>JBAMNC010000728.1:0-260000 GCA_037902135.1 Cetoscarus ocellatus
TGCCACCACCAGACAGAGGTTCAGCTGGTTACTAATCACAGAGCTGGCTTTTTTGATGTTGTCCAGTGTGTTGACATCCCTAGCACCAATGCTGCTCCCCTAGCAGATTACAGCAAGGTACAGTGCACTGGCCACAACAGACTGAAGATCTCCAACATCCTGTACACACTGAAGGACCTCATCAGAAACTCTGGTTGGAGACAGCTGGCTAGAATAGGTCTTTAACAATCTTTGGGCTAATGCCACCTGGGTCTGGGGCATTGCTGAGGTGTAGACAGTCTCTTTTAACCCAGCCTGTGGGTTAAAGATAGGCTGGAGGGGAGCCATTCACCTCAGTGGCTGCTGTAACAGGGTGGTGTATGTGTTGTAATTCCTAAACTGAGACATATAGAGGAAGTTCCCCATCAGCATGTAGACATAAAAATAATTTATTTCAGTCCCTGAGGGACAGTATATTTTAAGGGTGTGGGACCAAAAGCTTTGCCTTCTGAACTCCATTTAATGTGATGTTGATAATCAGTTGTGAAAAATGCTACCTGTTAAAATCATGTTGGTTCCCACTGAACATCATTTGTCAGATGCCTTATCAGCCTTGAGACAAAGAGTTTTGGTGATTTACTCTATCCTTTGTCAGCTCTCTCTGTGTGCCATGGGAACATTTTGGCTTGATAAAAATCTCACATGGCTCCAGTGCTATGAACATGAAGAGCTCAAGTGTATGCACACTGCATTTACACTGCACACGTATCGTTTACATCTCCTCACTGCTGTCATGGAAATATACTTCTCATTATTAAACAAAGACACACCTTAAATACACTTGGCATCAAACATTACACAGTCAAGACAATGATATCATGAGTAAACCTATGCAAACTATGCAAAAACTGGATTTAAACTCTTCCTTATCTCTTTGATGCATATACACATGAGGGAGCAGCTTTTGTTTACTGACTAGGTTGATTCTAGAAACCCAAGAGATTGGTTAAATGTCCTGTCACTCCATCAAGTATTTGTAAATTTTTGTGTGGATTAAGCAAAGATGCCTCTTGAGTATCTCGTGCATTTACAATAAAAATAACAACTGACACAATCCGAATATGAGAAAACAGTTAAAGGCAGCACAAGTAATTATTTTTCTTTCCAATGTGTTTAAGAAACACAGTCTTTATTGCTGTCAACGCCGTAAAGTGACAGTATCACTTCGGTGAACTTCACAGAGCACAGCAGCTGTAATGGAACAATCACAACGCTCACATAGCCTCCAGTTACCTGGACAACCCACAACAACCCCCTCTCCTCTTAGCTGTGAGGAAAAACACTGATGGCCAGGAAAGAAAAAATTCCCTGAGGTTACTAAGTAACCCTCAAAGTGAAGTTTCTTTACTAATAAGCTGTTTGATCTATTCTGCTTGGACCTGACCTTTGTGATGTCACAAATGGCCTCCATTAAATAAGCAGATGCTTCTGATAAACTCCCCTGTGTTTGGGAGGCCAAAATACAAAGTGGCAATGCCTCCTATGCCTGTCTGTTAAGCCTGCATTTCCCTTATCTCTGTTTCCCCATGCTGATTTGTTATTAAAGCAGACCGGAGGTCCTGGTTTGATGTTCAGTAAGTGAGGAGGGAGTTCCTATCTAAATGTCTTTTTTTTTTTTTTTGACAGATTGTATGAAGAACATTATGGCATGTCATGATCATGAAGCCATGGGGCTTTTGAAGGACAGGAAAAAAACTAAAGATTTTACAGTATACAGTGATGGACTGGCCATTTAGCTCTCAGGTGACAGGAGAATCATTTTGTCTAAACAGAACAGAAAATGGCAAATATATTTTCCCATGCATTCAATTGGGTTGTAAGCACAGGACCATTTTTTGGTGCCCTGATGTCTTTGATAGTGGTTAAACGGACAGTTCAGCATTTTTGAAGTGGGTTTATATGAGCTCCATATAGCTCATTAGAGTACATTAGATGAAGTAGAACATTCTCTCCCATCCCTCAGTAAACCAGTCTGTAAGAGTCTGTTACGCAGAACTAGCTGCAAACAGGGAAGTATTGTACCAAGTACAAAGGGTATTTTCTCCACCTACAAGAACTCCCATCAAAAAATAATACCACAGTTTAAGAGTACGCTACCTATAAATGTTTTTAAGTGCATTAACTTTTCAGAAATATAAAGTTTATCGGGAACTAACCGACTCACGTCACGTATTCCTCGGCGCAGTTGGAATGATTAGATCCTGTGGAAGTTGCAGTGTTGGTGGATCAGTTTGGAGTGTCACTTGTCTGACTATCAGAGGATCAACAGTAAGAGCTGTCACATGTTGCTTTGTCCTTGGGCAAAAACCTTAATCCCAAACAGCCTCCACTTCTGTGGTAGTAGTGCATAAAAGGGTATAGGAAAATAGAATGTCTGTCAATCAATCAATCAATAAATCAGTCAATCTTTATTTGTATTGTCCCATTTCGTAACAAGTGTTATCTCAAGGCACTACAATAGAGCAGGCTGAAGACAAACTCTTCATTTTATAGGTACACACACAACAGTGACAAGAAAAAAGTGGAGCCAGTTTCATCTTGAACAGCCACCACAAAGCTGTGTTGGGGATCTGGGCGAAGGAAGAGAGGTGGGCAGAGACAAATGAACTAAAGTAAGAATTGAAGGTAGTGACAGGTCGATGGGCTAATCATAAATCTGTTCTCATCATATTTGTCTCTGCTGAATATAAATTTCTTCGAGGTTAGCCTCATGAGATGTGACATGTTTGCAAGAGGGTCCTGGTGTCTATATGGTTGTAAAGGTGTTTATTGTGGAGGTATAATCAATAATTACCATGGATAGAGAGAGATCATTCTAATATTAACATTAAACATCTATCATGATAATAAACTGAAGAGGAATGATGTTGATTATTATAGCGGCATCTAGATTAACTTTTATTTATTGGTTTTAAATGAGGAAACACTGGAGAGGTTTGTCCTGGTTGATGCTGCAGTGCTTGAAAAGGTTTTCTCCCAGCTTAGACCAGTGACATGTGTTTTAGACCCTATCCCTACATCCCTTTTTAAAACTTCTTTTAGTGATTTTAAAGATGATGTTATTATTATTGTAAATTATTCTCTTCAGACAGGGGTCTTCCCCACTGCTTCTAAGACAGGCTGTGTCAGACCCCTTCTGAAGAGAAACACCTTGGATACAGCAGTACCTGACAATTACAGACCTGTATGCAACCTGCCATTTTTCAGCAAAATTTTAGAAAAGATTGTTTTAATCAGTTAGATGATTTTATAACTTCTAAAAATATTGGTAACACATTTCAGTCTGGTTTTAGAAAAAATCACAGTACAGAGACGGCACTGGTCAAAATTGTAAGTGACCTCAGGTCCAACATGGATAAGAAATTAATCTCTATTTTAGTTCTGTTGGACCTAAGTGCAGCCTTTGACAGAGTTGATCACACAATTCTTTTAAACAGACTCCACAACCTCATTGGCATCTCTGGTACTCGCTTTTAACTGGTTCAAAACATATCTCAATGGCAGGAAATCTTATGTAAGCATGGGGGAACGCTCATCAAGAACTTATGAAATGGAATGTGGTGTTCCCCAGGGCTCGATTTTAGGTCCAACACTTTTTAATCTTTACATGTTACCTTTAGGAGATGTCATCAGGAGACACGGCATCAACTTTCACAGCTATGCTGATGACACTCAGCTTTAAATCGCTGTGTCTCCTGATGACACTGGACCCATTGATGCCCTTTTTAACTGTATTTTAGACGTCCAGATCCTGGATGGCAGACAACTTTTTGCAGCTCAACCAGGACAAAACTCAGGTTTTAGTCACTGGAACATATCCGGAGAGAGAGAAACTGGAGAGCAAACTCAAAGCTCTGTCTTTTAATCCCTGCAAACAAGAAAAAAATTTGGGTGTTACCTTTGAGTTTAACTTCAGTTCAGCCACATTTCTGAGATGTTACCAAAAAAGCTTTTATCATTTAAAGAACATTTCCAGAGTGCGCCAGTTTCTCTCTCAAGCCAATGCAGAGACTCTTATTCATGCTTTTATTACCTGCAGAATTGATTACTGCAATGCCCTCCTCTCTGGTCTTCCTAAAAAGAACATCTCTCAGCTTCAACTGCTTCAAAATTCAGCTGCAAGCATATTGATGAAGACCAGAAGGAGAGCCCATATTACACCGATTTTAAAGTCTCTGCATTGGCTTCCTGTATCTTTTAGAATTGGTTTAAAGGTTCTTTTATTGGTGTTTAAATCTCTTAATGGTCTTAATTGGGTTTAGCTGGTTCAAAAATAAGAATGGCAGCAGGTCATCCATGATTGTTTGAAGTCCATACTAATGTAAGTGTGCTGTTTGCAGAACTACCATCTGTTTAATTTTGTTGAACTCTCTGAACTTAAAATAAATAACAGCACTGAGCTAATAATAGAAGGAGACTTGATACTAGAGCCATCTGAAGATGGAGTAAATAGTACCAGAAATATATGAACTCAACGACTGACATAAGTCCTAAAACAATACATGGAGGAGTATGGCCTTGAGGATAGCTGCAGGTTAAGTCATCTAAATAAAAGAGAATAATCCCACTTTTCGCAAGTTCATTACTCACAGTCCAGAATTGACTATTTTCAAAGTCGTTACTCCCTTCACACTGACATTTCAGACACAAATTCATTCAAGTTGTGATCATCAGGAATCCGCAACCAAAAAGATCAACATAATGGAGGTTTAACATAACTAAAGAAATATAAACTGGAACTGAATAATAATCTCAACAAAAAATCCAGGTTTCTTTTAGAAACACTTTAACTCAATTAATGTCAAGGCAATAGCAAATTTTGCAAATACTTCACAAATCTGATTAACAGAATGAAAAAAAATCTGCAATTGCAATTATAAAGGACTCAGCCGGACTCTCCACAACTCTTAAGACTTAAACAATGTGTCCATGAATTTGAATGAAGAATTTTACTTATCTGGCCACAATCCAGATAATGTCATAATGTTAAAGATAAAAATACATTTCTAAATGCCATAAATCTTCCACAGCTTTCACAAGAACAAGTCAACTCTTTAGATATTAGTCAACTATCAACCCCTCTTCTTAAGAATAACTGATGATCTCACAACTAGCTACAACATCCCACCAACTTTGAATACAGCAGTATTAACTCTCATAAGCCGGGCAAATATTCTAGCCATCTATCTAGTTACCAACAATACAGGCATCAGGATGCTCAGTAAAACGCTTGCAACCAAAATAGGAAAAGGTACTCCAATCGAATCCAGTTCACTTTATTAATATAGCACTTATTCAAAAACAACAAAGTTTGACAACCAAGTAGAAATAAAATTAAATAAAATAAGAGTAAGAATAAAATAAAACCAAAGATAGACACAGACAATCTTCTCATAACACAGGAAAGTACTCAACCTCATTCAGCTTCAGAAAATCAAAAACCCCAAACTGTTCCTAGATGCAGAAAAAGTATTTGATAGAATCAACTGGAAATCTATTTTCAAAACTCTACAACAAATTTGATTCATCAAAAACATTAATCAATTGGATTAGGGCACTGTACGCTCCTTTATGTTACCACTATGCATGGATAACAGGGATTTAGTAGCCTCCTATTCACCTTCCTGCAAGTAATTTCAAATATCTAGCACTCAACACTTCCCCCAAGTTGTCAGAGCTGTTTAACCTTAATTTTTGCTTGAATCAAAACATGATTACCTTAAGCTGGACCAACCTTCCCATTTCCTTTGCTGAAGAATAACAACAGTCAAAATTTCAGTGTTACCAAAAGTTAATTACTTATTTTTAATGATCCCTAGAACTCCAGCTCCTCCTAGTTTATGGCTAGGCCAGGTTTGTGTTGCTTGGGCAATGTGGTGGGGTCATTGGCCCTACTTATAAAATTTCAACGACTCCACATGCATATGTCATTCTCAGTATATCACGCAGGCCCCAAACATGTTTGCAATGGCGTTGCTTTCAGCCACGCTGCTCCTCAGCTGGGACTTTCTGCCACCAGACTTCGAAACTCTAAATCTTCAAATCCAGACTCAAACCCACCTGTTTAAGATCACTTACTCAGCCATGCTCACCTCATCTACGTCCTTCCTCCTTCAGCTTCATCGAACATTTCTGTTATTGTATGTTGATTTTATCCTTTGTTGTTTTAGTCATTGTTTAAAGTTGTACAGTGTTCTTGAGTGTCGAGAAAGAGACTTATAAATAAAATGTATTATTATTATTGTTATTATAATTATTATTATTGTCATTATTAACTATCCTTTCAGTTTGTTTGATGTTTATTTGTTTTTGTTTTTGTTTTGTCATGTTTCCATTTTAGTGCCACTGCTGTGTCTTAACAATTCACCAATAAAGCCAAAACAAGTAAACAGAAAGACAAGTAAAGAAAAAAATATGAGTAGCTAATGCTAATAGACAAATTAAATAGACTTAAAAAAAAAAACAACAGTGAGTGAACACGAGTATGAAAGGGTAGGTTTGACCTGTGGTGTAAAGGGAACTTTGAGTTGGCGTGCAGATGGTCTATGAAGAGAATTAATTCCAACCTGTATCAGTTCAGAATTAAGGGGCACAAATGAATTTGATGCATTTTTTTGCTAACACACACACACAATTACCACCTGAGTTGTGCTGAACCTCATCTTAAATTACCACCTGTAATTTAACTCTGCTGTGTGGTTCTACATGGACAGTTGGCATCAAATAGACCTGCAACAGGTCAATGTTTTGACAACACTGCCCTCCTGTGGTTCACAGTTTCGCCTTGAATGAACATATTTGAATGGCTGTTTTATCAGTTTCGTTTTAAAGAATGGTTTAATGTTTGTTTGTGTGTATGTGTTTCAATGCAGGATACAGCAGGGCAGGAGCGCTACCGTACCATTACCACAGCCTACTACAGAGGAGCAATGGGCTTCCTGCTCATATATGACATCACTAACCAGGACTCTTTTAATGCAGTTCAGGACTGGTAAGATGGACATCAGAATTTTGTACTTCTTAGTTTCACCAGTTTAATGTATTGTTGGCAAAGCTGTCATCAAGTCACTTTATCTCATATACTAGTACTTTGATTATATTTACACATTTATCAACCATCATGATCCTAATCATATCCCTCTTAAAGGACATATTCAACATGTTCTGAGTATGCTGTCTCAACTATTTCCACAACACCTGATTAAAGATTCCACTAAGTTTGCACTAGGAGGGCAAGCCACTAGTGAAATGATGTATGAAGTAAGGAGACAGAAACTTGTGTAGAGCAGAAACGCAAGAAGTGAAAGTTCAGTCAACATTTGTCTAATGTTACCAGCAAGCAAACTGCAAATCCTCCATGGCAGATTTCAACTGCCAGGTGGGCTCATACCAGGTCTACAAATCAGTTATTTTTGTCAACAGCATAATATAAAGTATTTGATATAAGCAGTTGAGCTTTGATAATCATTGATGAAACATTAAGTAGGAGTTAAGGGAAGCACAGGGGCAATGTGATCATGCCTCCTTATTACAGTAATTCGCAGTTATGTTACACCAAATGGCTTAACCATTTCAATCATTTTGATGTGCTGAGTTTAATTTTACTTCAGGATCCTTTTTTCAAACATAATTACTGTAAAAATTTGTGTTTGTGCAATAGGGCTACACAAATCAAGACGTACTCATGGGACAATGCTCAGGTGATTCTCGTGGGTAACAAGTGTGACCTGGAGGATGACAGGCTTATACCTACAGAGGATGGCCAGAAACTAGCAGAGGAGCTAGGTAACAACTCCCTCAGTAGCTCAGCTTAGCTTTGATGTTAACCTCTAGCATTGATATATTTGATATCTACAGTTGTGTTCAAAATAATAGCAGTCCCACATCACTAGCAAGATAAATCACTGTTTTTGTTAGAATTTCAACTTCTACACTGCAAGTTAGTTTCTAGAAGGTTTAGTAAAGGTATAGAAAACCAACAGACCCAACAGGCATGACATGCATGCTGCTGATTCTGTGAAACTGAATTATTATTAACTGAAAGGGGCGTGTTCAAAAAAATAGCAGTGCAGAGTTCAATTAGTGAGGTAATTGATTGTGTGAAAAAAATAAGTGTTAAACAGGTGGCCCTTATTTAAGGATCAAGCGCTGCATTTGCTGGCTGTGCATTTGTCCTTGAAAAACAGAGTAAAATGGGTCGTTCAAGACATTGTTCAGAAGAAGAGCGTTCTTTGATTAAGAAGTTAATAAAAGAGGGGAAAACCTATAAAGAAGTTCAGAAAATGATAGGCTGTTCAGCTAAAATGATATCAAATGCTTTAAAGTGGCAGCCAAAACCGGAAAGGTGAGGAAGACAAAGAAAAACAACTAATTGAATGGACCAGAGAATAACCAAAATGGCAAAGGCTCAGCCAATGATCAGCTCCAGGAGGATCAAAGAAGATCTAAGGTTGCCTGTAAGTACTGTAACAATCAGACCACGTCTATGTGAAGCCAAGCTACCAGCAAGAAGCCCCCGCACAGTCCCATTGTTAAAAAAAGACGTGCTGAAGCGGTTACAATTTCCCAAAGAACACATTGACTGGCCTAAAAAGAAATGGCCCAATATTTTGTGGACTGATGAGAGTAAGATTATTCTTTTGGGTCTAAGGGCCACAGACAGTTTGTCAGACGACCTGACAACACTGAATTTAAGTACAGTACACAGTGAAGACAGTGAAGCATGGTGGTGCAAGCATCATGATATGGGGATGTTTCTCGTACTATGGTATTGGTCCTATTTATCGCATACCAGGGATCATGGATCAGCTTGAGTACATCAGAATACTGGAAGAAGTCATGTTGCCATATGCTGAAGAGGAATTTCCCTTGAAATGGGTGTTTCAACAAGACAATGACCCCAAACACACCATCAAGCAAGCAAAATCATGGTTCCAGACAAACAAAATTCAAGTAATGGAGTGGCCAGTACAATCCCCGGACCATAATCCCATAGAAAACTTGTGGGCTGACATAAAAAATGCTGTTCATGAGGCAAAACCAAGAAATGCAGAGCAATTGTGGAACATAGTACAATTGTCCTGGGCTTCAACACCTGTTGACCCGTGCCAAAAGTTGGTAGGCTCCATACACTACAGATGTAAAGCAGTTATCAGAAACCGTGGTTATGCAACTAAATATTAGTTTATGATTCTCAGGACAGTTGAATTATCAAGCAATTCTTAATTTATACACTACATTTTTGAGTTTGTAAAAAAAGACTGCTATTTTTTTGAACATTATATTTCTTGACTTTCTGTAAAATATTATCAAATTCAATTACTTTTTCCAATTTTCTTACTTTGAAATAGAATGTGCAGTGTCCCCAATGCATTTGTGTGCATTAAAATAAAATTTATTTGAAGAATTTTGAGGTTTACTCACCTAATTAAAAACACACTATTATTATGAACATAACTGTATGTTCTGGAGATGATGAATCATACATCTGCATTTTTTGTTCAAAGAAATTTCCCTTGCATGTTCCCTCAGGTTTCCAGTTCTTCGAGGCCAGTGCTAAGTACAATATCAATGTTAAGCAGGTGTTTGAGCGTCTTGTGGACATCATCTGTGAAAAGATGAATGAAAGCATGGAGGGAGATATAAACCTTATGTCCAACCATGGGAACCAGATTCTCAAAGACTCACCATTAGAGAGCCAAGGGGGCTGTTCCTGCTGAGCTACCTAAACTCTTAACCAACACACACCACACACACTGACAAGAAAAACTAATTTTCTGTGCTTCATCTGGGGACAGTGCCTCTTCCTCTTTCTTCTCTGCAGACACACCCATTTTTTTCACAAACCAAAAGACAGCTAGGTAAGATAATCTTCAGTGTTGTCAGACCCCTCTCCTGTTTTCACTTAAAAGGCCCACTCTGTTTTTGTTGTCCTGACCCATCAGCTCTGTGATGAGCTGATAGCACACTAGAACATGCTTTGTGCACTGTCCACCTCTCATGTCAACTTTCTGACCACTGCTGCTCCATAAGCAGTTTAAAGAGATGATTTATGAAACAGTTGTTCTGCAGCAATAAAGAATAACAGTGTTTGTAGATGGGTTTACATGCTGCTTCCTTTGGTGTATTTGAAATAGATACAATAATGAAGACAGGTTTCCTTTAGTGTACTCCGAGAATGATAAAACCAAGTTTCCCTCATTTTCACAATCATTGGGGTCAACCTCGCAAAGCAGTAGGCTTTGAGTATGTTTGGCTTTTTGAGAAATGAACAGAGGCTGGTTTAGAGATGCTCAGACTTCTTTGACCTTATATGTCTGTGTGTTGTGCAAGCTTAATTGAGTATCACTTGCAGAATATGATATATCCACTTTAGAGCTACCTTGCATGATAATAAAATAATAATAATAATAATAATAATAATAATAATAATAATAATAATAATAATAATAATGATAATGATAATAATACATGTCAGCAAAAATTGCTTGTTTATGGACTATTTTATGTCACTCAGGTAATGATATGCCTAAGCTGTAAAGTTGGGGTCAGTCTTGTCACCTGACACTGTGGGTCATCTGTTTATTGAACCAAACTGTCTTAAATTCCATCAATTGTGCTTTAATCAGCAACAGAAAAATCTTAAAGCGATTGCAGTATGCTAGTGTTGATGGACTTCATGCTGTGTCAGACATCCCATCATAATCGATGGTAATGATATAGGCAAGGGCATATTTTCTTTCTGAAATAATATTTCTTATCATTTGTAAATTTCAATGATTAATTTTATTTGTAAGCAAATTGGCTATTAAGATGAATAACCTTTGAAGATTAAGGACTTATGCCACTTGGGTTGAGGTTTGCTTTGTTGAATAATAATTCTGAGGTATGCTAATCATTCTTTTCTGCAATTAAGAATTAAGTCTTATCAAGTAAAAAAAAAAAAAAGATGTCATGAATTAGTGAACCTAATGTAGAATTATGATTTGAGGCAAGTCTAATGTCCTTTTTGGATAAAAACACTGAGACAGGAGGGTAATGGTAAAGGTTTTTGGCTAACCTCACTATGGGAGTGTAGCTGCATGAAGAAGTCGTTTAAGACCAGTAACTACTGTGTCATCACGTGACCTGCCCCTCTCTGCCAGTCTTTTTATTTCAAACCTTTCTTCTAATACACGTGCCTTAGCCAGGGCATATGCAGCACGCACATAGACCACCTGTGAATATGCCATGGCAAAATAGTTGCCGTGGGAAACACTATTATTAACTGACAACTGAAAAGCTGGTTTATAGCCTTGTTTTCTGACATGGTGACTGATAATTCAGCTGTGTGTGTGTGTGTGTGTGTTCAGAAGGGGGACTGTGCCAATGTTTTAGAAAGATTAGTTTGGACTGAACTGTAATGTGGTCACTAGTGGGAAAAAAGCAATGTATAATGATGGTAAAGAGCTCTTTTTTTTTTATCTTACTACTGTAAAATCCCACGCTTCATTTAATAAAAATGTTTTATTTTCACTCAGCATCATGTTCTCCCCATCATTCTGTCTGTGTGTTCTAAAGTTTTTTTGTTGTTTCACATTTCTGCATTCAGGATTCATAATTTTAACCCTTTATTTGAGGCTTAAGACTTCTTATGATTTTGATTGAGATTAAATGCCATCACAGCGTCATTTTACTTACCCTGACTTTATTTAAAATTCAGAAGGCTTACTAGCATGAATAGGGCATATGTGCCAAAGAATTTCATTACATATATGTGAATATATATATATATATATATATATATATACATACATATATATACACTACCGGTCAAAATTTTTACAACGCCCCAATTTTCCTGTTTTTTACTGAAAATTATTCAGTTTAATGTCTCATTGCACTCTGAAATGTAAGCATAGTACAAATAAGCAACTGGAGTAAAGAAAGAAATCATGAAATCAATTTATAGGCCCAAATGTATTTTAAACTCTTGACTCATCAAAGGAGCCACCTTTGGCAGATATTACAGCTGAACACACTGGAGGCATTCTTTCCACAATAGAAATCAAATATTCTTCAGAAAGTTCTTTCCACATCTGTTGCAGGAGTTCCCATAAATGTGTGGCACTTGTAGGTTGCTTTGCTTTTACCTTTCTGTCCAGTTCATCCCAAACCAGCTCAATGGGGTTCAATTCTGGAGACTGTGCTAGCAACTCCATGTTTTCAAGCTTACCATCTTGTTCTTTTTTCCTGAGGTAGTTCTGGCATAGCTTGGACTTATGTTTTGGGTCATTATCTTGCTGTAAGATGAACCCCTGACCAATCAGGCGCATACCAGAGGGTACTGCATGGTGCTGCAGGATGCTGTGGTAGCTGTTTTTGTTCAGGGTGCCTCTCACTCTGTACATGTTACCAACCCTGGATCCAGGAAAACGGCCCCAGACCATCACACTTACTCCTCCATGGTTGACAGTTGATGTCACACACTGTGGAACCATCCTTTCACCTACTGGACGGCGTACAAAGAACCTGCGTGATGAACTGAAGATTTCAAATTTTGATTCATCAGTCCATGATACCTTCTTCCAGTCTTCAGTAGTCTGGTGGTGTTTCATGGCCCAGGCAAGCCTCTTTGTCTTATTCTGTCATCTTAGCAATGGCTTTCTTGCTGCAACTCATCCTGTCAGCTCGAAGTCTTCTCTTCACAGTTGAAACTGAGACTTGCTTACTACGACCACTATTAAGCTGTGCTTGAAGCTGTTGTCCTGTGAGCCACCTGTCATGCAAACTGTTAACTTTCAGAAACTTGTCCTCTGATTTAGTTGCGGCTTTGGGTCTGACAGACCTCTTCCTGTCAGAGTTCCCCCCAGTTTCTGAGTGCCTTTTGATGGTGAAGAAAACTGTACTCACTGACACCTTGACTTTCTTTGCAATTTCTCTGTAAGGAAGACCTACATTTTTAAGTGTCATGATAGTCTGTCTCTCTTCCATTGTTAATTGCCTTTTTCTTGCCATTTTTGTAGCTACATATAACTTTCTACAGTACAGTGCTGTTCAACTGATACTCACAAGGGTATGGTAACACAGAGTATGCTTTTATGCAGACAGAGGGGGTTGTAAGCGATCAAGAAAAGTTGGAACACCTGTAGGAATTAGTAGAGCCAGCTTTCAAGGCTTGATCAACCTTCATTGCTGCAGAACAGCTTTAAATTGTTAACCCATTTCATGTTCCCTGAAAGAGGCCTTTTTGTATGATTCTGAAATGTACATATTTTTTCAGTTTCTAGTAACCTAACCTTTTATTTTAAGCTATGGCAGTACAGCACTTACCTTTGTGACATTTCAAGCTATTCACTGGACTTGCATGACTTGAGTTGCAATAAATAACTGGAAAAATTGTGGTGTTCTAAAACTTTTGACTGGTAGTGTATATATGTATGATAAAGAATATTTAAAATAAAAGGGAAATAGTCATTTATAGTGATAAAAAATGGTAATATTGTGATATTTAAGGTACAAAGAAAATAAAGAAAAAAAAAAGGTTTGGTTCTAATTATATATTTAAAAATATAAAAAATAATGTAAAAATGAGAAAAAATGTGCAGGATTGTGTGGTCATGCCCCACTGGTTGTCCTCAGGTCCTCACACTTTGATGTATTAGGCCACGATAATATCACAGTTTTGCATTTCTCCCAGCAAATATAGGATTTACTGGATACCGCTTGTATATTCTAAACCAGTGTGTGTCTGTGTGTGTTATTTAGTGACAGTTTTCCTCTCTCAGCCTGATATTTAGGGCAGGATGTGAGAAAGTGGAGCTCTGTCTCTAGATGTCACAGTGGAGGCAGAGTCTGTCCTCCACTTGGAGCCAGCTCTTTTTGTGACAGTCTGACTGTATAGCTTATCTATAGTCTCCAAGTATGAATTGCGTCAGGACTTTTCTCTGTGAAGGATCTTTTGCAGTGCTCAGGTAATCTGCCATTTGTATTCTCTGTTTAGGGCCAAATAACATTTTTATTTGCTTTGGTTTTGGGTTTTTTCCTCCTAGTAGTTTACTTTAATGTCTTTCTTTTGGTTAATGACCTAATTTGGTCTAATTTGAGAGGTTTTGGGGTTCTAAGCCTGATTTGGCAGTATTGGGGATTTGCTGTGGTCCTGGTGCTCTCTAGGCCAGTTCATGTAGTTTGGGGAGGCCTATAGACCATCAGGCTGATAAACTTTTTTTCTGGTTTCAGCTCTCATTAACTCAGGGTGATGTCAGCAGTTTTCAAATGTTGGTAAAATATATATATATTTTTATTTTGAATATAAGGGGATATTGACCCGAGTTCTGCTCTACATGCATTATTTGAGGTCTTTCTTTGTATGTGATTTCCTACTGCAGAAACCTCAGATCCCTCAATCCAACACAGCTGTCTGACAAGGTGCACTCGAGATAGATAGATATGTAGATAAATGTACTTTATTGATCCCAAGCTGGGAAATTGTTGCATTACAGCAGCTGGTTTCAGAGGAAAAGGAAGTAATAACATATACACCAAAACTAGATTAAGAATCTTAACAAAATATAATAGACAATGCGTCCATCAGTTCAGTCTGCTGTCGATGTTGACACCCAGGTACCTGTATTCCTCCACCACAGTCACCTCCTCTCCCAGGATGCTCAGTGGTGGTGAAGCTGTCCCTTTCTTCCTGAAGTTGACCACCAATCTTTGGTGGGTGATTTCACCAGTGGCCTGAGGTGGGACAAGACCAACCTCTCCAGCACCTTCATTACTTGTGAAGTACTGGGCCACTAGTCTACCATGCCCTCCTACACAGATTTCTCCTCACTGTCTGTTAATGAGGCTACAGAAACATTCTGTTCCTCTCTGACGTTCCTCTCTGGACAAATTCTGCCCTCTGGAGTCAAAACCAGTACGAAAAAATCCTGCTAGTGCATGGCTCAATGAAGTTTTAACAGAGCAAAGAACAGGACTCAGGGCAGCAGAGAGAAAGTGGCATGAATCCACACATATATACACATGTGTGTGTGTTCTGGCAATTGCCACTTCATGGGGACATTGAGATGTTTACACAGTCATGGCTAGGGGACCTCTGACGGTGTGGGGACAAAAATCCAGGTCCCCTAAAAGAAAACCCTTTTAAATGAATGCAGGAGTCATTCTGAAGGTCTCCAAGTGATTTTTAGCTTTGGCCCAAAAGACATGTTTTTTGTTAGTGTGTGTGTGTGAAGTGAGCATGGCTTATCCCCCTTTAGTTTGAAGCTGGTACTGCACCTACTTCTCTAGTCACACACTTCTTCCATTTAAGGTAAATCCCGCCCATTTCCTGGTCCCCACAAAGCATGGTTTTCATAGCAGCGATCTTTACAGTGTTTCAGAAAAAAACTGTCAAGGTGGTTTATTTACAGAGCTTGACAGCAAAGAAACAGAAGGGAACCTAAATCTACAAAAAGGTAAGCATCAAATTGCTTTCTTTAATATAATTATCACAGGTTTGATGTACAATTATAATTACACAGAGTCATCACTGATCAAGTTAACTCTAACTAACTTTCATGTATGTTAGTTCATGCTGGCTCTAACTAGATAGGGGTCTAATTTTAAAAGCAAATGTACATTGTTGTGCCATCGTTATTTAAAAAAAAAACAATAATAGTAGTTTTGCCAATGATTTATGATCATTTATAGTAGTTTGTGATGATTTCAAATTTTTACATTTTAGGGATACAGCTCAGAAGTCTGACAAGAATTTAACTAATTAAATGAATATATGATAACAGTGAAAGAATTTTGAAAACAGTTGGATGGAAATTTTGCAAACTGGGCACAATCAGTGTAATCACAGTGCATGTAAAGAATTTTTAAATTTGTAAATTTAAAGAAACTGTGACATTATCAGTCAGTGATAGATATCTCTGGCCTTGGGTGTTTAGCAGTAACTATCATGGACACAAAAATCCACATATTATTTTCTCAGCATTTGACATTTTTTATGTCAGTAGCAAACAGAGAAATTTGAGGAGTCGTTAATGATTTAAGTTTTGTTGTCTTATATGTGTAAAGGCACAGTTTCCAAAACATTTCATCAGAAGAAAAAAAATACTAAATTGTAACATCTGTCATTAAATTTATTAGCAGTGTTTCAAAGCCTTTTGTAATTTTCCTTTACAGTTTGTGATGCCACCAAGGGTCAGTCCGTTAAAGGATCCTTTTCAGCATGTCAGTTCAAAGACTGACAAAACCAACAAATTAGATATCAGATTCAACGATGCTGTGAAAGGTAAGATAAGTTGTCTTCGCATGCGGTATTTATTAACCTTTTAATACACAATATGATTACATTGTTGCAACTTTCAGATTAATTCAAACCTACAGCTTATCTACTGTCAATAAAAACAAGAAATGAAAAGGGAGGATAATTAAATGCCATTACTCATGGTAGCCGACAACAGAATATAATGTCCCACAAATACGCTCAGTATGCAGTTTGAATAATCTGTACTTACAAATGCTAATTAAATTGTGTAACAATTAAAGGGAAACCTAAAGTCTTTTTTCCCTTTTGCCCCATTCTTCAACTATTGATGCATCAAGGGGTGATGGCTCATTTGGGAGACTAGTCAATGACGACCACAGGCACCCAAATTGTAGAATGAAAACAATTGATTCAGATGTTAAACCACACCTTTGCCATACATGACATACAACAAGGAGCTGAAGAAACATGTGATTATGGACATGAAGATTGCCCATGTAGATTGCAGGTATGTGAAACAACTATGGTTTAGAAGTTTGGAACATGTACAAAAAAATTATACTGATAGCTTTATAAGGACATTGTGCCAAGAGATGTAACTGTTTGGTCTGTACAGTGTGGTTTATTGAAAGTAGGGCTGCAATTATCGAATCTTTGTGTAATCAAGTACTGTATTAAGTATTCTGGCAATTAATTGTGTAATCGGATAATGGGTACATTGCACTCGCTGCAGTTTTTTTTACATTGAATCATTTCAGCTTTATTGAAAAGCATCAATAACATACAAAACAGAAAATAAGCCAGGTGTCTTAAATAAACAACTTATTTTTCTTTCTTTCTTTTTTTTTTTACATTTTGGGCATAAACGGGATCCCAAAATCAAAATATATATTCTTTTACAGGTAAAAAGTAGCTCCTACATGAAACTGCTCACAACAAGGTCTGCAGATTATTTTGAGCAACCAGGTCATGAGTTTTAGAATAAGACTCTGGTTTTGAATTTTTCCAATGTATTTTTGGTGCTTTGAGCATCACAGGACTTATAAATATACAAAACCCAAAACCAGTGAAGTTGGCACGTTGTGTAAATCATAAATAAAAACAGAACACAATGATTTGCAAATCCTTTCAACTTATATTCAATTGAATACACTGCAAAGACAAGATATTTAATGTTCGAACTGAGAAACTTTATTTTCTTTTGCAAATAATCATCAACTTCGAATTTAATGGCAGCAACACATTGCAAAAAAGTTGGCACAGGGGCATTTTTACCACTGTGTTACATCGACTTTCCTTTTAACAACACTCAGTAAATGTTTGGGAACTGAGGAGACCAATTTTTGAAGCTTTTCGGGAGGAATTCTTTCCCATTCTTGCTTGATGTACAGCTTAAGTTGTTCAACAGTCCGGGGTCTCCGTTGTTGTATTTTACGCTTCATAATGCGCCACACATTTTCAATGGGGGACAGGTCTGGACTACAGGCAGGCCAGTCTAGTACCTGCACTCTTTTACTACGAAGCCACGCTGTTGTAACACGTGCAGAATGTGGCTTGGCATTGTCTTGCTGAAATAAGCAGGGGCATCCATGAAAAAGACGTTGCTTGGATGGCAACATATGTTGCTCCAAAACCTGTATGTACCTTTCAGCATTAATGGTGCCTTCACAGATGTGTAAGTTACCCATACCTTGGGCACTAATACACCCCCATACCATCACAGATGCTGGCTTTTGAACTTTGCGCCTATAACAGTCCGGCTGGTTCTTTTCCTCTTTGGTCCGGAGGACACGACGACCACACTTTCCAAAAACAATTTGAAATGTGGACTCGTCAGACCACAGAACACTTTTCCACTTTGCATCAGTCCATCTTAGATGAGCTCGGGCCCAGCAAAGCCGGCGGCGTTTCTGGGTGTTGTTGATAAATGGCTTTCGCTTTGCATAGTAGAGTTTTAACTTGCACTTACAGATGTAGAGACGAACTGTAGTTACTGACAGTGGTTTTCTGAAGTGTTCCTGAGCCCATGTGGTGATATCCTTTACACAGTGATGCCGGTTTTTGATGCAGTACCGCCTGAGGGATTGAAGGTCACGGGCATTCAATGTTGGTTTTCGGCCTTGCCACTTACGTGCAATAATTTCTCCAGATTCTCTGAACCTTTTGACGATATTACGGACCGTAGATGATGAAATCCCTAAATTCCTTGCAATAGCTTGTTGAGAAATGTTGTTCTTAAACTGTTCGACAATTTGCTCGTGCATTTGTTAACAAAGTGGTGACCCTCGCCCCATCCTTGTTTGTGAATGACTGACCATTTCAGGGAAGCTGCTTTTATACCCAATCATGGCACCCACCTGTTCTCAATTAGCCTGTTCACCTGTGGGATGTTCCAAATAAGTGTTTGATGAGCATTCCTCAACTTTCTCAGTCTTTTTTGCCACTTGTGCAAGCTTTTTTGAAACATGTTGCAGGCATCAAATTCAAAATGAGCTAATATTTGCAAAAAATAACACAGTTTACCAGTTCGAATGTTAAGTATCTTGTCTTTGCTGTGTATTCAATTGAATATAGGTTGAAAGGGATTTGCAAATCATTGTATTCTGTTTTTATTTATGATTTACACAACGTGCCAACTTCACTGGTTTTGGGTTTTGTACTAGAGAGATGGCCGACATCTCTACAGCTGATATCTCAAAAATGTACAACTCATACATACAGTAAAATCTTAAATTTATAAAAAGGCCCTTTAGTTATAATGATAACTGTCTCTGCAGGGAGCACTAAACCAGTTACAACAAATCAAATGATACTGATATTACCTCTGTGTGATGGTGAAAATATTTTTGAACTTCTAAATTTGTTTTGTTTTCATTGTTCTTGCAGTTTTTTTTTTTTTTTCTGGGTCATATCTTGCTTTTTTAGTAACTTTTTTTTAGTTTGGTTATTTTTATTCTATTTGTTTTTATTCATGCTTATCTTTTTTGCTACATTATTGCCTTTACTGCTGTAATGATGCTAATTACCATATTGAGGACCTTATTTAGCTTATTTTATTACAAGGCCAAAATAATATCTTACTTAGATACTAAGATTATTCAACCAGCTAATGTACATTTATTTAAGATATGAAAGGATGCCCTACATCTGCTTCCTCTACTCACTGTCATTTCTGTTCTACTCACTGCAATCAAATTAAAAGAATAGAATAGAATAGAATAGAATAGAATAGAATAAACCTTTATTCGTCCCACATGGGGAAATTTGCAGTGTTACAGCAGCAAAGGGGACAGCGTTGATAAAGAATAAGTATAAAAATGGTATAAAAAATAGCAGGAAAAATAGTAGTATTTACATTATTCTACCAGCATAAATATAAAAAAGGGCTTGAATACAGAAACTAAAAAGCAAATCCTATAAGGATTACACATTCACCAAGTAATTGCAGATGAATGTAAGTGATTGCACATGGATGAATTGCACATTGTCAATAGAGTTAGCACAGTAATTGTACATTGTAATTGCACATTGTTCAATAATTGCTCAGTTTATGATGACTGGGAGCAGTGCTGGTTGTAAAGTCTAACAGCAGCAGGCAGGAAAGACCTGCGGTAGCGCTCCTTCACGCACTTCGGGTGACGCAGCCTGTCACTGAAGGAGCTGCACAGGGCTGTCAGAGTGTCCTGCAGGGGGTGGGAGTCCCTCTCCAGCATGGATGCCAGCTTCACCAGCATCCTCCTGTCTCCCACCACCTGCACTGAGTCCAGGGGGCACCCCAGGACTGAGCTGGCCTTCCTGATCAGTCTGTCCAGTCTGTTCCTGTCTGCAGCCGAAATGCTGCTGCTCCAGCAGACCACTCCATAAAAGATGGCTGATGCCACCACAGAGTCAAAAAAGGTCCTCAGGAGAGCTCCCTGCACCCCAAAAGACCTCAGTCTCCTCAGCAGGTACAGTCTGCTCTGGCCCTTCCTGTAGAGAGCACTCGTGTGGTCAGACCAGTCCAGTCTATTGTTTAGGTGAACACCCAGGTATTTGTAGGAGTCCACAATCTCAATGTCCAAGCCCTGGATGTTCACCGGTGTTGGGTGGGGGGGTCTATGCCTACGGAAGTCCACCACCAGTTCCTTGGTCTTCCTCGCGTTGATCTGGAGGTGGTTCCGTTGGCACCAGTCCACAAAGTCCTGGGTCAGTCCTCTGTACTCCCGGTCATCATCCTCGGTGATGAGGCCGACAATCGCAGAGTCGTCAGAGAACTTCTGCAGGTGGCAGCCGTCCGACCTGTACATGAAGTCCGCCGTGTACAGGGTGAAGAGGAAAGGAGCCAGCACCGTTCCCTGTGGGGCCCCTGTACTGCAGACCACCATGTCAGATACACAGCCCCGTGCCCTCACATACTGCGGTCGGTTTGTGAGGTAATCCTGGATCCAGCCCGATAGGTGGTGGTCCACCCCCGTGTGCTCCAGCTTGTCCCTCAAGAGAAGAGGCTGGATGGTGTTGAACGCACTGGAGAAATCAAAGAACATGATCCTCACAGTGCTCTCTGGCTTCTCCAGGTGAGACAGAGCTCTGTTCAGGAGGAAGATGACAGCATCATCCACCCCGATGCCAGGCTGGGAGGCAAACTGAAGCGGGTCCATTGATGAGTTCACCAGAGGACGGAGGTGAGAAAGAACCAGCCTCTCCAGAGTCTTCATCAGATGGGACGTCAGTGCCACCGGCCTGTAGCTGTTCAGGTCCTTGGGGTGCGGTGTTTTAGGCACTGGTACCACGCAGGATGTCTTCCACAGTTCTGGTACCCTCCCTAGCATCAGGCTCATGTTAAAGATGTGCTCCACAATCCCACACAGCTGGTCTGCACAGGACTTGAGGAGCCTGGAGCTGATGCCATCCGGACCTGCAGCCTTCTTGGTCTTAAGATTCCTGAGCTCGTGTCTCACCTGGGTGGACGTGAAGGACAGGTGGGAGGAGGGGGGCTGGGTGCTGGAGGGTGTGGGTTGGGGTGTTGGCCTTCTGTCGGGAGTAGCAGTTGGGGTGGTGGTTGAGGGCTGGAGGTCGTGGAAAGGGGGGAGGAGGTTAGGGTGGGACAACGACCTGGAGATGTAGATGAGGGGAGTTGCAGCAGGGCTGGCAGGGTGGGGGGAGGGGCAGGTGTCTGGTCAAACCTGTTGAAGAACATGTTTAGATCGTTCGCCAACTTCTGGTCCCCCACAGCTGGAGAGTCTGGCTCCTTGTGGCCTGAGATGGTCTTCAGGCCCCTCCAGACTCCGTTGATGTTTCTTTGCTGCAACTGGTCCTCCATCTTCTTCCTGTAGTTGTCCTTCCCCTCTCGGATCTTCCTCCTCAGCTCCTTCTGCACAGCCTTCAGTTCCTCCTTGTCTCCTGACCTAAAGGCTCTCTTCTTCTCCTTCAGCAGAGCCTTTATGTCTGGATTGATCCAGGGCTTGTTGTTTGAGAAGCACCGTACAGTCCTGGTGGGTACAGTGTTCTCTACACAGAAGTTAATATAGTCAGTGATACAGTCCGTAAGGTTAACTATGTCCTCCCCGTGAGGATCACAGAGCTCCTCCCACACAGTTGACTCGAAACAGTCCCTCAGAGCCTCTTCAGTCTCCTCAGACCATCTCTTCACTGTACGGGTCACAGCTGGCTGCCTGTGGACAAGGGGTTTGTACACAGGCTGGAGATAAACCAAGTTGTGGTCTGATCTCCCCAGGGGAGGGAGGGGTATTGACTTGTATGCATCCTTGGTGTTTGCATACAGTAAGTCCAGTATTTTATTGTCTCTGGTGTGGCAGGTAACATACTGGGTGAAAGTGGGCAGAGTGGAGGATGGAGGGGCATGATTAAAGTCACCAGATATGAGGAGGAGGGCCTGAGGGTGTTTGGTCTGTAGCCGGCTTACTGCAGAGTGCAGGATCTCACACGCAGCTACGGCATTACCAGACGGCGGGACATTCGCAGCTATCGCGATAACATGCGAGAACTCGCGCGGGAGGTAATATGGCCGCAGGCTAACAGTGAGTGTTATCTGCTTGTGTCCAGTCCGCAGACTTGACACACAGACCGAATGCTTACTGTTAATGTGCTGTAGCATTGACGACGTGCTATTATGCTAAGCTAACTCCGTTTGACTGCACTGTGTTTTCTTTTCATTTCAACTTGTAGTGGCCCCACACTTAGGATACTCTCTGCCGTTTCCTCCGGGGACTTTCTTCTTTCTGCCCCTCTCTCTTCTCTTCCTGCATGATGTTACAATCCGCGCCGCACATCCACATTTTAGCCGCGCAGCAGCTGAAGCAGCATGCGTGTAGCGTCACAGAAATGACGGTCCGTGTCAAACACTGTGTGCTGTATAGTGGTACAGATTTAAACAAGTCCTCGAGGCACATAATTTGCCCCAAGGATTTTTTGTAATCAAATCACCCGGATTATCCGAGGAATTGTCTCAGCCCTATTTGAAAGAAAGTGTTTTAGGATTCATTCAGAAAAAACAATTGATATACGACAACTTCTTTTTACATTTTGGAATTAAGTTATTGAACATTTTTACAGACACCTACAACAGAGGCTGGTGTCACTTCTGAACAAGGTTGCTCCCCTGCTCTCCAGGATGAGACTCAGATGGACAAAGCTTCTAGCCCAGAAAACCCTGACCAACAGATATAACCATGTTTGACATGTCAGCTTTAATGTTGGGAAATGTATTCATCACTTTCCAAATATCTTAAAATATTCTAACTCAGAAATTGATTTGATTTTGTGGACGATTTCTACAGAGTCCTTTAATTCACCTTATACCAATATTGGAGTAAAAACAGCATGGAAATGGTGTGTTAAGTACAAAATACTACTAATGTATAAGTAAATATGTCTGAAAATATCAAGTATCAATTATCAATTTCCCACAAATCACCCAACAGCCTTGTTATAATATAAGTTAAAAGTAAAGTAAAACTGTGTGTTAAGTGTTTGAGAGCTCTGCAGAGAAGTTCAGTGTATTGTTTAAGGTGGTTTGATTGTGATGTTAAAGTGTGGACAGATTTTTTTCTTTAAATGAAAATGTATTATCAAATATTCTATCTTTAATATCAAATTAATACGACGTCCCCACAAATCAACTTTTTCTGTATATAAGTTCAAATTGTGTGAAGAGTAACTAATGAAGTTAGAGAGGCTCAGGTGCCCTTGGAGATGATCAGCATGGTGTGTGTTATGTCCCCACTATGCTGGTTTCCTCAGACTGTGCAGAATCATATAGAGTCTGATCATAGAGAAAGGCAGATGCTTAATTTTAAGCAGTAATATCTCAAGAAGTTTCTGGGACGAAATGCTGTGCTATTGGTATAATAATTCAGCTAACACAGACTGTGTGAAGTATCTTAGGACACTTCAGAGAAGTTTAATATATATTGTGTAACATGGTTTGATTCTGGTGTAATATTATGTATTTGTTTTTGTCTTTAAAGGAAACTTGATCATCACATAATTTATTTCTAATTTGAAATTAATACAAGGGCCCAACAAATCACCCTTTTCTGTGTTTAAGTTCAAATTGTGTGAAGATTAACTCAAGAATGAGAGAGGCTCAGGTCCCCTGGAGACAAACAGCATGGTGTGTTTCATGTCCGCACTATGCTGGTTTCCTCAGATTGTGTAGAGACATGTAGAGTCATCATCAGATCATAGAGAAAGAAAAACAATCATTCTGATGCTGTAATATCACTAGCAGTTTTGGAGAGAAATCTGGGTTGATAATCATTTCTATTTTGACACAAATGTTTTGTTAAATTTCAGCAGACCCCCACCGCAGCTGCTGATGTCACTTCTGAACAAGGTTCTTCACCCGCTCTCCAGGATGAGACAAAGCTTCGGGCCCACACAACCCTGACCAACAGGTAAAATCATGTTTGACATGTTACCTTCAATGTTACGAAATGCATTCATCAGTTTCCAGAAATCTCAAAATATTCTAACTCAGAAATTGATTTGAGTATGTGGAGGATTTGTACAAAGTCCCATGATTCACCTTAAACCAAAATTTGAATGAAGACATCATGGAAAGACCTTATACAAATTCTCACAGTGTACCCATAAAAGAATACTACTCATTTATAAGTAAATATGTCTGAAAATATCAAGTATCAATTATCAATTTCCCACAAAACATCCAACAACCTTTTTATAATATAAGTTGAATATAACGTGTATGGTATTTTGGTCATAAAAAGTTATGTTAAATATGTTATTAAAGTCAAGGAGTCCTTATCTTCATGTCAAAATGTCTCTGATTGATACCAGTCCCACAAAACACCCAATGATAAAACTTAAATAAAACTGTTGTGAAGTAGTTGAGAGTTCTGCAGAGAAGTTCAGTGTATTGTTTAAGATGGTACAAATGTGGGGACCTCGTATTAATCAGATATTAGAGATAGATTATGAGATAATAAATTTTCCTTTGAAGATAAAAATAAGTCCACACTATTACACCAAAATTATATTACATTTATCAATACACTGAACTTCTCTGCACCACTTCTCTGGTGTAATATTGTGGACTGATTTTGGTCTTCAACAGGACAATTTATTATCTAATAATTTATCTCTATTATCTGATTAATACGAGGTCCCCACAAGTCACCAAACGACAGTGTACAAGTAAAACCTGTGTGTAAAGTATTTGAGAGCTCTGCAGAGAAGTTCAGTGTATTGATAAATGAGGTATGACTGTGGTGAAATAGTGTGGACTGATTTTTATCTTCAAAGGACAATTTATTATCTCATAATCTATCTCTAATATCTGATTAATACGAGGTCCCCACAAGTCGCCAAACCACAGTGTACAAGTAAAACCTGTGTGTAAAGTATTTGAGAGCTCTGCAGAGAAGTTCAGTGTATTGATAAATGTTGTATAATTCTGGTGTAATAGTGTGGACTTATTTTTATCTTCAAAGGAAAATTTATTACCTCACAATCTATCTCTAATATCTGATAACTACGATGTCCCCACAAGTCACCAAACCACAGTGTACAAGTAAAACCTGTGTGTAAAGTATTTGAGAGCTCTGCAGAAAAGTTCAGTGTATTGATAAATGAGGTATTACTGTGGTGAAATAGTGTGGACTGATTTTTATCTTCAAAGGCAAATTAATTATCTCATAATCTATCTCTAATATCTGATTAATACGAGGTCCCCACAAATCACCAAACAACAGTGTACAAGTAAAAACTGTGTGTAAAGTATTTGAGAGCTCTGCAGAGAAGTTCAGTGTATTGATAAATGAGATATGACTGTGGTGAAATAGTGTGGACTGATTTTTATCTTCAAAGGAAAATTTATTATCTCATAGTCTATCTCTAATATCTGATCAATATGAGGTCCCCACAAGTCACCAAACCACAGTGTACAAGTAAAAACTGTGTGTAAAGTATTTGAGAGCTCTGCAGAGAAGTTCAGTGTATTGATTAATGAGATATGACTGTGGTGAAATAGTGTGGACTGATTTTTATCTTCAAAGGAAAATTTATTATCTCATAGTCTATCTCTAATATCTGATCAATACGAGGTCCCCACAAGTCACCAAACGACAGTGTACAAGTAAAACCTGTGTGTAAAGTATTTGAGAGCTCTGCAGAAAAGTTCAGTGTATTGATTAATGAGGTATGACTGTGGTGTAATAGTGTGGACTGATTTTTATCTTCAAAGGAAAATTTATTATCTCATAATCTATCTCTAATATCTGATTAATACGAGGTCCCCACAAGTCGCCAAACGACAGTGTACAAGTAAAACCTGTGTGTAAAGTATTTGAGAGCTCTGCAGAGAAGTTCAGTGTATTGATAAATGTTGTATAATTCTGGTGTAATAGTGTGGAACTTATTTTTATCTTCAAAGGAAAATTTATTATCTCATAGTCTATCTCTAATATCTGATCAATACGAGGTCCCCACAAGTCACCAAACCACAGTGTACAAGTAAAACCTGTGTGTAAAGTATTTGAGAGCTCTGCAGAGAAGTTCAGTGTATTGATAAATGAGATATGACTGTGGTGAAATAGTGTGGACTGATTTTTATCTTCAAAGGAAAATTTATTATCTCATAGTCTATCTCTAATATCTGATCAATATGAGGTCCCCACAAGTCACCAAACCACAGTGTACAAGTAAAAACTGTGTGTTAAGTATTTGAGAGCTCTGCAGAGAAGTTCAGTGTATTGATAAATGAGATATGACTGTGGTGAAATAGTGTGGACTGATTTTTATCTTCAAAGGAAAATTTATTATCTCATAGTCTATCTCTAATATGTGATCAATACGAGGTCCCCACAAGTCACCAAACCACAGTGTACAAGTAAAACCTGTGTGTAAAGTATTTGAGAGCTCTGCAGAAAAGTTCAGTGTATTGATAAATGAGGTATTACTGTGGTGAAATAGTGTGGACTGATTTTTATCTTCAAAGGCAAATTAATTATCTCATAATCTATCTCTAATATCTGATCAATATGAGGTCCCCACAAATCACCAAACGACAATGTACAAGTTAAAACTGTGTGTTAAGTATTTGAGAGCTCTGCAGAGAAGTTCAGTGTATTGATAAATGAGATATGACTGTGGTGAAATAGTGTGGACTGATTTTTATCTTCAAAGGAAAATTTATTATCTCATAGTCTATCTCTAATATCTGATCAATACGAGGTCCCCACAAGTCACCAAACGACAGTGTACAAGTAAAACCTGTGTGTAAAGTATTTGAGAGCTCTGCAGAGAAGTTCAGTGTATTGATAAATGAGATATGACTGTGGTGAAATAGTGTGGACTGATTTGTATCTTCAAAGGAAAATTTATTATCTCATAATCTATCTCTAATATCTGATTAATACGAGGTCCCCACAAGTCGCCAAACCACAGTGTACAAGTAAAACCTGTGTGTAAAGTATTTGAGAGCTCTGCAGAGAAGTTCAGTGTATTGATAAATGTTGTATAATTCTGGTGTAATAGTGTGGACTTATTTTTATCTTCAAAGGAAAATTTATTATCTCATAGTCTATCTCTAATATCTGATCAATACGAGGTCCCCACAAGTCACCAAACGACAGTGTACAAGTAAAACCTGTGTGTAAAGTATTTGAGAGCTCTGCAGAGAAGTTCAGTGTATTGATAAATGAGATATGACTGTGGTGAAATAGTGTGGACTGATTTGTATCTTCAAAGGAAAATTTATTATCTCATAATCTATCTCTAATATCTGATTAATACGAGGTCCCCACAAGTCGCCAAACCACAGTGTACAAGTAAAACCTGTGTGTAAAGTATTTGAGAGCTCTGCAGAGAAGTTCAGTGTATTGATAAATGTTGTATAATTCTGGTGTAATAGTGTGGACTTATTTTTATCTTCAAAGGAAAATTTATTATCTCATAATCTATCTCTAATATCTGATCAATACGAGGTCCCCACAAGTCACCAAACGACAGTGTACAAGTAAAACCTGTGTGTAAAGTATTTGAGAGCTCTGCAGAGAAGTTCAGTGTATTGATAAATGAGATATGACTGTGGTGAAATAGTGTGGACTGATTTTTATCTTCAAAGGAAAATTTATTATCTCATAATCTATCTCTAATATCTGATCAATATGAGGTCCCCACAAGTCACCAAACGACAGTGTACAAGTAAAACCTGTGTGTAAAGTATTTGAGAGGTCTGCAGAAAAGTTCAGTGTATTGATTAATGAGGTATGACTGTGGTGTAATAGTGTGGACTGATTTTTATCTTCAAAGGAAAATTTATTATCTCATAATCTATCTCTAATATCTGATTAATACGAGGTCCCCACAAGTCGCCAAACCACAGTGTACAAGTAAAACCTGTGTGTAAAGTATTTGAGAGCTGTGCAGAAAAGTTCAGTGTATTGATAAATGTTGTATAATTCTGGTGTAATAGTGTGGACTTATTTTTATCTTCAAAGGAAAATTTATTACCTAAAAATCTATCTCTAATATCTGATTACTACGATGTCCCCACAAGTCACCAAACCACAGTGTACAAGTAAAACCTGTGTGTAAAGTATTTGAGAGCTCTGCAGAAAAGTTCAGTGTATTGATAAATGAGGTATTACTGTGGTGTAATAGTGTGGACTGATTTTTATCTTCAAAGGCAAATTTATTACCTCACAATCTATCTCTAATATCTGATCAATACGAGGTCCCCACAAGTCACCAAACGACAGTGTACAAGTAAAACCTGTGTGTAAAGTATTTGAGAGCTCTGCAGAGAAGTTCAGTGTATTGATAAATGAGATATGACTGTGGTGAAATAGTGTGGACTGATTTGTATCTTCAAAGGAAAATTTATTATCTCATAATCTATCTCTAATATCTGATTAATACGAGGTCCCCACAAGTCGCCAAACGACAGTGTACAAGTAAAAACTGTGTGTAAAGTATTTGAGAGCTCTGCAGAGAAGTTCAGTGTATTGATTAATGAGATATGACTGTGGTGAAATAGTGTGGACTAATTTTTATCTTCAAAGGAAAATTTATTATCTCATAGTCTATCTCTAATATCTGATCAATACGAGGTCCCCACAAGTCACCAAACGACAATGTACAAGTAAAACCTGTGTGTAAAGTATTTGAGAGCCCTGCAGAAAAGTTCAGTGTATTGATAAATGAGATATGACTGTGGTGAAATAGTGTGGACTGATTTTTATCTTCAAAGTAAAATTTATTATCTCATAGTCTATCTCTAATATCTGATCAATATGAGGTCCCCACAAATCACCAAACGATAGTGTACAAGTAAAATCTGTGTAAAGTATTTGAGAGCTCTGCAGAGAAGTTCAGTGTATTGATTAATGAGGTATGACTGTGGTGTAATAGTGTGGACTGATTTTTATCTTCAAAGGAAAATTTATTATCTCATAATCTATCTCTAATATCTGATTAATACGAGGTCCCCACAAGTCGCCAAACCACAGTGTACAAGTAAAACCTGTGTGTAAAGTATTTGAGAGCTGTGCAGAAAAGTTCAGTGTATTGATAAATGTTGTATAATTCTGGTGTAATAGTGTGGACTTATTTTTATCTTCAAAGGAAAATTTATTACCTCAAAATCTATCTCTAATATCTGATTACTACGATGTCCCCACAAGTCACCAAACCACAGTGTACAAGTAAAACCTGTGTGTAAAGTATTTGAGAGCTCTGCAGAAAAGTTCAGTGTATTGATAAATGAGGTATTACTGTGGTGTAATAGTGTGGACTGATTTTATCTTCAAAGGCAAATTTATTACCTCACAATCTATCTCTAATATCTGATCAATACGAGGTCCCCACAAGTCACCAAACGACAGTGTACAAGTAAAACCTGTGTGTAAAGTATTTGAGAGCTCTGCAGAGAAGTTCAGTGTATTGATAAATGAGATATGACTGTGGTGAAATAGTGTGGACTGATTTGTATCTTCAAAGGAAAATTTATTATCTCATAATCTATCTCTAATATCTGATTAATACGAGGTCCCCACAAGTCGCCAAACGACAGTGTACAAGTAAAAACTGTGTGTAAAGTATTTGAGAGCTCTGCAGAGAAGTTCAGTGTATTGATTAATGAGATATGACTGTGGTGAAATAGTGTGGACTAATTTTTATCTTCAAAGGAAAATTTATTATCTCATAGTCTATCTCTAATATCTGATCAATACGAGGTCCCCACAAGTCACCAAACGACAATGTACAAGTAAAACCTGTGTGTAAAGTATTTGAGAGCCCTGCAGAAAAGTTCAGTGTATTGATAAATGAGATATGACTGTGGTGAAATAGTGTGGACTGATTTTTATCTTCAAAGTAAAATTTATTATCTCATAGTCTATCTCTAATATCTGATCAATATGAGGTCCCCACAAATCACCAAACGATAGTGTACAAGTAAAAACTGTGTGTAAAGTATTTGAGAGCTCTGCAGAGAAGTTCAGTGTATTGATAAATGTGGTATTATTGTGGTGTAATAGTGTGGACTGATTTTTATCTTCAAAGGAAAGTTTATTATCTAATAATCTATCTCTAATATCTGATCAATACGAGGTCCCCACAAGTCACCAAACGACAGTGTATAAGTAAAAACTGTGTGTAAAGTATTTGAGAGCTCTGAAGAGAAGTTAAGTGTATTGATTAATGTGGTACAATTCTGTATGGGAGGCCCCTTGAGAAATAAATCATACTTGCTTTTACATTCACCATCATACTCTCATACATACACTAGTATACTCCCTTACATTCACGATCAAAATCTCTTACATTCACTATCAAACTCTTATATTTTCTATCATACTCTCAAACTCTCATACATACACTAGTATACTCTCTTACATTCACTAGTAAACTCTCTTACATTCACTATCAAACTGTCTTACATTTACTAACAAACTCTTTTACATTTACTCTCATACCCTCATACGTACACTAGTAAACTCTCTTACATTCACTATTAAACTCTCATACATTTACTATCAAACTCTCTTACATTTACTATTGAACTCTCTTACATTTACTATCAAACTCTCATACATACACTATTAAACTCTCTTACATTTACTATCAAACTCTCTTACATTTACTATTAAACTCTCTTACATTTACTATCAAACTCTCATACATACACTATTAAACTCTCTTACATTTACTATTAAACTCTTTTACATTTACTATCAAACTCTCTTACATTTACTATTAAACTCTCATACATACACTATCAAACTGTCTTACATTTACTATCAAACTCTCACAGAGAATAATAGGATATGTGAATGAGAATAATTGTATGCGAATGAGAATAGTAGTATGTGTGTAAGAGTTTGCTTGAAACGGAAGTGAGTTTGATTGAAACGGATATAGTACTAAATTCTCTGTCTCTGATTGGTTATCTTTTTTGAAAAAGCAAGGGGAGGCGCATTTCTACATACATGGCCATGATTGAAATGACAGTATGGTGGACGTCTCATTCACCTTGCACATGAGCTATCAAGACACCGGTTGAATTATAAAATCACACAAGGGACTGATGATCCCTCACTGTCCCCTGCGATGCGTGCCTATCCGGTCTTTACGCTCACCGGCACACGAAGGAGCGCGTGCACATGGACGCTGAGCGAATCAGGAGGTGTCACACTAACGCTTGCGTTAGCTCCAAGGGAAGTACAGGTGCGTCGGTGGCTCTCGGTTAAACCTGATTCAGCTCTGAAATGCCGCCACTTCTCTTCCTCAGCGGCCGCATTGGATGCGGAGTGGATGGCTGTTGCCGTTGTTGTAATATGTCTGACACTGTTGTGACGGTTTAAGAGTTTAAAATATTATTAAGGAGGCCCATGGCTTCATGTAGTTGCTCTCTGTCCACCATACTGCCATTTCAATCATGGCCATGTATGTAGAAATGCGCCTCCCCTTGCTTTTTCGAAAAAGATAACCAATCAGAGACAGAGAATATAGTACTATATCCGTTTCAATAAAACTCACTTCCATTTCAAGCAAACTCTCACACACATACTACTATTCTCATTCACATACAACTATTCTCATTCACATATCCTATTATTCTCTGTGAGAGTTTGATAGTAAATGTAAGACAGTTTGATAGTGTATGTATGAGAGTTTGATAGTAAATGTAAGAGAGTTTAATAGTGTATGTATGAGAGTTTGATAGTAAATGTAAAAGAGTTTAATAGTAAATGTAAGAGAGTTTAATAGTGTATGTATGAGAGTTTGATAGTAAATGTAACAGAGTTCAATAGTAAATGTAAGAGAGTTTACTAGTGAATGTAAGAGAGTATACTAGTGTATTTATGAGAGTATACTAGTGTATTTATGAGAGTATGAGAGTATGATAGGAAATATAAGAGTTTGATAGTGAATGTAAGAGAGTATACTAGTGTATGTATGAGATAATGATGATGAAGGTAAAATCAAGTATGATTTATTTCTTAAGGGGCCTCCAATAATTCTGGTGTAATAGTGTCGACTTATTTTTATCTTCAAAGGAAAATTTATTATCTCACAATCTATCTCTAATATCTGGTTAATACGAGGTCCCCACAAGTCACCAAACCACAGTGTACAAGTAAAAACTGTGTGTAAAGTATTTGAGAGCTCTGCAGAGAAGTTCAGTGTATTGATAAATGTATGAATATGGTGAAATAGTGTGGACTGATTTTTATCTTCAAAGGAAAATTTATTTTCTAATAATCTATCTCTAATATCTGATCAATATGAGGTCCCCACGAATCACCAAACGACAGTGTACAAGTAAAACCTGAGTGTAAAGTATTTGAAGTATGAAGCTCTCAAATACTTTACACACAGGTTTTACAGTGTACAAGTAAAACCTGTGTGTAAAGTATTTGAGAGCTCTGCAGAGAAGTTCAGTGTATTGATAAATGTTGTATAATTCTGGTGTAATAGTGTGGACTTATTTTTATCTTCAAAGGAAAATTTATTACCTCACAATCTATCTCTAATATCTGATAACTACGATGTCCCCACAAGTCACCAAACCACAGTGTACAAGTAAAACCTATGTGTAAAGTATTTGAGAGCTCTGCAGAAAAGTTCAGTGTATTGATAAATGAGGTATTACTGTGGTGAAATAGTGTGGACTGATTTTTATCTTCAAAGGCAAATTAATTATCTCATAATCTATCTCTAATATCTGATTAATACGAGGTCCCCACAAATCACCAAACAACAGTGTACAAGTAAAAACTGTGTGTAAAGTATTTGAGAGCTCTGCAGAGAAGTTCAGTGTATTGATAAATGTGGTATAATTGTGGTGTAATAGTGTGGACTGATTTTTATCTTCAAAGGAAAATTTATTATCTCATAATCTATCTCTAATATCTGATTAATACGAGGTCCCCACAAGTCACCAAACGACAGTGTACAAGTAAAAACTGTGTGTAAAGTATGTGGGACCTCTGCAGAGAAGTTCAATGTATTGATAAATGTTGTATGATTGTGGTGTAATAGTGTGGACTGATTTTTATCTTCAAAGGAAAATTTATTATCTCATAATCTATCTCTAATATCTGATTAATATGAGGTCCCCACAAGTCACCAAACGACAGTGTACAAGTAAAACCTGTGTCTAAAGAATTTGAGAGCTCTGCAGAGAAGTTCAGTGTATTGATAAATGTGGTATGATTGTGGTGTTATAGTGTGGACTGATTTTTATCTCCAAAGGAAAATTTATTATCTAATAATCTATCTCTAATATCTGATTAATATGAGGTCCCCACAAATCACCAAATGACAGTGGTGATTTAGCTTTTCAGATTATTTTTTGTTTTAATTTAGTTTTAGTTAGATTAACAAGTAATTCAATAAGAAAACGGGGCAACAAAGGATGCGATAAATTTACATACATATTTTAAGACCTGCCAAAAAATATATTCAAGCTCTAGTTTACAAAATATGGACGGATTTAAGACTTTTTAAAGCCTAGAATGGAGATTATCACATTTATTACCCTGCAACATCTTTTGCATGGCCTAAGATAGTGTCACAAACCTAAAAAATGAATGCACCGATTTATTACAATATGGAGATGGCTATGAGTCAGCTTTCCAATATATATAACTTTGTGATAATATATAAAAGTAATATGTTGTATGAATATATGTGTTCATTTAATAGCAACAATGCAAATTAACATAGCACCTCTATAAAAGCAGACTATTACATTAAATAGGGCCTATTCTAAGGTGTGTTTCTCACTTTCTCATAACAGAGCACGATAAAAAAGCATTGGGCCAGTATTAGTAAAGGTTTGCATGTATAAAAACACGTGCAAACTTGATAGCGCATGCAAAGCTGATCTACTAACAGGGTGCACCAAGGATCGTGTCTGTCAGAGAAGCAAAATAGCATGCGCAATCCATTTAGCGTGTTTGCCTTCATAAATATGCAGAATACTTGCAGATGATCCGAACGTGCAAAACACTTGTAGAAGGAGATGCAATTGTCATCATTTAGCACCCGCAATGTGATTTATCAAACCCGTCACTGATTGCAGTGTGTTTTTGCGTCAATAACCTATTTAGCACGTTTAAAAGCCAGGTGCAAATTGGCACAGAGCAGAGAGAGAGAATCTTCCATGTTCATGCCAACATGTTTGGACTGTCATAAACAGCATTAACTGAATATTTCCCGTCACTGTCTGAATTTTTTGATGAATAATGGAAAGATTTGGAGGCTGTCTGCCATTATGATGGACTGGAAAAAGAGGGACGATCCAGTGTGCCATCATTGTCATGCAGACACACGCGTAAAGTAAACCCTCTCTGTTTTGTGCTCTTAATACATTGTGGAGAAGATAATTTATTCTATCTAAAAAAGCCAGCAAGTGTAAAACAGAGTTTATTGTCACCCACTGTCTTTGGACTGCTGATCAGGTCCGAGCTCTTTTACCTGCAGCTTCTCCTGTTATGTTCTCCTCAGCCAGCTAAGTCAGACGCATTGTAGCTATGTGTCTGTTTGTGACCAATCTGGTTATGAACGTGCTGACGTCATTCAAATTGCTTGGGTGCTGGTCCCTAGCGCCAGTTAAGGATTTTTTTTTTTTATTTGGCTGGGCTAAGCTAACTTTTTAATGCAGAACTGTGATCTTAGCATGCGTGAGACAACAGACATTCCGATTCTGCCCTGAGGCTGGGTGGAGAGATTGCTAACAGACTGAAATACACATTTAATGAAATGATTAATATAATAGTATGATTTCCTTATTTTGATAATAATTTGCAGGTAGACAGCAGACATCTCTTTTGGCTCACGCAGCCTCACGCAGCTCAGGCGGGGCTCTGCCCGTAGCTCCCTCATTTACCGGCCGCCACTGCTGTGTCGAGATTATCAGAGCACACCACACACAGTACAATCAAAACTGTTCAATGCCCGATTTTTAACCCCGCTTTAGATGGCCTTGTGTACATGGCATCCTCTATCTCTTTGGTGTATCCATAAGTCTAAAGAGATATTAGAGGAAAGTGCCAACTTGTTGAAGCCACAGAAAACTGTTTTAGTGGGATTTTAGTCACTTTTTTCAGACGCAATGTCATCTTTGGATAGGTTGTAATCATCGTCTGATTATAGCTCTGTATTTACACCTGGAAGTTATTCAGATTCATCCAAGCAGAGCTTTGTTATAGTCCGTTAGAAAAGAGGTCTAACAGCTACATTTATAACCTAGTTTCTGGCCCCAGACTATCATGCAGTCCTTAATGTTGGACCCTGCTTTTGTATCTGATTACTAATAACCAGTCACAGTCTGTTAAAAAGCTATGCTTGAACACTATGTCTTTTTTGAATCTTAGCATAACTCAGGTCATCTAAGCATCAGCAGCATACTAGGTGACATTAAAAATCAGCACAGTATTATAGGCCATCTTTTTGTGTATATATTAACATTTTTTAATACTTTTGTTCATAGAGCCATTACTAGGAGAGACTGTCCCAACCACAGAAAAGAGTTCAGTCTCACCAGCCCCAAAGAGATCCAGACAGCTGTCACAAGAGCAGGAGGAATCCATTGGAGGTGGTGCAGTAAGACCATCCTCAAAAGGTGAACTGTACACACAAAATGCTTATTCTACTAGTTTACAAAAATGGTGATAAACATGTTTTTTCCAATTACAGACAAGTATCTTTGCTTCCACAATTTTCAAAAGTACTAGAAAAATTATTTGTAAACAGACTGGACAAATTCCTTGACAGATACAATATTTTGAGTAGTAGTCAGTATGGATTCAGGACCAATCACTCAACATCTATGGCACTTATGGAATTGACAGCTGAAATATCCACTGCAATAGATAAGAAACACATTTCAGTAAGCATTTTTGTAGACCTCAAAAAAGCATTTGACACCACAGACCATACTATTCTGCTTAAAAACTTAGCAAATATGGTATCAGAGGGGTGGCACATCAGTGGGTTACAAGTTATTTAGCTGTTATAATGTATTCTTTTTGCTGATGATACCACCTTTTTTTATACCAGTGAAAATCTAGAATGTGTGTTGCAGGTGGTCAGAAGAGAAATGAAAAAATTTAGGCAATGGTTTGATGTAAATAAATTATCCCTTAATATTGAAAAAGCAAATTTCATGCTATTTGGTAACAAAGGCAAAAACATTGATGTTTCAGTAATTATAGAAGGTATTGAAATTAATAGAGTAAATGAAATAAATTTTGTAGGTGTTATTATTGATTATAATTTGACTTGGAAATCACATATTAATGTAATGAAAGTGAAAATAGCAAAGACGATTATTTAGATGATAAAGCTTTGTATCTTTTGTATAATTCAATGCTTGTTCTATATCTGACCTACTGTGTTGAAGTGTGGGGAAATGCATGTAAAACTTCCATCCAGCCAATTTTCATTTTACAAAAAAGAGCCATAAGAATTATTACTAAAGGTCAATACAGAGATCCTTCGAACCCGTTATTTGTTAAATTGAAGTTGATGAAATTCAGTGAGTTAGTAGATCTCAGTATGTTGCAGATTATGTATAAAGCTCATAAGAAAATTTTACCAATCAACATCCAGAACCGATTTGAAAAAAGGGGAAAGTTGTTATAATTTAAAAGGATTTAAAATATTTAAAAAAACAAGATTCAGAACTAAACTGAAGGAGCGCTGTGTTACAGTGAGAGGAATCAGTTAATGAACAATCTGAACAAAGAAACTAAAGAAGCTCAATCAAATTTTATCTTCAAAAAAACTATCAAAGCCAGTATGTTAAGTAAATACAGGGAAATGTGTTAATCTAAGTCTTGCTATGTTTGTTTTGTGGAAAAATGTGAATTAACATGTGGACCTTTTTGTTTGTTTGTTTTGTTGGTTGTTTTTGATAATAAGAAAAAAATGAATTGTAAAAAGGCATTTTGGCCTGCAGCTCTTGTTTATTTGTATTATGTGTTTAGTTAATTAATATCTTGTGAGAGAGGGGCAGACTCTATAAGATTTTTCTTCATTCTGCTCCTTTTTATTCACATGTTTGAGATTTTTCTTTGTTTGTATTAAATGTTTTATATACTTACAGAATGAAATAAAGACCTAAACCTGAAACATGAATCTGGGATTAATTTAGTATTAAAACTGCTATTACTGAAGTAATGCCTCGAATCAGAATCTGTGGGTTATTAGATTCAAAATTCCTTTATTGTCATTCAACTCAAGTACCAAATGAGTACACAGCAGAATGCCATTTTAACACAACAAACCTGTACGTTTTTCAAGCAGGTGTTCATATTGGGGATAAAGTGCTTTATCAACTCTGTTAGCTGTACTTCATCACAAATGTATGGTGTCTGCTATAGTTTTTTTTTCTCTCTTTTTGTACCACTTATATAGATGATAGGAGTAAACATCCATTGGTCACCCACACATGCATAGGTGTAATATATGCACTTTATTATCTAAAGCTTGGACACACATTGATACATATATTCCCTACATCTATCATGTTGCATAATAAACAGAATTATCTCAAAGAAGAACCACTGATAACACATTGTGTAATGACAGTCTCAATACTACACTGAAATGGTTATGGTACTCATATTATTATACGTGCTCAAAAAACTAACATTACAATGAGCCATGATCATGTTGTGGTCAGTGATTTTATAGTAATAGGAATTTAGACAGTTCTAATTCAAATTATTACCTTTAGTCTTGTTCCATAGAGTAAACTAGTCCCAATTTTAACAAGACTTGTCCCAAAATTAAATCTCAGAAACTAATCTGTCAGTATATTAAATTTCTACCAATATATCTTAGGATTACAAAGTCTGAAAGAAATGTCTTGTTTTTTTGTCAAAACAACCATACATTTCTTTGATTTTTTTTTATACGCACAAATTCAAATTCAAGATTTTTTCTTGATACTGAATTCTTGATATTAGTTTCAAGTATCACCTTACATTATGCAATCGTATTTAAAGTTGGATCCTGGTGTTTTGAAAGCTGGAATCATTTTTTTTCTCTTTTATGCTTTTTGTTCATGAAAAATAAAAGACTTTGCTGAAACCCCAGATCATTCTTTGAGTATTGTACAGAGGTACTGAACCTGTCTTATTTGTCAGTCAACATAATTAAAATGATGAATACATATATATATGTATATATATATATATATATATATATATATATATATATATATATGTGTGTGTGTGTGTGTGTGTGTGTGTGTGTGTGTGTGTATATATATGTATTCATCATTTTAATTATGTTGACTGACAAATAAGACAGGTTCAGTACCTCTGTACAATACTCAAAGAATGATCTGGGGTTTCAGCAAAGTCTTTTATTTTTCATGAACAAAAAGCATAAAAGAGAAAAAAAAAGATTCCAGCTTTCAAAACACCAGTAGTTGTGGCACGGATAGCCCTCTCTGAATACACAGTAAGGTTTTTCATGGATACCACATTTATAACTGTTTTACACGTCATGTATTTGACAAAGTCTTTTTTGCTTTCATTTTCATAGGTTGTTCTAAAGTTTGTCTAAGATGTAAGGAATCAATTTTCTCTGCAGTGTTGGCAATCTTTTCTATAACATAAGTAAATAAAAAGGGTTGAGGAACACCTTGTTTCAGCTGGGTTGTGGTTGATTTCAGTACATTACTGTATTAGTTTTATATGATTTGGCATATTTACAGTGAACACTCAACAATTGCAGAGCAGTAACCAAAGGATAAAATCACATAAAGAATAAATTTGTGATTTAAACAGGGTCCCCAGAAGTCTAATGGGAATTAGTGTAAATTATGCAAACATTGATGTTTCTATAATTACTGAAACATCAATGTTTTTGCATAATAAACTCTGACATATATATATATGTATATATATGTGTATATATATATATATATATATATATATATGAATGTACATATATATACACTTTATATATATACACATATATATATACACACACACACATACATACATATATATATATATATATATATATATATATATATATATATATATATATATATATATATATATATATATATATACATACATATATGTGTCTGCTGAATATTCATTAATTTAAGGTTCCTCATGTCTATATGGTTGTAAAGGTATCCATTATGGATGTATAATCAATGACAACAATGGATGGAGAGGTCATCCTAATGTTGTCATTGACATCTTCAATGATTATAAATTGGAGATGAATGATGTTGAATAACATAGCACCGTCTAGTTGAACTGCCATTAAATTGGGTTTAACTCGTCTAAAAGTATGAATGTATGTCAAACTATGTCATTTCTGTTAACGGTTGATGTAGGATAAAGCACTTGGAGTTGAGCAGGTCCATGGCAGCAGGTCAATCATAATTGTTTGTCAAGGTCATACTAATGTATGTGTGCTGTTTGCAGGGCAACCTCCCTCCTGTGGTTGCATGCTCTCAGCTGCTCCATATACAGAACAGGCATCATCCCTTCTGACTGGAAAAGGGGTGTTTTTGTTCCTATCTGAAGGGTAAAGGGTGATGTGTGAGAATGTAAAAACTACAGGGGGATTACACTCTTCTTTGTGCTGCACAAAGCACTTGCACTGGTTCTTTTGAACAGGATCTGCCATTAGCTGCTTCAGCAACAGTGGCCTGAAAAGTCAGGTTTTACACCCAAGAGGTCCACCGTAGACTGCATCCTGGTGCTTCAGGTCCTCACTGAGTGTCTGCCTCCTAATCATGGTCAGTAAATGGTTCCAGAGAAGAGGAGCCTGATAACTGAAGGCTCTACCTCCCATACTACTTTTAGAGAGTGATGGTACCAAGAGCAGGCCAGCATTTTAGGAGTGTAACACTCTAGAGGGGTTGTATGGCACTACAAGCTCTTTAAGATAAATTGGTGCCTGCCCATTCAGAGCTTTATAGGTGAGAAGAAGAGTCTTGAAATTTATTCTAGATTTTATGGGAAGCAAATGCATAGAAGCTGATACAGGTCTAGTCAATCCACATCCTGCAGCATGTTGAACCAGTTAAAGAGTCCTAAGCGACTTGCTGGGACAGCATGATAAAAGAGTTGAAATACACCTTCTGGTGCTACTTGGACACGTCTTCAGTGAAGAACCTGGGGTCATAGGGTGTTTCGGGTCTTTAATCTTCATACACCCTCGCCCAGGCGACCCAGCCTGGGGTGATCAGTCCCTGGCTTGTGACCAAGTGGCAAGTTGCTCCACGGATCCCCCCTCCGGATCCACAGCCATCGCAAGGCCCTCTCTGCAGCCTCTAAAATGTTCCCGATAACTCTCTTTAATTGCAGTCCTTTCACTCCAAGGAGTTTGAGGGTTCGCAGAAGTGAATGGGCAGCGAAGCCTCTGCACCCAACCTCGACTGGCTCACAGTGGGCTTTCCAGCCATTGCCCTGGCACTCTGAGCTGAGCTCGGCATACTTCGCCCTCTTGCGCTCGTGGACCTCTTCAACCCGATCCTCCCATGGGACAGTCAGTTCCAGGATGACCACTTGCTTGGTGGACTCAGATGTTAGTACCACGTCTGGGTGGAGTGAAGTGGTCGTGATGTTGGTTGGGAACTTGAGCTGCCTCCCAGGGTCAACTTGAAGCTGCCAGTCACGAGCAGTGGTGAGGAGCCCCCCGGTGGAGTTCGGCTGTTGGAGTTGAGCCTTCTGCCCTACTCTGATGAAGGTGATCGACTGTTTGGGGGCTGCCTGGGTCTTGCTGTGCTGGATCGCTGTGCAGATGGAGTCTGCCAAAGCTTTCAACACCTGGTCGTGGCGCCAGCGGTACCGCCCCTCCCCAAGAGCTTTTGAGCAGCTACTCAAGATGTGTTCCAAGGTGCCCCTTTTCTGGCATAGCCTGCACTCGGGAGTGTCAGCCAAGCCCCAAGTGTGCAGGTTGGCCGGGCTTGGAAGGATGTCATAAACCGATTGGACGAGGAACTTGATGAGACGGTTTGGCTTTCCAGAGCTCAGCCCAGGTGATTTTACGGGAATCTGCATGCTCCCACCTGGTCCACGCTCCTTGTTTGGACATGCTGGCCATCTTGCTGCAGCGTTCTTCCTCCTCCTCTGCGCGAATCTCGTCCTGAATCAGACGGTGCCTCTCCTTCCCTCGAGCTAGATCGTATAGTGGCTTGGGAAAACAGCCCAGGCCTGCTCGTCCCATTGTCACAGAGCCCACCAGCGTTTTGTGCCTAAGACGCGCCTCTGCTTTGGTGACAGCTTCTTGCGCCTGCCACTTCCTCCCGGTCTTCACGAGGATTCTTGCGGCTGCTACTTTGGTGTCTGTGGAGTCCCTGTACATCAACACCTCTCCGGCACGGGTGACTTTAAATTCCTCGGTCAGCTCACTGAGAGAGAGGTGCAGCTTGGTGGAATGACTGTACAGGGCAATGCTACTCAAGGACCGAGGGAGCCCCAGCCATCTCCTGAGAAACTGGCTGATGGACTTCTCTAGAGCCTCAACTGTTGTTACTGGTACTTCGTAAATTAACAGGGGCCAAAGTATTCTTGGCAAGACTCCATGTTGGTAGATCCAGGCTTTGAATTTTCCAGGGAGGCCAGATTTGTCTATTGCTGTGAGCCAGGTGGTCAGGTCGCACTTGGTTTGTTGTATGGCAGCTGAGTCCTTCAGGGAGCTGTCGAAGACCTTGCCCAGGCTCTTGACTGGTTTTTCGGTCACTGATGGGATCGTGGTTTCTTCGAGGGCAAAGCGGAACTGTTCGGACACCTTGCCCTTCTTCAGGACCAAAGACCTGGACTTTGAGGGCTTGAAGCTCATCCTTGCCCAGGAGATGAGCCATTCAAGCCCTTGGAGGAGCCACCTGCACCCTGGAACAGATGTAGTCATCACTGTTAAGTCATCCATAAAGGCTCTTATGGGGGGCTGTTGAGTCCCAGACTTTGACAGGGGCCCTCTGCATTCCACCTCGGCAGACTTAATCATGTTCATGGCCAAAGGGAAAAGGGTTACAGAGATTGTACAGCCAGTTATTATCCCTTTTTCAAGGCGGTGCCAGGCAGATGTTACTTGACCTGAGGAGACTCGCGCGCTGAAGTCATTATAATAGTCCATGATGAGGTTGCGGAACTTGACAGGGATGTGATGTCTTGCCAGTGCAGCTTCAATGAGCTTGTGTGGGATGGAACCGTAGGCGAATGTTAAATCAAGCCAGAGAGCTGCCAGGTCTCCTTTGCACTCCTTTGCTTCCTGGATCAGCTGCGTCACCACACCAGTGTGCTCCAGACACCCAGGCACTCCTGGGACTCCACCCTTCTGGACTGAGGTATCGATGTAGGCATTTTTCAAGAGGTACTCTGACAGACGTCAGGACAGGATCTTGAAAAAGATCTTGCTCTCGACACTGAGCAGCGAGATGATGCGAAACTGCTCGATGCTACAGGAGTCCTCCTCCTTCGGGATCCAGACTCCTTCCGCGTACCTCCACTGAGAGGCAACTTTCCCTCTCCGCCAGATCACCTTCAGGATCTTCCAGAGACGTTTGAGGAGCTGTGGGCACTGCTTATAGACTTTGTAGGGGATGCCGCTGGGGCCGGGGACAGAGCTGGATCTAGCTGCTCTAACGGCATCTTTCACCTCCTTCAGTGTGGGTTCGGCACTGTTAAATTGGATCCCAGGATCTGGCGGTGCCACCAGGTCCTTACAAGGTCCGAGCTCATAGTCCCTCGTGGTGTCGCTAAAGGTGGCATGGAGATGATGGTCGATCTCCTCTACCGGGCAAGCAAGGTGGCCACCTCGCTTTTGGCCCAGAAGTTTCTTGGTGAAGCCGAAGGGGTTTCCAATGAAAGCACTGCGTTTCCGAGCCCTTTCCTTGCCCTTTCTGTGGTGCCATTCCGCCCTCCTCAATGAGATGAGCCTCTTCCTTATGATGTTGGTGAGATCTGACAGAGCAGGCCTTTCATCTACTTCGGCCGTCTTGAATTGACGTCGCAGGGACTTGAGGTCTTGTCTCAACTGACTGATCTTCGCCTCACGCCGGTTGAGCTTTGCTGGCTTGCTAGCTCCTCGTCTTTCTTCGACACCAAACCGCTCTGCTCCCATGCTCATTATGATGGTGCACATGGACTGCAGTTTTTGGTCAACACTGCCCTTTGAGATGGATTCCAGGCATTTGTCTACATCCTCATCCAGCTTTAGCCACTCCTTGTTGTTAGCGGCTGGCCACTTCACCCTACGATGTTCCGATTTCCTGCTTGGTGGGGGGACTTGAATTACAAATAATCCAATCTAGAGGTAAGAAAAGCATGGACTAGCTTTTCAGCATTGCTCTGAGACAGGATAGGCCTTATTTTTGCAATGTTGCAAAAATGAAAAAAGGCTGCTCTTGAAATTTATTTTATATCAGCAGCTCATTTTCCCACTCACAGGCCACTCCCCCCCACCACACAATATCCTCTGGTTATCACAAAGCACCCCCATAATCCCCGCCCACTCACCTGCCAATCCCCACCTTCCTCTGACCCCCCACATCAGTCCTGTCACAGAATCTGTTATTCCAGTCCACATCACCTTCTCACATCCCCTTTGGTTTTAATTACCTGTCTTAGCCCCGGTGAGTTTTTAACAAAGGATATCTGTGTCTGATCATAAACTGGTTTTATTCTCTGTGGTTTTATCCCAGTCTTCTTTTATTGATCAAACTCCTGTTTATCGAAGGGTTTTTAATTCAACGTCTGCTAGCAAGTTTACGGAGCTTTTTATTTCAGCATCTTTGACTGTCTTCAACCCAGATTTTAATCCAGTTTTTAACACAGAAGAGCTTGTCTCTCTTTTCAACCATACTTGAAGAACCATCATGGACTCTGTAGCTCCTCTGAAAGCAAAAAACTCAAAGAGCCCCAGCCCTGGCTTACAGAGTCCACACATGAACTGAAGAAAAAAATGTAGAAGAAATTAACGGAAATGAAAAATGGATTCATTGATAAAAATAAAGATTGATTGATTGAAATGGAAGAAGACTGGGTTGGTGGTTTTTCTTCACATCTGGAAAGATTCCATGAAAAACTACCAGAAGGCAGTTAAAGATGCAAGGGCAGCATTTTATTCTGATTTGATTTTAGCCAATCATTAGAACCCCAGAGTTTTATTTAAGTTTTATTTAAGTTTTAGATTCCCTTACCAACCCCTACCCTGCTTATTTTGCTGATGCTTCTAAAGACACGTGAGAAGTTTTTAACTCATTTTATTAACAAGGTTATGGACATCAGGCATCATATCACTCCCCCAAATTACCCTGTTCATGCAATTAGGGAAGTTCTTTGTTGTTTTAATCACTTTGAGCCGGTGCCCTTATCTTTTTTATCTGTTATATTATCCCATATGAAACCAGCTACGTGCAGTCTTGATTTTATTCCACTAGATTTCTCAAAGAGGTTTTTAACGCAGTTGGGCCCAGCATTTATCTATTATTAATAGTTCCCTGTCAGAAGGTGTATTTCCCTCTGCTTTTAAACACGCTGTGGTCCAAGCCCTTTTAAAGAAACCAAACCTTGACCCCTCTGATTTTAACAATTTTAGACCGATTTCAAAAGTTCCATTTTTATCTAAACTTTTAGAGAAAGTGGGTTCTAATCAGCTTTTACGTTTTATGTCTGAAAACAACCTCTTTGAGAAATTTCAGTCTGGTTTTAGAGCAGGTCACAGCACTGAGACAGCCCTCCTCAACGTGACCAATGACCTTTTTTAGCAGCAGACAGAGGGGAGGGCTCAATTTTAATTCTTCTAGATCTCAGTGCAGCTTTTGATACAGTTGATTATACTATTTTAATTGATCGTCTTAAAAACTGGGTGGGTGTCAAGGACACTGCACTTAGCTGGTTTCAGTCGTATCTTTTAGAGCAAACCTTTGGTCACCATAGGCAATCACAGCTCCTCTACTTCTGCCATTGCCTGTGGTGTACCGCAAGGTTCAGTTTTAGGTCCAATTTTATTTTCTATTTACATGCTGCCCCTTGGCCAATTAATTCAGCACCACCAAGTCTCCTTTCACTGCTACGCAGACGACACACAGATATACCTTTCCCTGAGACCTGAGGACCCAAGAGGCCTAGCTGCTGTCATGGACTGTCTAAGTGACATCAATTGTTGGATGGCAGAAAATTTCCTTCAACTTAACAGTTCAAAATCTGAAATAATCCTCTTTAACATGGAAAAACTCCGCCCTCATACAGTCTTATCTCGGTCCACTTTCAGCAAACATCAAACCAACAGCCAGAAATCTAGGTGTAATTTTTGATTCAGATCTCACCTTCTCTACCCACATTAATAAAACCATCCAATCTTGTTTCTTTCACCTGCGTTCAATTTCAAAAATTAAACAAATACTCACCCCCCAGACCTTGAGAAAATAATTCACGCATTAATTTTCTCAAGGCTGGATTACTGCAACTCTCTCCTCCCCGGTCTAAATCAGAAATCCCTTTCTCGCCTCCAACTAGTTCAGAATGCAGCAGCTTGGCTTTTAACTGGTTTTAGTAGACGGCATCACACCACTCCAATTTTAGCCTCCCTCCACTGGCTTCCTGTCAGTTTTAGAATTGATTTTAAGATTTTATTGATTACTTTTAAAGCACTCATGGGCCTGGCCCCCAGCTATATTTCAGAGCTACTGATACCTTATGAGCCAGCCCGCAACCTCAGATCCTCTGGCGAAGGCCTCCTGGTTGTTCCAAAGTCGAGGCTCAAAACTAAAGGGGACAGAGCTTTCTCCATCAGAGCTCCTTGACTTTGGAACGACCTGCCAGAGGAGATAAGGCGTGCTGAGTCTGTTGCTTCTTTGAGGTCACTTTTAAAAACTCACTTTTACAGACTTGCTTTTATGTGATGCCGTCTTTTATCTACTTATCTCTTATCTATATCTTATTTTCAGCTTTACTGTCTTTTTAGCTTTTTCTGTCAGTATTGCTCTTATATTTTATCTCCTACTACTTTTATTCCCTCCTCTTTATTTACATCTTCTATGTTTGTAAAGATATTATTGCCATTACTTAATTTTAATTCAGATTTTGTCTACTTATGCGTCACCTTTGTTACACCTTTCATCCTTTTATAGATATCCTTATAAACTTTATTGTTGTATATTTTATTATGTTTTCTATTTTCACCCCCATTTTACTTTTTCTTACTGGTTTTATGTTTTTTAGCTTTTATTTTGGTCCTCTTGGTCACATTTTATGTTGCAGGGATCCTGTATTGTCTGGGTTCTTATGCCTCTTGTGTTTTTCTGTAATAGTGCCTTGTTTTAAATTGAGCTTTTTGTTTTTATTTCCTTGTGCTGATGTCTGTATGTTCTTGTCTGTTTGTCAAAGCACTTTGTAAACCTGTTTTTAAAAGTGCTATACAAATAAAAAGTTATTCTTATTCTTATTCTTAATATTATTATCAGAGTTGAAGGACAAATCCTGATCAAATAGTACCCCAAGATTGACAGTTGTGCTTGGTGCCAGGCTAATGCCATCTAGGGCAGTTATATCATAAGAAAAGGTTCCTCTAAAGTGCCAGGGCCCCAGCACAATAACGTCTGTCTTGTCTGAGTTAAGAAGTAAAACATTCCTGGCCATCCAGAGCGTAACGTCCTTTAGACATGGTTCTAGTGTAGAATAACTGATTTATTTTACCTGGCTTCATTGATACATACAGTTGAGTATCATCAGCATAACAATGAAAACTAGATAAGCACTCAGAGAGTGCAGACCTCCGCCAAGCAGCTTCGGTCCACTTTGGTGAAAATGGTCCTATCTGGCAGTGTTAAAGAATCCTTTAAAAAATTTCTGGATCCAGAAGGTGATCCGGATCACCCCCAAAATTTAATCAGTTCTTCCATATCCCATTTCCAACAATTCCTGAAAACTTCATCCAAATCTGTTCAGACTTTTTCAAGTTATTTTGAACACAAACAAACAGACAAACAGACAGACAGACAGATAAACGCCGACAAAAACATAACCTCCTTGGCGGAGGTAATTAATGGAGTATTTCCTCATGATATCACCAAGGGGAAGCATATATCAGGAGAAAAGAACTGGACCTAGCACAGAACCTTGAGGAACTCAGTAACTGACTTCAGTGTACACAGAAGACTTATTGTTCATGTGTACAAACTGATATTGATCAGAAAAGTAAGACTTAAGCTGATTTAAACTAGTCCCTGTAATCCTGAGTAATTCCTCTAATCTCTGTAGAAGAACATTATGATCTATCGTGTCAAAAGCTACACTGAGGTTGAACAAGACAAGTCCACCATCTGAAACTGAGTAAATTATTTGTAACTTTACCTAGAGTCAGTCTCTGTGCTGTGGTGAGCTCTAAATCCTGACTGAAAGTACTCAAACAAGCTGTTGTTTTGTCAGGATGTCTCAAAGCTGATTAACCCGTACTTTCTCAAGGATCTCTGAAGTATATGAAACATTTGATATAGGCCTGTAGTTAACTAATGTGCCTGAATCAAGGGTTTTTTTTTTAAGAAGAGGTTTGATTTGATTTTAAAGGACTGTGGCATGTAGGCTGTTGATACTGTATACTGATTGTCTCCAAGGATAAACAAAGTAAGGGAATGACCTCCTTGAACAGCTTAGTTGGGATTGGGTCTAAAAGGCAGGCTGGTGGTTTGAAGGAGGAGATTACAGAATTTAGTTCCTGAAGATCAATTAGAGAAAAGCAGTCTAAGTCAGGTTTAACAAAATTTAATGACATTGCAGGCCCAGGCGAGGTCAGAGGTTGCTAATTTTATTCTAATTTTACTAAATTTTAAAAATGTTATTGTTAAAGAAGCTCATTAAGTCCTCACAGCTGCTCAATAGAGCTCTGACTCTGTGTTGGCCTGACTACAGTGCTAAAAAGTTACCTAGGTTTGTTTCTATTTCCTCAGTTATTGAGGAGTACTAGGCAGCTCGAGCATGCTGAAATGCTGTGAGTATACGTAAGTGTATAGCCACGAGCACCTATTGGGGTCACCGTTCCTACAAAACAGTAGCCCTACTACCATTGACTGAAACTTTATTAGCTAAGTGCGGGCCAATTTCCAGTGCGTAGAAGCCTGACGCTGTGAGAGGGTGAAAGTGAGCCAGTGTGCCGTATTAACTGGTGACAGTCCAGGCAGATGTGAAGGGGGCGTGCCTTTGAAGGACCCATTTGCTTACCATCCAAACATCTTCCGAATACATATTGTTCGCAAAAATAAGCCTCTACACCCATATATTTAGAAGTGGCAGTGACTTCACAATATTTAGCGTGACAACGAAAGATTTTGAAGAATTACACACTTATTTGAAGGCGTAAATATACGGCAGGGAATACATAGGTAACTATCTAACTAACTAAACAGGTACAGCGGAGTTGTTTCATTGTTTATTATTATGATTGTGAGGCATTGTCGGTAAGAGAATGGGCTATTAAATTAATAGGTAGAACTAACGTGTTTATACTGTGCAGCTTTTGATGAAATAGTCTACGTAACCACAGACTACATCACAAGTTAACGTGAAAGGCGATCACAAGTTGACACAGTCGATAGTTTGCCGTTTTGATCAGGCATCTAGATAGTTACCTATGTATTCCCGTATATTTACGTCTTAAAATGCCCTCACCGGCTACTCTGCTCAAGCCGGGACAAGCCGAGACAACCATGCTAATCAGCGTGCTTGCACTAACCGGGCCCTATAATTATTTTTTGTTATGAATGTACGGCCAGTTGTAGCCTAAAATATTTAGCATAATTCAGCGCGGAAGCAGCCAGCAACAGCGCAGAGGAGGTGAGCAGCGATGACTGGCGGTGGAGCAAGGTCAAACCGACCAATAGGAACTCTTGTCTCTTCCACCAGCGTTGGCCCCATCCATTTGGTTCAGTCAGATTTGCAAGCAAAAATTTAGAATTCACAAGCAAAACTTTAGAATTCGCAAGCAAAACTTTTGAACTTGCAAGAAAAAAATATTAGTTTTGATTGAAGTTAAATCAATATGTTCTCAAATTATTTTATTTTCATTTGCAACTTGTTCTGTTTTGATCTCAATTTTTTTTTTTTTTTGGTTGCCACTTACAGTTTTTTGGTCTCAAATCTATTCTATTTGATTGATCTTTCTTTTTTTGATTGCAACTTTATGTTTTGTGGTTTCAACTCTCTTTTTTGGTTGCAAAACCTTTTTTGATTGATTGAATAATAAAGAAACAATATTCTCTCCGTATATCTCTGCCATGGCTTGACACAGGAAGCTCAAACTTTGTGTGTCAATTGCAGACCTCCATGGCAACACATGCCCACATTTTGGGGCAGATCAAAAAATATTGATTTTTTTGTCATGTTTCATATATTTATGGATTCATAACTCTGCAAGGTAAAGAGCCAGAGACTTGAAATTTTCTCTGGTGATTCCTCTCCCCCAGCCGATCACTCAGCTCATGTAACCACTAGGCCACGCCCCCCCATGCCACATCACAGACATGGCTGCATTTTGGGCTGTATCTCGGCCATGGCTTGAGCTACAGACTTGAAATTTTCACTGGTGATTTCTGTCGCCGAGGTTGACCAATAACCTTGTGTTACCATTAGGCCACGCCCCCCCCCATGCTGCTGTCACATGCTGCACATTCGTTTTGGGCCACATGAACATGACCTAGTATGAGAAGAGGGTCATAAATGACATGCGATGAAGCTGGCATGCCCTGCCCCAAACCCTTCTCATGATTTCCATGCAAATTGTCTAGTTTTGACTATCATGCCAAAGTGTACGTAACTCTTCCCTTTTATTGGAGCTACAAATTCTCACTAATGTTAAATAGTTTTCAATTGAGTCCAAAGTGGATCATAGCAAATCAACAGACCTATTGACAAGCTGATCAAGCTGAGAGAGACTGTAATTAATTGAACAGTTTCAATTGGCCAAGACACTGAATTTAAAGCAGCAGGAATGGCCTCTTCAAATTCATCCACAGCACCATTTGAACAGAATTCTGCTCTTCACTGTTTGTTACATAAAGCCAAATCCTCTAAGATGATGTTAAAAGTTACTATGAAATGATCAGACATAGCAGAGGATTTTCATGAATGGGGTGAGGTTCACCACTGAGCGACTGCATGAGCAAATAGTCCAACAGCTTAAGAACATTGTTATCAATGTACAGTTGCAAGGAATTTGGGGATTTTATCATTAAGCAGTCAATGACATCATCAAAACATTTATTTAATCCAGAGAAATCCCTGCACATTAGCTGCAAGGCTGAAAACTAACATTGACAACATCCTCAGACTACTGAGCTAGAGCCGTATGGCTCAAAAGGTCACTGATTTTCTGATTAAATTCTTGAAGGGAGCTACTTTTGGTGTGTAGATCTTTTTGTGCTTTTCAACAGCAACTGTAAGCCATCTGTTGTGGTGCAGTGCTGTGCTCATGGTAGATTCATGTTGGGTTTGGATGTATATGTGTTTATGTGTATTTTATGTTATACATGTGTTATGTATGAGTATGTGTTAACTATAAAATGAAGAGTATGGCTTCAGCCTGCTCCTTTGTAAAGTGTCTTTAGATAACAATTGTTATGATTTTGTGCTTTTCAAATAAAGATTGATTGATCGACATAAAGCAATCTCACAGCCACATAGGCTACAAGTGACAATACACAAGACAGTGCGCTAATAAACTCAATCTTAAAAGGTATGGAGATGATTTATCCACTCAAGTCCCTTTAATTAGCTTTGAGTAAATCAATGAAAGCTTTGTGGGGAAAAAAACATTTTAAGAATACAAACACATTCAAAATGTGCTCTATAAAATATAAGATACATTTCTACATTGACTGTTATTGCAAGCAAATGTTTTGCATGAATGGGTTGGTATGTGAAGCAAACAGTAGTACTGCAGCATTACACAGCAAATATGTAATTTTTTTTTAATTGCATCTGCAAATTACAGTGGTCTTAAAGTTTTTATAGTCAGTGTCTTTCATACAATGTGCATCTTGTCCAGGTGTAAAAACATTAAACATTTATTTTGTAATGTAAATGATTTTTTTTTTTTTTTGCCATTGCTAAATGCAATGGACAGCTTACCTGCTTACGTAATATTATTTTGAAAAGTAAATATTTTTTAGTATCCCAGACATTTGTTTCTCAATGCAATATAGGCTACTCTTATTGTTGTGTTTTACTTTGACTGCTGTGTATATAGCGTAAAAGCAGTGTTTGGTTAAAAGCACATGTTGTCAATCATATTTTTTGGACAAAAGAATTATTGTTCTTTTTTAACTGAGGTTAAACTGTTTTTTTGTGTTTACAATTTAGAGAAAAGAAAAGGTTTAAAGAACTGTGAAAAAAATGTTCAAACAGATTAGTTAAATCAACACTTCACTTGGTGTGGTTAATCCCTCAGTATAAATGTAATGATCCCCTTTTTTAATAGTCTAATACCCAAAAATCGTTTCCATTAATCAGATGTAATAAATCAGCCATAAGGGTATAACAGATCATTTAAATTTTAGGATTTATGTTTCAAATAATAGTTGACCGTTGTGGTCCATTCTGTTGCCCGTTGCTGGTTTACTTGGATTATATTTTTGTGAATGAAATGCAGTTTCTGCCAGTATCTGCTTCTCTGTGGACAAGGTTTCGTCACATCGCCGTGTGCTGAAATGAAGGGGTAGATAAACTGTGCTGAAGCTGACGGGGATGGGTTGCTACATCCCCCGCGTGACTTATCATGAGTAAAGAGGCAGGGGTGCCTGAAGCTGCGATAATGCAGGTCGAGCGAAGAAAACACACATGTGACGTTAAAAGATAAGAAACCGTTGAGGATTGCTGTCTGTGTGTGTGAGTACACTGCGGTTTCGGTTTCTTTAACACATCCATGGATTAAATTGGCCCAGGGCCAGCCGGAGGCTGAGGTCGAATTTTGTGAAATCGTATCCTGAAAGATGTTGAAGTCTTCAATTACTGTGTTAGGAAAAGGCAAGGGACTTGGAACGTAACCATTAGAACTTAAATTAATTAATACTATTATGAGTATAATCTCAATTTATAGTTCTCCAGTCTACGAAACAATGTGATGAATATACATTGATGTCATTACTGTCCCCCCGACTTACCACGTTTGAGTGCTTTTATTTTGCCACAAGTTTCAAACAGCAACGAGCGTTTGATTCCCGCCCATCAGTGCTGAAAAGTTTCCTAGGATTGCTCATGCCACACCTCCCTTTCACTTGCTCCAGCAAGAAGTAAACAGCTTTACCCTGCACGTCTTATCGCGGCCATGCAGCCACGTAACCGTGCTGCGCTATCCATGGTATCTAAAAAATAACAAGCACGGGCGAGAGCTGCAATAGAAGCGTTTGTTGCGGGTTTGCTGTCCAGAGATGCGGGCGAACAACAGGCAGTAGGAGTCATTCTGTTTACTGAGACGACACAGAGGATGTTATGCACCGACCCATACAGATTTTGGGCACTTTACGTGATATTCTGCGCAATGCCAGTCGCCTGCAACGTCCAGGGCGCGAGACATTTTGCAAATAAAGGTAGGAAGAATTTTACAGAGCTTGCTTTGGCTCACATGTACTGACAAAAAATGTCAGTTGGATATGTGTGGAAAGAGCGGGTATGCGGTCCACGTCAAAGATAAACACAGGAACCCTCGATTAGATGACTTATTCAACTTATCTTTAAAATAGTAGTCTATTAAGTTTCACATCTATGAAATAACACTAAGCAAGACAGCTTATCATTGCCCACACTATTCCTCTGTTTTTCCCCTACTTTTGCTTTTTTTTAGTGTCTATGCTGCTAACAGAGGTTCCAGAAAACCCCAAATGCTTTGCGGAGGGCAGGAAAGACTTCACATGCTTCTGGGAGGAAGATGAGGAGAGGGCCGGATCTGTGGATCAGTACTCTTTTGTGTACACCTACCAGTAAGTGTCTACAAATGGACGAAGTCAATGATAAAACTACCTGAAGTCCAAACTGATAAGCAAATGTAGATTTTTGGAATCATTAATGCAAGCTTGTTATCATTTCTCTTTGTTTTTCTGACTATGGTAATAAATAGGTTACAACTCAAATTAATTGTTTCAAATATTCATTGGCCAGTGTGTGTAATAAAACATTTTTTGGAAATAAAAATAAATCAGTCAACCACGTAATAAAGCCGTACAGCGATTGCTTGTCAACTGATTCAAAAAGGGGGAACCCCCACATCCTAATACTATCCATGTTTGTCCTTTCTCTGGCTTGAACAGAAATGAAAACAGCAACAGGTGCCCACTTAGAGCCCTCCATGCATCAGGGGGGAAGAGGCTGTTCATTTGCCATCTGAATCGAACCCAGATGTTCGTTGAAATGGACATACAAGTTCACAGAGAGGGAGTACTGATCCACAATCGTAGCCTTCTTGTTGAGCTTGTCTGTAAGTGATTTTTTTCTGCATTCTCTAAGCACAAAATGTCACTAGCAATGCAGTAGAGTAGTAGTACAGAAAGGATTTAACACTGACCAAGATTGCTCACTGTTTATAATATTGTTTCTTGAAACTGAATTATAGACCAGAAAGAACCAGAATTATAGTATTGTTGATAATTGCAACTAAGCAGCTTACTGCTTGTATGAGAGCAGGTGCTTGTACAGAAATGCCCATTTAATTTGTCTATCAGTCAACTGATTCCGGTTTTATCCCAAAAAAATGTGACTGTCTTTAGTTGAAATTGTTATTGTATTAGGATAGCTTCAGAAACTGACAGCAGAATATTTAGAAGGGGTACAATGTGAACATCCATCTAGAAAACAATATGGAGCTTTTTACAGCTAAAAAGACTGATTATTTTTGTCATCAGTCCATTAAGACAGTAAAAAACAAAACCACAGTTATTCATTTAGTGTCATTCATCTAATGGACACAAACTCAGGTACTGGCTTTTTGTATTGGATTGGTGCTTTTGCAGATTCTTTTTTGCAGGTCTTTGTCAGATTCAGGTATGAAAATTAACTCAGTGACTGATTTAAACAATTTAATTGGTAAACATTTTTGCCAAACGTGAATGTGACATCAGATTATTCAAAGTGACTGTATCTGTGTTTCTAAGTGTCACGAACTTTTGTTATGGATAATGCTTTTCAACTTCACTCAAATTCCTCCCTAACAAGCTGCCACTTGTCCGTTTACATGTCAGTTCTTCTGGACCCTCCAGCTAATGTGACAGTGAGCCGATCGGGTCAGCAAGGCCAGCTAAATGTTAGCTGGGTGCCTCCCCCTCTCAAGTACATGGATGACAGCATGATATATGAGATCAACTATGCTACAGCCGACAGCCATGAGTGGCAGGTATAAATGCTTGAATGATGCAAGAAGTTGCTTGTTAGTTTATTAGTACTTATTCATGGTGGCCTGCATTGATACAATGTGTTTTTGCAGGCAGAGGTAGCAAAAGCCAGCTCAAAAATGATTTTGAGAGGCTTGCAGCCAGGTACATATTACAAGGTGCGAGTACGAGTGAAGCTGGATGGAATTAGCTACAATGGCTTCTGGAGTGCCTGGAGTGACCCTGTGTACATGAAAACACCACCAGCAGGTGGGCATTAATTCAAATTGTGGATTCTAAAATGTTTCAATTTCAAAATTTCCAGCAGCGTGGACATATGTTAGCATATTTTGCAAAAAACTTGTTTTTATCCTGTTTGCCTATTTCTCCCCATTTTTTGCAAAGACTATTAAGTGATCCTGCTGTACCTCTTGCAGAACTTGACCTGCTCATTGTGTCCCTTACTTTCTCCATCTCTGTCATCCTTACTGTACTGTCTCTAACAATCCTCCTGTACCATCGCAGGTAAGTGAACGAAGACAGCATATACATTTTTAAATCCCTAGTTAAGGTCAGTGGAAAAATACAACTTTATTTTATGCATACTTGTCTTTAAAGATTCCTTGTAAAAAAGATTTGGCCAAGTATTCCAACTCCTGATGTCAAGTTCCAAGGCCTTTTTACAGTCTATGGCGGGGACTTTGAGGTAAGCACAACATAACTGCAAGTGACATATGGCACTGCGTGGCTTACATATACACTGTAAATTTTAATTGCAAGGACATTTGCACTCTGTTACTAATTTCACAAATGTAAATATTGGGCATTACTGGGAGAGTGCAAAGGTTAATGTCTGAAAAGTATTTCCAATTATCAAATCAGACCTCTTTTTTTTTAACAGTTATCACATCTCTTTGTTGTGTTTCATACAGGAGTGGTTAGGGCAGTCAAATGGAGGCTTGAGACTGACTCGTGATATTTTCAACTCAGAGGAATGCCCTTCCCGCCTGGAAGTCCTTTCAGAGCTAAGCCTGTGCCCATCACAGGCTTCCTTGCCTTTGCCACCCAAGGCCTGTAGGACTTTGACCACAAGCAGAGAGGAAAACAGGGATATGGAGGAAGGGTTTGAGAACAGAGAGCCAGTGGAAAGGGGTGATTCCACTCAGACAGAGGAATGTAGAGTCACACCACATGACCATTGGCTAATGGACTGTTTACGGGTACACCAACACGATATAATCCCCAGCTCCCAGTCGTCTCTGCTAGAATCTCAAGATGCTTATGTCATACTCAGCGGCAACAACTGCATCCACGATGAACACCTGGATGACATTCTTGAGGAGGCCTCCCCCCTTGAGGTGCTTTTTGCTTCTAGAAAGACAGTGTTATGTGAATCTCATTCTGACTTGGCCTCTGTTCAGCATAGCTCTGGATCAGGCCGACTATCATCCCAGTCCAGCTTTGAGTACCCAAACAATACCTGGATGCCTAGAGGCCCAGGATACACCTACATGGCAGTGGCAGACTCTGGAGTCTCCATGAATTATAGTCTAATGTCCAGAGCTGATGACATTGGAAAAATGGTTATCTACACCAGTGACTACAAGAATGACATCCCTGCTCATAAAAGACCCTTGCCCTCTTGAAGCAGCACGCTGTTTATGATGATGGGTGAGGGGAAGCAGAGATGGACAGTTTGAACATGGAGAAGGGCTTAAAAGAAGCTCTATAATTTACAGTTAAATTCAACCCCAAACTGTGACCCACATCAAATTGTTATAAATAGTGGTAGAAGAAATCAGTATCAAGCTTAAGGGCTGGTGGATGTTTAAGCATACATTTTTTCACAGAAATCTCAAGAGTAGACAAAAGCAGAATTGTCTCCACTCCTTAAGATTTGATTGTGTTGCCAAAGCCCAACAAAGTTCAGCCCACTGTCTGGGATTGTAGACCTCTTTTTTGTCTACAGCCATGCTAGCAGCTTTGTAAGGGCTGTGCATATGCTGTATGAATTTCATGCCAGGATTATTACATTTTCAGTATTTGAGACTTGTAAATAAAGTTCAGCCTAACCTCCACATTGTCAGAGTTTCAAACACACAAACACACACTCATCCATCACTTTATTTCATAAGTCTTGCTAGTACCAGGGAAGACCCCCTTTTGTCTTCAGAACTGCTTTATTTTTTTGTGGCACTGATTTGCATCACCCCCCACCCACAAACATACACAATGTGGTCTTCTGCTAACCAAATGTAGCCTATTTGCTTCAGAATTTGATATGTAGTGTGTTCAGAAATGATCTCCTGCGTACATTTGTTGCAGCCAGTGGTTATTTGAGTTACTGTTGCCTATCTATGGCCATTCTCCCTTACCTCTGCATGAACAAGGCACTTTTGTATAGAGAACTGTTACCTGCTATTTTCCTTTTTTTGGACCATTTTCTGTAAACCCTAGAGAGCATTTAGCTGTAAATGAAAATACCAGTCGATCAGCAGTCTCTGATATACTCAGACCAGCTGTCCAGCACCAACAGTTATGCCACATTCATAATCACTTAAATCACTTCCATCTGAGATTGTCTATATGCTTGTGTTGACAAGCATTTGAATGGGTGTGCCTAATAAAGAGGCAAGTGAGTGTGTATGCCTAAGTGCACACACACACACACACACACACACACACATATATATGTATATACATATATACTGTGCTGTGAAAAAGTATTTGCCCCCTTCCCTGATTTCTATTTTTTTTTGCCTATTTGTCACACTGAAATGTTTTAGATCATCACACAAGAATTGTTTGAACCGTAGTTAAAACAATTCTGCAATTGTTGAATTGCAGAATTGTTTTAACTAGGCCACATTTGAGGGTTTTCAAGCATGACCTTCCCATTCAAGGTCAAACTACAGCATCTCAATTGGATTTAAGTCTGGACTTTGACCTGGCCACTCCAAAACCTTAAATTTTTTTAAGCCATTCAGAGGTGGACTTGCTAGTGTTTGTTGGGTCATTGTCCTGTTGCATAACTCAAGCACACTTGAGCTTGAGGTCACAAACTGATGGCCAAACGTTCTCCTTCAGGATTTTCTGGTAGACAGCAGAATTAATGGTTCCATCAATCACAGCAAGTCCTCCAGGGGCTGTATTCCTAAAGATTCTTGGGGCAAAGAGTTGCTCCTAGTGGCAAAATTCTAAGAAAATTCTAAGAATCATGATTTTTTCTCAGAATTTCCCCTAAAAGTGAAGAGTAGATCCTAGTAAAGATAAAAGCTATTCCTAAAGAATACTAGCTCTTAAGAGAGCTCCTAAGGTGAGATCTGTGAAGAGCAGGGAAGAGGACTTTTAAGAGGCTGAGGAGTTCCCTGAGCAGAGGACAAAATGGCGGATGGAAGAGGCGAGAGAGATATTCTTATGCTCATTGACCAATTGAGCCAGAAGCAAACACTGTTCCTCTGTCCAGTTGGGTTTCCTTGTTCTTTTCTTCTCCATTGCTGTTCACTGGTTTGTGGTTTTGTGGTTTGAAAGCCAACCAACACTGCTTTACGGTGGGGTATTAGGGCCACTTCAAGAACAGAAAATAAATAATGAAAACTCAAAATTTTTGAGAAAAAAATAGAAATTTTTGAGTTTATAAAGGCGCAAATTTACGACTTTTTAAACTCGCAAATTTACTACTTTATAAAGTCGCAAATTTACGACTTATAAACCCGAAATTTTCAAGAAAAAACACGACATTTTCGAGTTTATAAAGTCGCAAATTTGCAACTTTATAAACACATATTTCGGGTCAATAACTCATTAATAAAACAATGTAGTACCAAACCCGACCTCTTTTTTTAAATCACTGTTATAGAGACTGTGAGCTACAACCTCTTTTTCCTCCAAACGAGCAGTCCTCCGAACCAGACAACTTCACCTGGTCTCAATACGCTGCCGGTGATGGCTCGGCAGCTTAGGGATCGTCGGCAGGTGACCAAACTCAGTCTGATGATCATACATTTCTTGTAGTTTATACTGCTACATTTGATTTTTTTTTTAATATTGACGTATCCTTATTAATAGATAATGGCTATAAAAACTGCAATAACTGCACTGTTGTGGACTGTAGTGACACCAACCTCATGACCAAACATCTCGAGTTTATACTACAGCTCTTACTTTAGAGAAATATTTTTAATGTAATTTAAATTATTTCTTTTAAGATTGAAGTAGGCCTATGTTTATCAATAGGTATTGACTATAAAAACTGTACTAACTTAACTGTTGTTGACTGTAGTGCAACCAAACTCAGCCTGGTGGTTAAACATCTCTTCTAGCTTATACTTTAGCTCTTATTTAAGAGAAATAGGTTTTAATGTGATTTATATGATTTTTTAAATATTGACGTAGGGTGAATATGGGTAAACTGGGACACTTTCTGAAAATTTACCTTCAACATAATTTTTGATTAAGAATCAAATGTCTTAGCCCACCACATGATACCATTCTAAATAGCTTAAGATCTCTACTATACTATGTAGAAGAAATAACAAAGAAAAATTAAACACTGGAAGGATTACCCTTCACCAAAAACAAATTAACCCAAAACCAAAATTTCCAGGTACTATTGGTAAAGTGAGACACCATATATTGACAAACTGGGACACTTGCAACACAGTCCATTTTTATTTAAACACAATAAAAACAACAACAAATCATTTCTCATTAATAGAAATATATTATTGCTTTTCACCTACAAAAAAAATGAATGTTCTATCATAGTTTTTTTTTTTTTTTTGTTTGCATCAATTTAGAGAGTATGCATTACTTGTGGGGTGGCGGGGAAAGGGCTAGCTAGCATAGGCTAGCAAAGCATCACGATCATCATTCTCATTGTAGCTAGTTTGATTTATGCAATTTAGTAAATGTATTTATATATTGAGCTAGCTAGATAGAAAATTTATGAGGGATAAATAAAAAGGGAACTTATTTCCACTTTTAGAATGATTTAAATGATTGTCCCAGTTTGCCAATAACACACTGTCCCACTTTAGCAATAGAATATTGCTAAAGTGGGACGGTAGCAAAATGGCTTTTTAAAAAAAAAAAAAAAAAAAAAAAAAAAAGAGTAAGACTCACATGGATGTGATTTTTAAAAATTATGAATCACCATTACACCCCTTAACAAAATATATCACAATTACAAACTATCCACCAGTTTTCCTATTTCTAGAACACTAACATCTGTCACCTGAAAATGCTATGTCATTTTACCCACCATCTTGTTTCACCACAGAGGAATTTGAATACGGTGAGCCATGCCCCTGGAAGTGATGTCATCGACGCAGAACCAATCTTTTTTTATATCATACTTACCTATGATGAGCTCAATGATGAATTTTAGTAATAGAAGTATACACATGTAAAAATAAACATGTTTAAGTTTAACTGTCCCAGTTTACCCATTGTCCCAGTTTACCCATATTCACCCTATATATATGATCATCAGGCTGAGCCGTTACCTATTTATAAAGATTCTTAACATTTTAAAAATCCTATGAATTAAACTTAAACATTTATCTTGAGTAAGAGCTGTAGTATAAACTAAGATATGGTGGATCACAGGCTGGCTTTGATGCCAATACAGTCAACAACAGTACAGTTATTACAGTTTTTATAGCCATTACCTGCTATTGAATATACATCAATATTATAAAATTAAATATAAATAACATTAAAACCTTTTTCTCTTAAGTGTGGCAAAGTGAGGTTTTGATATAAAAATAGGAAGATACCAACAACGCCACCTAGGGACTTACACCCCAGGAGTTAAATATACTGAAATCTGGACCAAACTCTAAATCAAGAGCACACAGGTAATTATTGAGGCGGTATGAGACGTGGTTCCAAATAAATAATAATTTTATTTTTAATTAATCAAAGAAAAAAAAAAAGAAGCAAACAGTAGAACTGAAGCTGAAAAGGAAAAAAAGAATTGTTAAAGCAATGAAACAACCCAACTGAAGTAGTGAATTAAAAGAATTCTTTATAGGAACAATCTTAAAAAGGCCTAGTATAAAAAGCTAAAAGGACAAGCTAAAATATGGCTGCTAACTTAACAAAAACTGAACCCAAATGTGGAGTTGACACCCCTAGCTGAGAGACAGACTACGCTAAGGAGGGTGTGGGGGTGCTACCCATATACTCACCCTTCAGTGAAACACACAGCAATCCTCAAACAAAACAAGTGTAGTCTACGTGTGACCCAGTGTTCAAAACTCGCATGCAGTAGGTGGCGGGCCCTCACCCTGGGTGCCTAGCCTCCCAGCTAATTGACAGATTAGCTGGGAATTAGCAATTGAAACCCAGCAGAATAAAATAACTAAAGGACTAGTATAACTATTGAAATTAAAGTAAACTAAAGGGAACTAAACAGTACAAAAAGGGGAAGCAAAAACAGCAGCCATGTTCTGTGAATAAAAGAAAATAAGGTCAATAAAAAGAATTTTAAAATGCCTAACAATTCCAAGAAGCCACCCTACTTACCTCTGGTTTAAGTTGTGGGCTGTCAGAGTACCTTTTGAAAGGGGCCAGTGGATCTACCGGGGATTCTGGATAAACAGTACAAATTAGATGCCAAACTATGTCTGAGACTCTAAAGGACTTTATTTACCTCCCTTCAGAAGCCAGTACAGCCAAGGGCAGCCAGACACCTTCCACACACACACACCAGGCCGGAGCAATAGGCCTGGCCTCAGCTTCAGGTGGCTTATATAAGTGGCTAATTGTAAAGCAGGAGGGGAGGGGGACAGAGTATCAGGCTGCATTCAGCAGCAGCAGCCTGTTTCTGCAGCACTGCCTACAACATAAGAGCTGTAGTGTAAACAAGAAGAGATGTGTGACCATCAGGCTGGCTTTGGTGCCACTACAGTCAACAACAGTACAGTTATTACAGTTTTTAAAGTAATTACCTATTAATGAATATACATCAATATTTAAAAAAAAATCATATAAATTACATTAAAACCTATTTCTTTTAAATTAGAGCTGTAGAATAAACTAGAAGATATGCGTGATCATCAGGCTGAGTTTGGTGCCACTAAAGTCAACAACAGTTAAGTTATTTCAGTTTTTATAGTCATTACCTATTGATAAACATACTTCACTTTATTAAAAATCATATAACTTAAATTTAAACATATTTATCTTGAGTAAGAGGTGTAGTAAAAACAAGAAGATATGTCTGATCATCAAGCTGACTTTGGTGCCACTATAGTCAACAACAGCACAGTTATTACAGTTTTTATAGTCATTACCTATTAATGAATATACGTAAATATTTAAAAAAAAATCACATAAATTACATTAAAACCTATTTCTTTTAAATAAGAGCTGTAGTGTAAAGAAGAGGAGATGTTTGATCATCAGGCTGATTTTGGTGTTACTACAGTCAACAACAGTACAGCTATTACAGCTTTTATAGTCATTACCTATTGATAAACATATGACAATAATAAAAAACATAATATAAATTACATTAAAACATATTTCTCAAAAGTAAGAGCAGAAGCAGTATAAACTTGAGGGGATGTTTGATCATTAGTATGAGTTTGGTGGCACTACCTCCACAATAGTACGGTTAGTACAGTAATTATTGTCATTGAATATGAATTCACACAGTTCTATAAAATATTTTTATCGAATCAAAAGCTTTTTTGCTGAAATGAGAGCTGTAGTTTAAGGTAGAGGGAATCACCATTCATGTTTTATTATCATTTTGTTGTTAGATCTCATAACTTTGATGGTATTTGCTTTATTTTCATTCAAAAAATCCTGTAAAATATTTTAATTCACAGTTCTTAAAAATATGACATGTAGTGTGAGTAACCCATGGTCATTTCTGTGGGCTGTGAGTTTGAGGACGTCACGTATCTTTATGGTGAAGTTGTTGAATTTCCTTTCACGCCATTCCTCTGATACGGTAACTTGCCGCAGAGCCATCACCGGCAGCGTATTGAGACCAAGTGAAGTTGTCTGGCTCGGAGGACGGCTCGTTTGGAGGAAAATAAGGTTATAGCTCACAGTCTTTATCACAGTGATTAAAAAGAGGGGTCGGGTTTGGAAGTACGTTGTTTTATTGATGAGTTATTGACCCGAGTTATTGACCTAGAAAATTTCGAGTTTCTTCTCGAAAATTTCGAGTTTTCATATTGTTTTCTTATTTCTTTAAGTGGCCCTAATACGCCATCGTAGGCTTCTTATAGGCCAGTCAGCAATCACAGAGATTGATGAAAGCTGAGCCACTTTACCCTCGTTAATACCAAATTGAGTTGAAATGCTGAAAGTTGAAAGTGCAAAAATTACCAGCATGGCGATTAATATAAGCAAATAAATAGAGGGTAATTATCACTATGTGAATACTGTGCAAGTGGGCCGAAGTTTTCACACATTTTGTAGGAAAATTTTAAAGTATAGCTTACTATTCATTTAACAGATATTTTCTTTTATGTGAAATATTTACAATTACACAGTCTTCTTAAGATTAGATTCTATGATTAAGTTTATCGATTTGAGGGTCCATCCTTTGCCCATTATCACCAAAAGTATAGTTTTTTTCTAGCTTTTAGGATGAACCAATCACAGCTTTTGAAATGATGACTCGTACCTAGCAACAGGGTCAACCACACCTCCTCACTAAGATAAGAGTTTCTGTCCTTTCCTTTGCTCAGAGTTCTCTGAGAAAGTTATGGAATCACTCCTAAGCTAAGACTCCTTGCTAAGAATTTTTAGGTTAAGTTAGGAGCTCTCTGAGAGGATTCTCAGAATCTTTAGGAATACGGGCCCAGGTCCTAAAGCAGCAAAGCAGCCCCAGACCATCTAACTACCACCACTGTTGCTATGATGTTCTTTTTCTCAAATGCTGTGTTGTTTTTATGCCAGATGCAACGGGGTGCACACCTTCCAAAAAGTTCAACTTTTGTCTCGTCAGTTCACAGAATATTTTTCCAAAAGTCTTGGGGATCATCAAGATGTTTTTTTTGCAAATGTGAGACGAGCCTTTGTGTTCTTTTTGGTCAGTAGTGGTTTTTGCCTTGGAACTCTCCCATGTATGCCATTTTTGCTCTTTCTTATTGTTGAGTCATGAACACTGACTTTAACTGAGGTTCTTTAGATGTTGTTCTGGATTCTTTTGCGACCTCCTGGATGAGTCGTCCTCGTGCTCTTGGTGTAATTTTGGTAGGTCAACCGCTCCTGGGAAGGTTCGCCACTGTTCTCAGTTTTCTCCATTTGTGGATAATGGCTCTGACTATGGTTCGCTGGAGTCCTACAGCCTTAGAAATGGCTTAGTAACCCTTTCCAGACTGATAGATTTCAATCACTTTGTTTCTCATTTGTTCTTGAATTTCTTTGGATCGTGGCATGATGTGTTTTTTTCGAGATCTTGCAGCCTACTTGACTTTGTCAGACAGGTTCTATTTAAGTGATTTCTTAATACAACAGGTCTGGCAGTAATCAGGTCTGCCTGGGGTCAGTGAAATTGAACTCAGCTTTCAAAAAAATGTGGTTAATCACAGTTAACTCATGATTAAACAAGGGGGGCAATTACTTTTTCACATAGGGTCATGTAGGTTCGGAGAGCATTTTTCCCTTAATAAATAAAATAATCATTTAAAAACTGCATTTTGCATTTACTCAGGTTATCTTTGTATGATATTAAAATTTGTGTGATGATCTGAAACATTTAAGTGTGACAAAAATGCAAAAAGTTAAGAAATCAGGAAGGGGGCAAATACCCCTTCATGGCACTGTACATTAGTATTGTGCAGCACACCTTTTTATATTATAAAGCATGTTATGAGAGAAATTGATACTTTTCAGACTCATGATAAATACTTTTTTCTAGGTCTTTCCTTCAAAGTGGGATTAGGTTTAATTCAATGTTCTAAAATTTTGAGAACCATTTCGCTGTCGACATAAACTATGATATTGACTATTTTAACAAATGTTACAAATACGCCTCAAATACACTTTATTATCAGCCATTAAAGACTAGTTTCTCTTCAGCCTCATCATCAGTAGCATCCCTCCTGAAAAAGATCAAGTCGAGTTTATTTTGGTGTTTCAATGATTTGATTTTCAATGTGTTTTCATAGACATAAGACACTGACCATTTTTAAAAGTTATTCGTGTAAAACCACTGTGGTCCTGTCAAGGGATCAGAGTTGGGTTACAGCACATTTATTTTATTAGATAAAACTAAGACACCAAGCTAGACCTCAAGATTAGTTTAATCACATGAAAATTTTACAGAAATGTCGTGTTAAACAGGAAAGGAAAGGACAGCACTCAAACAGGAGTTGGAAGACTAGGTACAGTTTAGCAATAGCACTGTGTAGTGATCTTAACATATACTTGAGGATTTGATACAATGTTGAACCATGCCACAAAAGGGACTTTCATTCTGAAAAAACGTCTTTGGATGAACAAATTAACATTTAGAAACTTTTCCAACACTCAAGTCTTTGGGGCAAAATTTCAAACTAATTTAAACTGCAACAATCCATCAGAAAAAATCAACAGCTGCCACTCTTGGTCTGAACTTTGTCTGCCCATTCGGTCTTTGGGACAACAGGCCTGCGAAATGCCTGTCCCAGAAAGGAAAATGTGCCACACCTCCTGTAGTCCAGCTGCTGCAGCCTTATCACTTCTGTCTTGGTCGAGAGTACAACGAACCTGAAAATAGCGATCCAGGACGTCAAGGATGGGATCTGTTACAGAGGCCTCCCCATCTGCTTGCCCAAAGTCCACTTCTGACTGGAAAGAGGTGATGAAGCGGCAAGGGGCTGAGCTGAAGGAATGCTGTTTAAGGAGAGGTAGGAGGAAAGCAGCACTGTCACAAAGCAATGCAGCAAGGTGTGCAGTGCTGGATTGCTCTCTGGGGTAAATTCCACAGTTGAAGCCACCTATAGGACTGCACAGGTAACCCTCCAGTCCATCAATTATGATTAGTGAGGGAGGTGTAGGAGATATGTTGATTAGTTCATGGAGACTAGCTAACTGGTGAAGCAGCTCCTCCTTTCCATGGGGATAGCAAAACTTAATTTTCTTCAAAAGAAAGAAAAACAGAAACCTAAATGAGTTTCAGAAACATTTTAGATTCAGTTCAGTTATCCAGTCACAAGTACAAAAAGACATATTTTGTGTACTATGTCCAATAACAACACTGGCTGATACTGTGAATTCATTATCAAAACGTTTTTGAAGTTCAGTATTTATTTACCAAGTAGCCAAAAAAGACAACACAAGCTAAATTACTGCTATCAACTTGAGATATACATATAAGGTGATCTCATCGCAACCACTCTGGTCATAAAATGTTCAATCAATCAATCATTGTTTGTATATCTCCAGTTCATAACAAGTGTTATCGCAAGACACTTTACAATAGAGCAGGCTGAAGACTCTCATCACACACACACACACACACACACACACACACATATATATATATATATATATAAATATAATCAATACAACCATGGATAGAGAGATAAATCTGATACTTACATTAACATCTATAATGATTAGAAATTAGAGAGGACTGATGTTGATTAAAATGGCTTCTAACTGAACTGCCCTTAAAATGGGTTTAACTGGTCGAAAAATATGAATTTATGGTTATGACATTTATGATGTGAAGTGTTAAGCTTTATCATTATAATGAATACAAAGATTCATTAATGCATTGGGTGACTGTGGGTATTGGCTGATTGAGCCCTTGAAGTTAGAGAAAAGAACATCAAATCGAGGCGAACGACATCCCTTCCAAAATCAGCCATTACTCAAATCGATGTTTTAAACAACAGCATTAAACTCTGCTCTAAGCTTCATCTAAAATTATTTTCAATAATGAAAAAAAAAACTTTTGGAATCGCGTTCTTGCTGTTGAGTGATACATTTTCCAGTAACAAAAATGCTGGTCAGCTAATTGCTGGTGGTACAATAATAGTTGCTAGATCCGTAAACATTAGTAAATGGCAGATTTAGAATTAACAGTTCATCACATGTTATGACCCTTGACTTAAACAATATGGAAATTCTATCACGCAGATACTTAGTGGGTAAAATGACATTTACCTTGAGAACCTCTGGGGTCACACTTGGGAGACAATTATGTAGAGTCACTGGAAGGCTCTGAATTGGTGTTCTGGTGAAGTACATCACTTTCATCCCCTTGTCGGCAGCTGTCACGGCCGCAAGTAGAAGCAGAGAGCGGCTGAGGTTGTGCTCTCCCGTCACCAGCGTGCCACAACCAGCAGGCACTGAGGGTGCGATATTGATGTCACTCCTATCATCCGTTTGTGACATATACGTCCTAAAGACAAGGGTTAAAATGTCCGCCATAACTCACTGTACGCAAAATATCTCAACTAATTTCGTCTAAGTGTAGTGACGATGTGGACAAGTTAACACCGTCCGTGTCTATGTTGCACAACGTTATTCACTCTGCTTCGGTTGTCGATAACTAAAACTGTGTGAAGAACCGTTCCGCGGCAGCTCTCAAGCCTGAGGTGAAATTCTCACTTTACTGAATAATTTACAAAGACTGCGCCCAATGCCAGTTTCTCAGTCCAGTGTCAGTGATGCACGAGCACAGGGAAGGCGCTGATACATACACTTCCTGTCTGATCGAACGACTTCCGGGAGACAACACAGCTGTTCAAGCCAAGATGGCGAATAACCTGGTAGAGTTAGAGGTACCCAACGACTCCGATCTGTCCGGGAACCACGGGAAATCTTTGCTGAGGCGTTGCAGAGGGCGACCGAGACTAACAGATTCCGACCGAGCCCAAAGACGGCTTGAATCTCGCAAGAAGTACGACGTGAGGCGGGTTTACCTCGGAGAGTCACACAATCGGTGGAGTGAGCTGCGGAGGCGAACCGGTCTCAGTGATGCTGGACTGGCAGAGTACTTGATCATGCTGAATTCCTCTCACGGAGAAAAGTACCAACGGGAAAACTATGGGTCAGTCCATTCCAATCGATGCCATCTTTTTTTTTATATATAAGTCGTTTATTATCCTTATTCTTATTCGTATTCTTATTATTCTACACAGTAATACAACCACAGGCTGCGCGTCCTTGTGAAACTGGTTTAGGGTCATCATATGATCTGTCAGCCACTTGTATTTATTTTTAATTCAACTTTTTCTTCCCCATGTAACCAACCAGTCATGTTTAAATATTTATTTTTATATACCAGGAAGAAAATCACAACAATGGGTTCTCACTGTCAGAGAAATAAAGGTAAGCGTTGCCATCGACCAATACAAGAATAATAGTGAGGTGTGAGATGGATCAGTTTGTGCCTGTCAAGTCAGCTTACTTAAACACTGTGGTCATAAGACTTAAAATGGAAGTCTGGACTTTTAAGACACTGAAGAGAAAAACTTTGTGAAGGTTGTATTCAGTCACTTCTTTTTGACTTAAAAGCCGAATTTTGCTATATTGAACACTGGAAGTCACTGAAGTTGCCATTATTTGTTTCCCCTTTTTAGCTGTTGATAACGAATCATTGTGTCATATTTGTTTACCTTCTTTTTTCAACAAATATCCAGCCAATATTTGCACAGGAAGTAGGGATGTCTGGATTTAAGTGTCCCCCTTCAAATAAACAAGGTTATTAATTATTAATTATTATTATTATTATTATTAATGATCTGTTTATCTGTTAGGGCTGGTATTTCCAGCATCCTCACAATACTATGTATATCCTGAAACTGACGCTGTGATACTGATCTGTATTGTGATAGCTTAAGTTGTTAACTTAGGCTTTCCCTACAACCTTTGCTGTTCTTTGTCAAAACAAAACCAGCAAGGATAAGGTTTAACAGCTCCTACAATTTAAATATTAAATCCTCAGAAGTTATTCAAGATTTAGATCATGTGCTGCATCATGAATTTTGGCTTCTGCTACCAATGTTTGAACTGAACCATGAGTGATATTACCAAAGGTGTTTTTTACAACTGCTGTTATAGCATTTGGGGCTATATCAATTCTGCAAAATCAGTATATTGCTGTATCAGAATTTTTAGCACAGGCATATGTTCTATTTTGGTCACACCGGCTGACTGTTTTTTTCTCCTAGACAGGAAGGCATGTGTATCCAGCCTGCAGAGCCTGGTGCATTGGTATCATGAACACTCCAGCTCTTGCCCCCATGAGCCCTATTTGAGAGCCTTGGAGCCCCATCCTAACTCCTCCTCTACTGCTGTATGGCAGTGTGACTCCAACCACTCATTTGTACATTACCTTATGTCTACTCCAAAAGAGGGAAATGACTCAGAGCACGATGAGGAAGTAAACAGGGATGGTGATGAGGGGAGAGCCACGAAAACAGAAGTTCCCATAGCTAAGGTCTTACTCAGCAGAAAGAGGAGAAAGGAGGCTCATAATCAGTCTCAAGGTGCAAAATAAATACTTAACTATTAAACTCAATAGGCATGGGGAAATGTCTGTTGCTCACTGAATAATCATTGCATTTTATTGATCTTTTTTTTCTGTAGATATGGAAAAAAGTATGGATAATTCTGAATTACAAATTGCTACCACAAGCTCAATGGAACAGGCTACATCTTATAACCACCCTCCAAGTATTGAGGCTTCGTCCAATGATGTTTTGCTTACAGGACAGCCTTGCTGGGAGATGGAGATGGTCATGGAACCAGAGCAAAATTCCCTTGCAGCAGAATTTCACTCTGTCTCTTCAGAGAATGATGCTGGTGAGGCACAGGAACTGAGGCAGTGCAGAGATGAGGAAGAGGAGATGAGGACTCCTTCACACAAGTTTGAGTGTGTTTCTGTGACAGCATCTTTGAAAGATAAATCACAAAAGACAAATAAGGACTCATTGATGTCAAAGAGCTTTAGAGGCTCAGTTAGAGTGGGTACCCAGCCAGAGTTGTCAGTACCTTCATCCATCTCAGTGCAAGAGCAGAACGAGCTGTTTGACCCACAGACTCTGCAGACAGTGGTGACCAGTAGCGAAATTCTTGACCCAAGGACAGCTTTAGAAGGATCTCAGGTAGGAGAAGGAGTACGTTACCCAGTTGCTTACAAATATGTACTTCTGATTTCACATGTTGTTATCTTTTTCAATATTTAGTTGATCATCATCACTGGCCCCAGCTATGAGGCCCTGACCTCAGAGGTCCAACTCAGCATGGGCAGTGGAAATGTGGAGGAGGTCACCTGCACGGTCATTGGTGGTGTCACATACAACCAGCCTTGTGGGTCTGACTCAAAACTCAGGACAGGAGAGGATGATGACTTCTTGACAAGTGTGCTATATTCAAAATTGTATTTTTTTTTTTAACATTCCTTCTAAGCAAAGGCAGACCAGGTCCTGAAAATGAACTTAAGCTGCACATTATAGTTGTATGGCCTTTTTGAGGTGTAGTCTTTAAATAGTTGCATAGGGTACTAACGGTTACATGTGTGTTCAGGAAAAGAGGTAGTTTCATTCTTAATGTGATCCATCATTTTTAAAATTTAGTAATTCATTGTTTATAAACCCTAATGTTTAATTTACATTACACTCTTTGTGTCAGGGTTTGTGACCAGAGTAAACCAGGAAAAAAACAAAAGGATGACCCAAATGCAGATTAAAGAAAAATGATTTATTTCAACTAACACAAAACAAGAATCAAAAAGTTCAAAGTACAAACAAAAATAACTTACAGCAAATTAAATCAGGCAAACAAAGTACAAATTAAAGTCTCTAGAATGGCAACCAAAAGCAGACAAAATACCTATAAGCACGAGGAGACACCAAGGACCCTGAAGACAAGCACATGGAGTGGCACTGGGAAGACGAGGATAATGGTGCGTTCTAGTTGTACTCGGAAGTCGGGATTTCCGAGTTCCTTGTGGGAAATTTCAACTGGAACGCCCCCCGAGGTTGGAATTTCCTACTGGGAACTCGGGGGATCCTCACCACCCCTGAGTTGACAATCGAAGATGGCTGCCCCCATTGTAAACAGTTATTAAGCTCCTGTTATAATCCGTTTAATAGCACTTCTGACTCGTGTTTGTCACACTAAATCAGCCGTTTACATATGGTGCGTTACAGTTGTACTCGGAAGTCGGGATTTCCGAGTTCCTAGTAGGAAAATTCAACTGGAACGCCCCCCCCCCCCCCGAGGTCGGAATTCCTACTGGGAACTCGGGGAATCCTCACCACCCCGAGTTGACAATGGCTGCCCCCATTGTAAACAGTTATTAAGCTCCTGTAATATTCTGTTTATTTGCACTTCTGACTAGTGTTTGTCGCACTAAATCAGCCGTATACATAGTATTGTTCAACTTATATCTATAGAAATGCTGCCATAGTGTTATTTACATTCTACATGTGGTATTTGTAAAGTACAAGGCAGGGCGTGCTAACAACGGCTAACACAACGGCTAACAATAGCCTGGTAGATTGGCACGTTTTTTCTGACTTTGTAACTGAAACGCTGATAACTTGGAGATGACGTCATTCCCACTTCCCTCTTCCCAGTTCTGAGGTTAATGGAACGCAGCAATAGTACTGTTTGTCTTGTATTTATGGAAATGCTGCTATAGTGCTATTTACATTCATCATGTAGTATGTGTGAACTATAATGCAGGGCGTGCTAACAACAGCTAACACAACGGCTAACAATAGCCTGGTAGATCGGCACGTTTTTTCCGCCTTTGTATCTGGAACACTGATAACTTGGAGATGACGTCATTCCCACTTCCCTCTTCCCAGTCCCGATGTAACTGGAACACAGCAAAAGAGAATGAACCCACACAGACAAAGGGGAGCACAGAGACTAAGGGTCCGTCCAAATACTACCCCTTAGCCCTTGTCTTACCCCTCGGTTTTGTGGGTTCTAGTGAAGTGGTGTCCCATTTCTCCGTAGGGCGGGGAAGGGGAAGGGCTAAGACCAAGGAGTACATAGCCCTCGAAACGAAGACAGACCGGAACCTCACTTGAAATGAAGGGCTATGAGATCCTGCTCTTGACCCTACCCCTTCCCCTTAGCCCTCTGTTTTGAGGGGCAGGTAAAGGGGAAGGGGTGAAAATCCACAGCTGAGAAACAAGAAGCCACTCGATTCCCACTGCGTCATCACCCAGAGCCACTTGCTAGCTGTGACATAGGCAGACGCAACAATAGCCGTAGCTACGGCTGCAAAGGCTAGCTTGTCATAACAAGAAATTTTAAAATACGACCAACAGTTCAAAACATGATTAATATTTAATTGATGAATTAATAATTACTTATAATTAAGCGCTTCCTTCGTTCTCCCCTCTGCCCTGTGTTGGCGGGCGCGGTGTATTATGGGAAATTCTCATACCCCTTGGTTTCAAGTGAGGTTCCGGTCTGTCTTCGTTTCGAGGGCTATGTACTCCTTGGTCTTAGCCCTTCCCCTTCCCCGCCCTACGGAGAAATGGGACACCACTTCACTAGAACGCACAAAACCGAGGGGTAAGGGGTAAGACAAGGGCTAAGGGGTAGTATTGGGACGGACCCTTAATACACTGGGGTGTAATCAGACACAGGTGAGACAATCACACAGGTGGAAGGAATCAAAAACAGAGGCACACAGAAAGGAGAGCAGGAAAACATCACAAGGGACACTGGGATTTCAAAATAAAACAGGAAACACAAGACAGGACACAAAACGGGTAACTTAACTAAGATCAAGAGCAGGATCAAAGGAGACACAAGACAAAAGGAACAAGAGACCAAACCCAGAAATACAAGGAGGAAATCATACAAAATAAAACAGAACAAGGAGTAAAATAACAGAACACAAGGAAAAGGCATACAAAATAAACAGAACAGGCGAGTCATGATACTTTGAAGCTTCCAGGATTCTTTGAGCTGGTTTTATGAATTGTTGCATTGCTACTAAAAAAAACAGGCTCTCACATATTTAATAAAGCTTATATATGCACATGCAACATCTGAAGAACCATATGGAGCGCACACTGTAATTAATGATCAGTGGTTATTTGTGTGTTAAGAAAATATACAATTATTACACTAATGCTGTGATAGTCATGAACCACCATCATATGCATATTTGTGTCAGCGCTATCATGGAAAATACATTGACAAGCTACACCTAAAATTTTGGATCCCCATGCCTAATGCACTTTTGATTCCAGTGTTTAAAAATCCCAGGCTGGTTAGGGAATGTTTTAAAAGCTTCGATTGTCAAACAGTTAAATATTGTATCTGAGCATAGACCTATACCTTTTAGATATTAAAAGTCAGAAGTCTTAACTGATGTTAAAGTTAATGGTTGTGGAAGTTACATTCTATACACTTTCTGAAAAATAGAAACATTAGTTTAAAAAACAGTCGGAAGTAAAGGAGAGTGTGATGGACTTGGAGAAAAAGTCATTGCAAGCATAACAAATGGAACATCAACATCACTCAAATTCTCTCCAAAGAAGTCAAAATTAGGTCCTAACCACAGATTTCAATTACTGTCAAAGCCTGTAAACCCAATGCCTTTGTTGCCTTGACTATGGTGGTAATGAGGATTAAATCCTGATCCGCACAGGGTGCATTACTGATTGATCCAAAACATGCCTATGTCATATTATTAATTATGGCTTTGCTTCTCCACAGGTTTGAGTGGAAAACAGCTGCTCCAGCCTGCAGTAAATGTTTTGGAATTAGGTGCTGAAAGAGTATTGCAGCAGAGTTTAAGAAGGTGGGTACCCTGTGTTACCAACATAGTCAATTTTTGGTCTGTGCTCGTCAAGAATTTTGTTGGTGAAAATTTGTTGTAGATTACGACACTTTAGTAGTTTACCTTTTTTTTTTAGTTTAGCACCTAACCAAATGCCTTGAAACGTCTACCTTAGTATTATGTGGGCAGATGCAATTTATTCAGTATTTTCATGAGAATTTGCTTTGAGCTGGATATAAAATATTTCCAGCTGACAGCCACCCTAGTATTTGAGTCACTTTTATAATAATATGATTTTCAAGAAAAATTTTGGCCAACTAATGGGCTGAAGTTCATCTTTCATGTGCACCTAAAGCAAATGGTAAATTTCAAACTTGCTGATTTTGAACCTTGCTTTGCTTTTGCGGTTGTCATATTTTGGATATAGTGATGCAGATAAAAAATACTAGAAATTTCAGTTATTGAATGCGAGTCAACACAGGGTCCTCTTTACTTATTATTCTAATCTTTAGCTTTCAGAGTTCAGCCTTTGTACAGGAAAGGTGATAATAGTCTGAAGAGATTTATAGTTTTAAGTGGTAACTACAACTCTGTCCCCCACCAAATAAGCTTTGATGATCCAAATGTGTGGTTATTTAGTGTCAGGTCCAAGAGAAACCGGCGAGGCCCCATAATTGAGGCAGATGGGATGCTCAAGATGTTCCATTGTCCATACGAAGGCTGCAGTCAAGTCTATGTAGCAATTAGCAGCTTCCAGGTAGAGTAACAGCCTTTTATTTCATGTTTTAGTTTTACTTTGTGGTAAAAGAAATTAAATGTTGCTCTTTTGCAGAATCATGTGAATCTAGTTCACAGGAAAGGGAGGACAAAAGTTTGCCCCCATCCAGGCTGTGGAAAAAAGTTCTATCTATCAAACCACCTGCAACGACACATGATCATCCACTCAGGTGTGGTGCGCATCTCATTTCCATGTCAGAATCCAGTTTAAATTAACTTTGAAATGTAAACATCTCCTTACAGGGGTAAGAGATTTCATCTGTGAGACATGTGGAAAATCTTTTAAGCGTAAAAATCACCTGGAGGTTCACAGGCGGACCCACACAGGAGAAACACCTCTCCAGTAAGTAGCTTTACCTATAACGGGCTGTGTTGTTGCTGTCTGCAATGTTTCCAGGCTTGAGTTTCAAGGAAGGTGGTAGAAAGGCTTCTTTAGAGACATCTTTCCCAAAGAGATGTGCATTTACTTTAAGTGAATTAGGCAAGGCATGAACTTCACCAAAGCAACGAAAGATCAGAGAAAAATAGAAAAATTATGTCATAATTGAAGAAAACTAAAGCCCATGTTCAGAGGCTTGCAGGGGCTCTTTCTTCACACATATCATGATTTGTTCAGAGATGCTCTCTGACCACACAGGAACATTTAAAGCAGTCTGTCGGTTACTTTGTCGTGAACAAGCCATTTCAAACAGCCGTCTGTTTTCTGAATAAAAAAGCCAGCTCCCCTTTAAGAGCCATTCACCTCCTTACTGTACTTTTCTTGACTGTCAATAGCAAATTAGTCATAAAATTCAGACATGTTTTTTTCTGATTATGAGAACGCCTTTTTTATGATAACCTAAAACAATAGCCAAAATTAGTCTGCTGCCTGTACTAGTATGTGTTGAGTCATATTGATGTTGGATGTCTAGTCCTGTGAGGTTTTATTTAATGCAATACTGGTCAACATCACATAAAATTGTGTTATTCTAGTATAACACTGATTATAATAATATATTGAGTACAATACATGCAAAATTATTAATATGTCAGGTTATGGCTTAAGTAGCAGATTTCATAAAAGCCTAAATGGTTGCATCATTGAGCTAAGAGAGCTGATCAGTATAACTAGAAAGAGCTGAAATTCTCGTCACTGTTGGGAACTGTTTTTGGAACAGAAAGTGTTAAACTGTGAGACATTAGACTCCATGCCCTTTGAATTATTGTGATATTATTATTGTTATTGTATTGGCTGCTTAACCAGGCCTGTCGTGTAAAAGAGACTTTTAATCCCAGTGGGACTTCCTTATTTTTTTTTTTTATGAGTAAGTTAAAAAGAAAAAAACAATTGTAAACATGAGCTAAGCAACATGGTGTTTACATTGTCTTTTGTTTGTAAGTTTCAAAAGTTAAGTGGATTAAATTCACCTTCTGGAAGAACATCATCCCAGAACAGCCCTTTAATTGGTGCACTTAGTTTTTAACTCACAGTTGTAATTACTGAACTTCTTTTTGCTGCACTGTATGAGTCAAATAGGCCTTTTTTTAAACTAATCAAACTCACATGTAACATTATTCATCCACTAGGTTCATGTCCAGCAAAACTTAGTAGTTTTGCTTGGTAGTAAAAGTGTCTCAAGGCCTTTAAAGTAGTACTTCCTGCTTTTTGGCAAATAGTTGTTTCCACAGCAACAGCTTTAGCCACATCGCTGTCAGCTTGGCAAAAAGCAAGGAGTGTCTTGATATGATTTGAATATCCACATTTCTAGAATGTATCCTCTAGCTTGATAAGAGATCCCAAGTGGATGGATTAACCCCAAACATAGGGCTAACTATACAGTTAAAATCATGCCAAAACCTCACAAACACGCAAAACATGTTTTACTCACACCCAATGATTCGCAAACAAACTAAGTGTGGTTTGCAAATACAAAACATCATTCACAAACCAATGCATTTTGTTTTTCTAATAAGAAACGTACCTTTCAAACATGTACATCATGCTTCAGGAACAAAAACAGCATGTTTTACACATACAAGGAAACATATTACTTCAATTACAAAAAAATGTTCCTCAAGTACAAACTAAAATCTTTCAAGTACAAAAAATCCTTCAAGTACAAAAATCAATTCTACAACTATGAAAAACTGTCACATGACATTTGGCACTAATTTTCCACCTCGCAGATCCACACACAAATGCCTTCAAATTCACACAAAAATGCCTTCAGATCCACTTACAAATGCATTAAGATTCACACACAAATGCCATCAGATTCACACACAAATTCATTCAGATTCATACACAAATGCCAGTAAACTTTCTATGAAATGTCCTGTAATTCGCATTCCACAACAGCAGGTGGCACTGTTGATTCATATTGTCGATTAGACAAACTTAAATTTCCCTTCTATTTCTAACTTAATTAAATTAAACTATTGCAACATGTAACGTTAATAACTTCATATATCTTGGTCTTAAGACAGAATTTTGAAGTGAAGACGACCTCAGTCCACAAACATTTGTCTTCGCACCATGTGATGAGCCGTGTTAAAGTTACTGCAGATATAACGCCCTGATTCCGCAGTTTCACATTGAAAGGCTTGAAACCATAGACATCTTATATGTAGACGCCTCATTGAGTGGGTCAGCCCGTTGCTGCGATATGGCAGCATGTCCGCCATATTGGATGTGGCAGATCTGCCCTGTAACTAATGCAAGGAAATGGACCGAACATCATAAAATGCCTTTCTACAAAGTGTTTGAAGTTAATGCCTTTTATTCGACCATTCACAAAGACACACTAATTTATTTGGGAAACATGTATATATTGATTAATACATTACTTTTAATAGGGGGTGTACTTATTTATGCTGGGCACTGTATATATATGTATGTGTATATATATATATATATATGTATATATATATATATATATACATATATTTATATATACATATATTACATTGTTATAATGACATTAAATCTATAAGCAAACTGCTTTAACTTGACATTATTACTGTTACACCATAATATTGCATTAATAATTTAAAACTAAATTGAATTTAATCATAAATATTTATTTGACATACTTAGGTGAGGTGGGGTTCAGAGGGTCTTCCCCTTACATTTTTAAGCTTAAAACATTTCTTTCCTGCATTCTGATCACTCTTTATGCCCAATTTTATAATTAACATGAGGTACTCTTGTGACCTTTGGGGTGCTCTTGAAATCTCGTCAGTGTTTTTGAAGCTTATCTCACTTAAATATTTGATCAAGTTGTATTCATGTCAATCTTGAATCTTTTCAAAAATATGTCAGATGAACATGTAACTCACACACAACTGAGTTTGTAGTTACTGAATGAAAGTGTGTGTGTGTGTGTGTGTGTGTGTGTGGGGGGGGGGGGGGGGGGGGGGGACTGACACCTATCACATCACAGCAAACATGGTAATTAAAAAAAACCTCCACCTGATATTTTTGCGTAAAAATCCCTCCACTTTGTGACCTCCAAAAACGAGGTCATAATTGCGCTGAATTTACCATCTCCCCCTCGTCTTTGACGAAGCTTTATCGCCTCTGTTTTAAAAAGATTGTCTTTCCATCCCTTCACAGCAGCAGCTGATGTTTTAAAAGTAAGAGTTCATCAGAACACAAGCTGGATAAAATGTTTAAAAGATCACAGGTGAGCTCCTCATTAAAGATGCAGCAGCGTCCTGCTCTCCTTCCGAGCTGCTGCAGGTCACACGTTAAAGTTGACAAGATGTAGAAAACGAAGAAATAATAATTTCATGGAAAAACGCACAGTTTTTGCAGAAAGTGCTTGAGTATGCAGAAATAACGTCAATAAATTACAGTTTAACGCAGGACAAAGAACCAGTGTTTTGCTTTTCTGTCCTCCAATATGGCGGCGACGTCAACGTATGATTCAGCGCCCAATGAGGTGTCTACGTATGTATTGTCTATGCTTGAAACAACAAAGTGACGGGAGGCTTTTCTTATGAAAAGTTTATAGGAAGTGAAATGCGGTCATTAGCGCAACCTTTTTTTTTTTTTTTTAGCGGCGCTGCACTAATTCACATGAAATCAGTGGAGGTAGGCGATTTAGCGGGCATTTATTCATGTATAAGTTCTAAATACTACAGGAGGTTAAAGTGTCAGCAGAAGCAGCCACAGTGGGGTGTTATATGCAGCAAATAAACCGGCTTTGTGCACCTTGATCTGCAGTTTACCTCCAACAGGTGAATATGCTTTTACGTGCCGTGCTGTGTGGTGAAAAACACTAACATCAGGAATTAGGTTTTGGCATGATTTTAACCTCGTAACTAACCCCTTGCAAGAGCTGTAGTACTACTGAATTTTCTGCCATTTTAAATGAAAAAGAAATAAAGTGGCTCTCTTCGTTCTGGTTTTACAATATAGGTCCAAGAGGCTTTTTGACTGTCTTGGTATGGTTTTTGTGCATACCAAATTTTTAAAGTCCTATTTTTATTGTGCTGAAAGTTGAGCTTTGCAGGGTTGATGTTCCCATTGCCAGAGAAGAGATTAAATTAATACTGAGTGAAATGTGTTTCTTCCTATACTTATCATAATCCATTGCATGTAAACGCAACTACTTGCTGTCACCAGGAGGCGCTGCATTTATAGAAAAGTGTTCCATTGGTCACTCGTTCAGACACTCACTCTCAATTAAGGGAATATTTAGTAGAGTTATGGCAGCTAGAGATTTTATTGCGAGATATCACTGTCGAAGCATATGCCACCAAGGCTACACTTTTATGAAAGAACAAAAAATTGTATTTTTAACGTGCTGATACAGTATGTTTAGCCAAAGATTGTCCTGTATTTTGTGCATGCTGCTTTCACTTATTGTTGGGGTTGTATTCAGGCATCTCCTAGCTGCCATTTTTGTTGTGCGTTTGCAAGGTTACACTGTAATTCCTAAATTTTACCTGCTCTTGAATTTTGTGGAAAATTGAAGTTTTAGGGCGTGTTAAGGCCCCTGAATTAGCTCTTAAATTAAAAGAATGAATAAATGTAAAGAGCATTGTTTATTGATTATTAAGTGACAGTATTCATTACTAAGTGACAATTTGGTTAAAACAGGTTTAATAAAAGAAAGGTCTCACCCCTTTTGTCACACACCTTTTCGCTTTAGGGATGTTCGACTAAATTGGTTTTGTCAGACAACGTTAGCGTTTCCTGCAATTGAAGAGTCTTTGGAATACGGTTCTTTTTCTTGTGACAAATTATTTAGCATATTCCTTATTTTCTCCCTTCATCCTTTAGATGTGAAATCTGTGGCTATCAGTGCCGCCAACGTGCATCCCTGAACTGGCATATGAAAAAGCACACTTCAGAGGCCCACTTCAATTTCACCTGTGAGTTCTGTGAGAAGAGGTTTGAGAAGCTTGACAGTGTTAAATTCCACAAGCTGAAAAGCCACCCAGACAAGCTGGTGATCTGAGGTTTTGGGGGTCTGGCCTTACGAGAGCAGGCTGGCCATCTACTCAGATGACAGCTTTCCATTGAGAGACATGAAGTTTTATTCTTGTGTGTGTCTTTTTCTTGTCCACAGGAGGATATGAGCATCAGTTGTTAATACACCAGGACTTAATAAAGACAAACAAGGGGCTGTCTGACAGTTTTGCAGGACACCAGCTGTTTAACAGCAAAATGCCAAACCACGTGTTTTCATAAATTTGATACAGACAGAATTATCTTTATCCCCTATTGCTCTGATGTCTGACTGACCCTAATTTCAAACCCTCCCCTAAACATCAAATAGGTGCAGCTGTTAATAAAAGATTTGAAATTCCATACCAGTTTAAAAAGTACCCTATAAAGTTATAGAGAAAACTCTTTGTGTAAGGATTTTTTCATGTACTAGTCTTGTAAGAATTAGGACTGAACAATATTGGGAAAATAATATTGCAATGTTTTTCCTTTTGCACTTTATATTGCAATTTCTTTTAAGAAACCAAGAAAGGGTGGAAATTTTAAAAGGGGATATGAACTTGATCTGAAAAACCCACTCATTCTTCTTTACACACAACAGCCCTCTGACAGTAAGATTGACACAAAAAGAGGAGGGTGTTCTGTGACATGTTTTCTAATAAACTTTGCAAAAATACTTGTGACTTCCAACTGCAATACTTGAAACTGTTTTTAACAGGGATGCCCAATACTTGACTGTTTTTCATCATTGATATGCCAATGTGTCTGAACTTATCACTGATATCAATATCAAAATTTTTGGTCAAGAACACAAAGTCTCAACTTAACTGAATTTGACCTGTTGTTTCTGTTGTGGAAGTTTATCTGGGTAAGAAACTGATGTTAAACAAAAAAAAAAAAAAAATCAACATTGCATTGTGTAATAAATTATACTTTTGATATTTAAATGTAGTCATGCAGTGATGGTAGGGTGAAGCATTAGGGTACATTTTCGTATTCTTTTTGCAGCTAAGACTGTTTATAAAGATGAAAGTGCCTTAGCAAATGTCTCTTTGAAATATATATAAGTATTTTAATCATTGTAATAAAGAAATAGGTTAAAGAAAGTAAAAATATCAGCTGAACGTCTCTATTTAACAGAGTTACTGTTTAAATTGTAATATGCTTCTATCTGTTACAAGCATTGTCTGTAGCTTGTAAACTTCATGTGCAGAAGACACACAAAAGCTGCATGTAGTGGAGGTCTGATTTCAATAAGCCTACTGAAAAGAAAATCAAATGGACTTAAATTGTTGATTGTTAGGAAAACAAGTAAATTGGTGACATTGTTTTTATCACACAAAACACAAATGGCAAGATAATATGCTTCAAGTCATTTTACTGAAATTGCACATCCTGAGGTTTTGTGCATGCATGCAGGCATTGTTCAGCCCTACCAAGAGTTGGACTTTATCATGGGCTAAGATTCTCTAGCATAAGATTGAAAAATATGCATGATAAGCCAAGAAGCTTGAGCAATTTTAATTCCAAATATAGCATAACTTTAAATTTGTAACATATTCACTGTAGTATTTTGTCATCATGATGGGAATGACACGCAGCTCCAATAGATGCATAGACAAAGGTAAGCCATCCATGTGGAACCCAAGGAATTGTTTTTAATAGCTAGCTCTGCTCCTTTATCAAGACAGTATACTGTGAAACAGTGGGTTTACATCCAAAAGCAAACCAGCTTTTGCTTCAGAGCAACATTAAATAAAGTAAAACATGTTTCCTTGTCAAACTTAAACACATGTTCCAACTAAAAACCTAAAATCTGATTTAAAAATAGCAGTGTGTCCTCATTTTGTGGTAAACATGTAGTTTCTACCACTTCACAAATGAGCCATTAAATTTATATATTTTTTTACTCATTGTATTTTGGATTCGTATTTAACTCCAAGAGAAAAGAAATAGAAGTCCCAACCATCTGCCAGCCACTTACTAATGCAGTGAAACATAAAGAAATTTCCACTGATTAAAAAAAATGTTCAAAGCCATTAAAATTGTGATGAATGAAGATCACACATCAATTGCTTTCAAATGAGCTTCATTGTAAAACAAAACAAAAAAAGTGGTATTGTCCAGTGAATATTAACTGCATTGCTGTCATGTATTTGGACACCAAAATGAAACAGTGGGTGATGAACAATTGATGATATGATAGCATAACATAGTTCATGCACATTTATTGGCTGCACATCCATGATGCAAATTGGAGATTCCACCACATTCCAACAGAAGCTACTGGACTGAGATCTGGTGACTGTTTAGGCCATTGAGTACAGTCAGCTCATTGTAATGTTTAAAAAAAACTGTTTGAGATTGACCACTGTGACATTGTGCATTACCTGTTAAAGATAGTCATCAGAAGATGAGTACACTTGTGTCATAAATTGATGGACAAGGTCAGAAACAAAACTAAGGTAGGCTGCAGCATCTTAATGTAGTAGTAGTAATTTCTTGTTTTTCCCACAAACTTTCCTTCGATATTTTGAGTGATCAATCTTTGAATCCACTAAAACCAAAATTTGTTTTTTAGGATTCAAATACAAACTGACTTGGCTAGTCCATCAGTTCCAAAACCCCAGGTTCCTTTTTATTGGTCAGATAGTCCTCTGCACAGTATGCCTGGGGCCATTGTCTTTTTGAGATGATAATGTACAAAGATGTTGTGGTAGACCAGGGGTATTCAATTAAAAGTCACCGAGGTCCAGTTAATAAAATTTCCTCCAGTAAAAGGTCCGACTGAAGTCCATTTTGTGTCTTAAAGCCTTCCCCTATGTCAACATTTTTTTTTAAATTTCAGATTAAAAAAAGAAAAGCCTGAAATAAAATAAATAAAAAAGTGCAAACAGAGCCAAATAACCCTTTTTTTTCTCTCTTAAATTCAAGAGGTCCCAGCTAAGAATTGAAGGCCTACACATCAAGTAAAAAAGTTAACATATTCAGAAAACAATAAATAAAAGGTGGCTCTTTTTAGGAAGAAACAAGTGTATACAGAGCACTGACTAAATATTTTTCCTCTTTTTTGTCTTAACTAAGAGAGGTCACGAAGACCTAGGCTACACTTCCAGTAAAAATTCAACATCCTCATAATAGAAGAAATTAACTCTTTAAAGTACAATCATTTGTCATCTGTAACTGCTTTTTCTGCTGTGTTGTTGCAATATAATGTAACAAGAAAGTGATAGGAAGATAAATATTTTATCTGCGCAGGTTCCAGATTTTGCTCCCTCTCTCTTTGGCTCTCTGTCCATTACTCTCTCTCTCGCTGTCTTTCAGTTTTTCTCTCTCTTTCTCACACACAAACAGCGCTACATGCTAGAACTTGCAAAACGTGAAATATTCGAAACAGACTAGTGCTAAAAACTGTAGAACTGAAACAATGACAATAACACGAACAAATGATCAACTTGATTAGTAAACAATTAGAAAAAAACAGGATCAGCCCCGTGGAGAGCGCAGTACAAAAGCTCTCAGCCCTCATCAGCATTTCCCACACACAGGCCGGTCGCAACGCTTGCAGGTGACAAGGGTCTTATTTTTCTTGCACAGGCAGTGAAATTGGCACTGCCTCCTGTTTGCTGGTGCTTGTGGCTGCTGCAGCTCGTGCTGCAAACACAACAGCGGCGGGTAGATCACCTTCGCTAAATAAATCATTACGTCTCGTTCCTCTTTAGTGCTTCATTAAACAACCTTATAAGCTTCTGAAAACATACAGAACATATATTTAGGAACACCCATGCCATGACCGGCTTGTTATCAGACCACAGTAGTGGTTCTAGTGTTAACTGGAGTAGCAGCGCCCACTGTATATCCACGACTGTCGGAAAAAATGCTCAATTAAAATCTATTCTTGTGAATTTATCAGACATTGGTCACGGTCCGGACAGAACCATCACTCGGTCCGGATCCAGACCGAGGTCAGCCATTTGGTGATGCCTGACATATATTGACTTTTTTTCTTTGCTATGGGGTAGAAGTTATGTTAACAACTTGATTTTTGATTGAAAAAAACAGCTTTTGGAATTATCATCCTTTTGAATGTGTTTTAGATGCAAAGGTTATTTTGTAACTGTCCTTCACAGTCTACATTCCCCAGCCATGCAACTCAGAACGTATTTTCATTTAATATTGCAAATAATGAGCCAAACTAACCCATCCATCCATCCATCTTCTTACGGTTATCCATGGTCGGGTCGTGGGGGCAGCAGCCTAAGCAGGGCAGCCCAGACTTCCCTCTCCAGCTCTTCCCGGGGGATCCCAAGGCGTTCCCAAGCCAGCTGCGAGACATGGTCCCTCCAGCATGTCCTGGGTCTTCCCCAGGGCCGCCTACCGATGGGACATGCCAGGAACACCCCACCAGGGAAGCGTCCAGGAGGCATCCTAATCAGATGCCCGAGCCACCTCATCTGGCTCCTCTCAACGTGGAGGAGCAGCGGCTCCACTCCGAGCACCGAGACTGACCAAAAAACCTGTTTTAAACCCGGTAACAATCGGCTCCTGTCGGCATTTCGACTCGGGTCGACTGACCCTGCAAGCAACACAGGTTTTTATCGGGTTGCCTCCGATCGGCTGAAGTGGGAACATCACAACCAGGTCAACCCGTTAATTTACGGATGATGTCGGTGTAACGTGCCCACGGCATAACATCGCGCCCATCCCCTCCGTCTGTAACTTACGTGAATCTTTGCCATCTCAGCAACAAATTCCATCCGCCTTCGTATCATCAGCGCTCGAATGTCGTTCAGTCTGCGCCGAGTTTGTACATTTTTAAAGAAGAACAAAAGTACAAAGTACGTAAAACAGCTGACCAACATGTCCACGGCTTCCATGCTCCTTTCCATTGTTTACATGGCTGTGTTTCAGTGTGCGGATGATATCTGTTATCAGCTTCACACACCAGAGGAAAAAAAACTGCCACGCAGCTCGTCTGCTGCCGATTAGACCCGGGTCTGCTGGCAGTGGGAAAGGAGTCACTTGCCGATTGTTAGCGGGTAAACCCACGTTAAAAAACCTGCCTTGACCCGCTAATTTTAGTGTGAAAGCGGTATATGTGAGGATAGGAATGAAGATCGAGTCAAACTAACTCAGTTGCTAAATGTAATGCTCATACTGATATGGGAAGAATAATCACCTGCCTGTTGCTTTTCTCAGCTGTATTTAGCACTGTTTGTATCTCTTTTTTTATTGGTGTTCATGTTTGCTTGTAGTGTTTGGCTTGTTCTTAACGCAATCAACCTCTGTCTATTTTCAGAGCAAGTAGACAGCCAAAAGTATGTAGCTGCAAAAATAGTGCAAAAATAAGTATAGTTTTGAGACAGAAAACTCCCTCAAAATGTATTTAGGCCAAAACATGTTCGAAGGACAGTAAATGTCTCAAACATAAAAATAAACTGAAACTAAATTGCAATACAGGTCTGTGCTTGCTGTACTTGAAGAAAGGTCCTTTTGCATATCCATACTCCACATAGAGATATAGGATAGTCATGTCATTATTTTCTGTATACGACTATAGAAACCATAAACTAAAAGTTCTCCAAGAGCACAAACCTCAGCCAAGGCATTTCCAACATTGTTGAGCAAGTTATTGTGAAAAAAGTGGAAAACTTCCCTATGCAGCACTGTTAACAAATCCTTGAAAAAATTCCTTGATCTTCATTGGGATTTGGATCACCACCAAAGTGTAATTACTTCTTCCTTGCACCACCCTCAATATTTCCTGAAAATTTAATCAAAATCTGTTCATATTTTTTTTCTTAATTATCATGCTAACAAACACTTCAGTCCACTTTAAGTCAATTTAACTGTACTTAACTTCAGCTTACTTAAATGGTAAATGGACTTCAGCTTATATAACACTTTTCTAGTCTTTGATTACTCAAAGTTGCTTTACACCGCAGGTCACACCTACCCATTCGCTCTCACATTCACTCACTGGTAGTTCAGAGTTTCTATGTCAGTTATCCATCAGTATCAACTAACACATTCACACCCTTTCATGCCCATTTACATGGCACTGATGCAGCAGTGGGAGCAACTTGGTGTTAAGTGTCTTGACCGAGGACACATCGCCATGTGTTGCCCAGAGCTGGGCTCCAACCTGCCACCTCCCGATTACTGACCAAGCGCACTATCCTGCTGCACCATCGACACCCCAGTGTCAAAGCAATGACCATTTAATAAATGGTCTGTTACAAAGCCCTGAAATTTTTTTTCAATGAAACTGAAGTACCCAATTGTAGTTTTCAGGGTACTTTTGGCTTCTACATTTTGGTGAAAAAGCCCAGGAATGTCTTATTGCTTCCTCTTGAGATGTGGCAAATACGCTGAGGTGAATTTTGAGCAACCATCATACTTTCACGGTGATTTTCTTGATGGTGTACTGGAGGTTTGTGCAATAATACAATCCACAATAGGGTGCATGTTCTTTTCAGTAATTGCCATAGGAAGGCTGCAGCTCATTCAAAACGCTAAAAGGCCTTACTGTGTACAAACATGTTAACATTCAAATCTCTTTCAGTGCAAACCTGAACATACAAAATTCTACTTGTCTAGTTCTAGTTTACATATTGAACCCATTCATTAAATGCAGGTTAGTGAGAGCTCAAAGGTAAGAGGCTGTTTGATAATGATCTGCTGTATGTGCTTTGCCTGTTAGCTGTATCAGAGCTTTGTCAATGTCGATTTGAATTTCATGAGATGGTATTTTCCTTTCATTGACAGATTTCTTAGGGTTTCCACATTTGTTTACCTTCTAAATTGCAATAATTCTTTTCAGTTAAAGTTGTAAAATACTTCTGATGCAATTTCAAAATACAAAAATCATACTTTGTCTCAAGGACAGTGGAATAGCTTCATTAACTGACTGTCAGGGAGTGTTTCCTAAATGGGTTCAAAGGTATTCAGACTTTGGCCTCATATTTTCTTCATTGAACACTGTGAAATTTGCAATGAATATTACCTCAGCATAGAAAGTGTGAAGGCTTCATAATTTACAGCTTAGGAACTATCAATTGTTGGTTAGATCATGTTACTGGAACAATGGCAATTTCATTGAAGTTTTTGAATATGCATGGGAAGGGCATTTATAAAACAAAGCAAACCTACAAATTTTATATCAAAAGATTTTTAACTATAAGATTTAAAAATGTAATTATCAATCACTACTTTCAAAACTGTCAGTCTGTCCTCTATACCCAACCTTAACACAAACCTGTAAAAACCATTTGATGTCAAGTACTTTGAAGGGGTGCAGTATCTGTGAAGTCACTGCATGACTGAGTGTCATGACACTTAGGCTTTTTATGCATTTTCTCACTATTAGTGCAAACCCAAACTTGGTTATACCACTCACTCCCAACCCCTCCCCCTCAGAAGTGAGTTATGAAGGGGCACAGTACACAATGAAAAAATAATGAGCACTGAGATTTGACAAATGTCCTTTAGAACATGCATACACTATGAGTGAGTCACTGGTAAACAAGGAATAAAAGGAGAAAGAAAAGGACATTTCCTTTGCACATTAACATCCAGCACCCTCGGTCCTCCAGTACCTTCATATATGTGTATATACGCTTTAAAAAATTATAAGACCACCCACCAATTTCAGGTTTATGACAAAGCTAAACTTAACAGCATTGGTTTATTGGCAAAACCATCTTTCATGTTCCTGTAATGATGAATACAACAACATGTCAACGCTCTTCAAGCAAAATGATATTTTTAATGCGGAAATCTTTTATTGTTTTCCATGAAATAAAACATGTATGTCAAATCATAGTCATTTCCTTGCAATCCTGAATAGTAAATTTGTTTTAATGGTTGAATGTTATGCTTGGTTAACTTATGACTTCTCAGAGAAGTCCAGTGAGACAGCTCAAATTTGGGTATAAAAGGTGATTTCAGTTTAAAATTACTCATTCCTGTTCAAAATGGTAAAAGTAGAGAATTCACTGAAAATAAATCAGTATGCATCAAAGTGATTCATGATGCTGGATGGTCTCTGAGGCAAATAGGAGGGAGAGATACAGTATAATGTGCTCTCACACTGTGATCATGTATGCTTTGGAGTCAGTGCCCTGACAGGTAGTTACAAAATCTGCCAAGAAAGAGGCAGGAACTTAAGTTGCAGATGACAGACACCTCAAGATTTAAAGTACTAGAGACAAAAGGAAGACCACTGCTCAGGGCCGCGGGAACTAGGGGTGCAGAGGGTGCTGCAGCACCCCCTAGCGAAATGTAGTGTAATGACTGCAGCACAAGGTAAGAACACTGGCTAACTATGATGTTGCCACTGTGCAATCATGTCTACACATGATTTATCAACTGCTGTAATGTATTGAAATACCAGTTTTACTTAGGCTATATCATGTTATGCCATCATTAATCCTGTTAGGCCTGCACATGTGTTCATCGTCTTTTTTTATGCTGCCACTGAGCATTCTGCATTCTGAGCAGTCTGCATTTGTGTGGTGATTTTAATGTATTGTTGTGTCAGCACCATGGTCAGCACAAGAGCACTCAAAATAGAGAAGCAGATCTCATAACGTTAGGCCTGGCACCTGTGTGTTTGTGTGTGTGTGTCTGTGTGTGTGCGTGCCTGCACACATTCATAACGTTACCCCCAAATTCCACATAACGCGAAAGCACCGTGTCGCTGAAGCGCCGGAGCGCGGGCCACGGCGCTGGAGACTCACTTCAGGTCTATTTTCTGTGCAGCTGCTTCCAAACCTCGTAAATTCACTGTCGTTCAGAAAGCACCAGAAAGGAAGTCAAAGTTGTGGAGTATCAGGTACTTTCAAAAGAAAACACAATGCACGGACTCCCGAACGTAAACTTCCTCAATAGGTTGTCATTACTTCACAACTGGAGGCACGAGCATCAACATCAACAGTTGGTCAGAGGGTCCCAGAGGCAACATGACTCCATGGATGAAGAAAAGTGAATCGTGGCGGTACAGAAATATATAACATTATGTATGACACCAAACATCCTTTCTACAAGGATATGGGCAGATAGAAGTGAAATAAATCACGAAGCTGTGTGGTTTGGATCAGCAAAGCAACCTTAGAGAAGACAAGTGAGGTATTGTTTATTTCTTTTCTCAGTTTATGACATGTTTTTTTACCGTGTGACATCGCTATTCACACGAGAGCTGGTGGCTGTCCGGGGATCAGCCCTCACCCTTTGGGGATGCGCCCCACAGCCCGGCGCAACTAGTGGGGTTTGTCGGTCGGCGCAAGACCGCGGCTCAGCGCAGCGCTGCGGAGTGCGGCGCTTTAGCGTTATGTGGAACTTAGGGGTTAGGCCTGGCACCTGTGTCTGTGCCTGTGCCTGTGTGTATGGGGTGTATTGTCCCTTAGCAGCAACTCACTTTGCATTCTAGTAATTTGACAGTGTTTTACTCTACTGTAGTTATATAGGCTATGCACAGTCAGCGTCAATACTGGCTAACCTCGACCCCACCCCCTTCTTTTTTTTTTCTCAGCAACCCCTGTTGCATATAAGTTCCCGCAGCTATGCCACTGCTGATCTTCAAGCACAGTCTGAGAAAGTCTCCAGAATGACCATAAGCAGATGACTGACGGAGAGTTAAAGGGAAGAACAGCTGCCAAGTAGACATTATTAATGTCTTCTTCGCAGCTGCAAATATCCAGAAACACCTCAAATTTGCCAGAGAGCACAAACGCTGGACTATTGATGAAGGTACTCTGGATGAACGAGTCCAAGTTAAAACTTCAGTCAGCATCATTGTTATGTCCACAGAAAAGCTAGAGAACACTTGATGCCAGATGCATTTCAACCACAGTAAAACACAGAGAAGATTCCATTTTTGTGGGGTTCCATTTGTGAAAATGGTATGAACTGATTAGTGAAAATCGAAAGTATCATGAACAAGAACGTCTGTATGTTCTTAAACTTTTTGAATGGTAACAATGAATGCACACAGGGTTTTTTAATATTTAAATACTGTTCTTATTGACATCTTTAAAATGTTATTCAAGTTAAAATCAAAATACAAGTCAAAGACAGGTGTGAGTGCACATAGGTGAACTCTCTCCTCCCCCTTCCACCCTCGGGGGGTAACCAGCCAAACTCCATGGTGATTCATGTTATTACTGAGCTGCTTCGGTCACACCCATCTGTTCACCCTCCCTTTTTAGCACGTATAACCAGCTAGTAGCCTGAAAATAAAAGCAGGAAACAAGAATGTGCCTTAAAAGGTCCATATATTGAGCAGAGCAGCAGTGCTACATGAAGTGGGAGACAGAGGGTACATTGTGTGTTGTCATTACCGGAGTGCATAAAAATAATACACCCCTGCACTTTTGTTATCTTGCAGCCGGTCTGCTCCCACAGCAACAGACTTCATCATCAGAGCAAAGGTAGGAACTTTTAGCCAGGTACATCCTCATAATATCCAGAGCACATCCCTGAATATTTCCTGTAAAAGGTAAGAAAAGGCTTTACTGTGACTTACTGATTTACTGATTCATTTTTGACAGTTGCACCACCACTGTATTGATCCATCTAAGAATAGCCCCTTTGTCTCTTAGGACCTAACTATTATGTTTTAGCTCAGTGTTCTTTTATAATATGTTTTGATGGAAGCGAATAAGGCAAAGAAAGGATTTTGGTTTTTATTAGCACAACTATAAATCAGAATTCTGTTCACTTGCTTATCTGTTTACCTATATAGCTGACCTTTAAAAAGAAAGACTTTTTGTTAATATTTTGTAATACACCATCATTTTCTCGTCATTTCTGTGACATATTGGGATAAGCACATTGCTTTGAGTGTTCATAGCAACACTCAAAGCAACGTGCTTTGTGTGGCCAGGTTGACTTTTCAGTCACAGAGTGCAATCACTACCCATGGGAAAGAGAGAAAAGCTATGAAAGTGAGATGGTCAGAGGAGCTTTGGGAGTTAAGGCAACAGCTTGTTCTGTTTCCAAAAGGGCCTCAGTCCCCCAAATGTATGATTAACTTACTTAGAGACTTGCTTACTTTACTTTCACTGCAAAGTTAGGCTAAATCATTTCACATGCCACTTTATCATGTCCTGTCAAAGTAAATTTAACACAAGGAAAAGGAGGTTGTGAAGGATAACCATAATCTAGTAAAGCCCAGTCATTGCTGCTGATCACACTTTCAATTTTGCAATTCACACAAAGGGTACTGTTCCCCTCTGTGTGATCTGGCAAAATTAAAAAAAAAAAAAAAAAACTCATTGCAGACAGACTTTTGGCCGTTTTAATCTTGAAGATACTCCGGATTAGTTTGATTGTTAAAGGTGGTGGGAAGAGAAAATTTTAAGAAAGGGTACAGTGATGTGTGTGTCTGCCAAGGTATTGAGGAAAAATAAAAGTGTTTTTGTGTAAGGCACACTAACACAAAAAACACTGCATATATGTAAAATAAAAGAAATATATATTGGCTGGTGTGCTTTGTTGTGCCTTTATTGCTTGTTAGTACTGGCACTTCAGAGTCATAGGTTAATACTGACTAAGAGAGGCATAGGTGTGAGCTCACTTCAGAATTTTCACTGCAAATATACACACATATTTGAAGTATAGACACAAATTCACTATACTGAATAACAATGTGTAAATGTGTGTATTTTTATTTTATTTTATAGCTTTAATAGCTATTTTATGGCTAAATATTTGAAATAAAAACAAAAGCGTAAAAAAATGCAGAAACAGAGCAGGAAAAACAATTTATCTCATTGTTGGTTGTGTTAGTCAAGAGTTTAGTTCTTATTCTCAATTTATAACCAGTGGTTTAGTTAAAAATAATTTCAGAAAACACAGAATGGGAGTGTTTCTCAACTCCACTGTTATCAACCTAAACAAATTCCCCTCCTAGATTTTATTTAAGATGACAAGTATACTGAATATGTCTTTTGGAAATAGTTGACTTGACACCCAAGTGGCAGTCGGTAAGAAAGTTAAGTAATCAGATATTTTGCATTAAAATTCTCTTTAAGTATTGTGTAGAAAAATTGGCTGAACCAACACACCGAAAATTAAAATGGAAAAATATGAATGATCATTAGAAAAGTCCACTGAGAGCAGAGCATGAAATTAGTGAGTAAGTATTACCATCGAAATCTAAATACGGTAGGCCTGTTGGCATATCCATTTTTAATAGTGTATCCATTTTCTTTTACTACAGGTATAACGTCATCTGAAAAAATGGGATGTTTTGGACTCCTCAAAACTACGATGGTTGTTTTCAACGGCATCATTTTTGTAAGTTCAGAGTTTATCAGGGCCCCAGCACTGACCTTGGTGTGAGAACCTTATTGAAAAGCAAGGGTTTATTAGTATTTAAAGTATTTCTATTTCTTTTTCCTCCCCCCAAAAAGGAACAAACAAACCTCTTTGATTCAATTACACATTTATATTAGTGCACAGAGGCCCATGAAGTGGCCATCTTGATTAGAGGAAGTAAGGAGGGGCTGAAGTATAAGATAAAAGATAAAAGATATCAATGTAACTTTTCAAAAATTATGAAAGCTTCATGAAATATCTGCCAGTTGTTTTATTTTGCTTTTCAAAGTAAAGTAACATAAAGGTCAACAGAAAGTTTACTTCCTACTTCCTTACTACTTATGCTGCCCCCTTGCCTTCTTCAAATATATGCACACTAGTTTCCCCAAACATAAACATTTCTGGCTGAAGTATCTACAGTATATATAAATATATATATATATATATATATATATATATATATATATATATATATATATATATATATATATACATATATATATATATATATATATATACTCTTATGGTGTGCTGTGATCCCCGGATTTGAGTTGTTTCACCGAGTGCGTGTTAGTGTGTGTGCCACGAGTGATTGGGGTGCTTTTATTCCTGGGAATCCCATTTGTGTTCTGACAACCACTGCACCATTGATGAGCCTCAGCACCTGAAGGTTTTCCCCTCCCCGTGTGTGTGGTAAAGTTTTAAAGGTCTATTTTTATACTGTCTGAAAATAAAAGTAATTGTTGGAACTTGGAACCACGTCTCATGCTCTCTCTGAAATAGAACGAACCTGTGTGATCTGAACTGTTTTGGGTTGGTAAAAAAAACTATTTCCTTGGGCGAAATTCCCAAGGTGGCGTCGCTGGCATTTATAAGTTAAATGGCAATTTGAAATTAAACAAAATTGATCCCAATTCCACCCTCGAGTTGCCACAATTTGGCGTTGTCTGCAGGACCTATTAAGAGCAGAGACTTGTGTTCCATTCCTTTCTTTTCTGCCTTTATAAGTGGTTTATTGTTTTGGTATTTTTGGGTCCAGTCTAGCGATTAAGCGTTGAGCATCAAGGCAAATTTAAGAGGCAAAGCAGCAGTTGTTTTGTATCCTTGTGATTAATTTCAGGTAAGAACTGGTTGGTTGTGCTGTAATTTTTCGCCGCTGCCCCAGGTAAATCTTTTCTCTCTGTTTTTTGTTACGGTGTAGCTATGGAGGGAGAACTGCAAGAATTAAGGGATTTGGTGGCACAGTTAAAAGCAGATAATGAGAGGCTGCGGCAGGAGCAGGCTGCGGCCGTGCCTGCTTCTAGTGCTACATCTTCTGCTTCTGCGGTGCCTTCCCCTGGCCCTTCCACTGCTAGTGCCCCTTTAACAGAGAGACTTGTTTTCGTATCCCGGGATAGAAAATGCCCCATGTTCAGGGGGAGATCAGGGATTGGGTTTAGTGAGTGGCTGGAGGAGGCGCAGGCTTGCCTGAGAGCTCGTCATTTGTCTGCATCCGAACAGGCATATTTCTTGTTTGATCATCTTGAGGGAGAGGCACGGGAGGAGATAAAATATCGCCCCAGTACTGAACGGGAAGACCCAAAGAAGGTAATTGCGATGTTACAAGAGCTTTATGGGTGTTCTGACTCCTATGTATCCTTACAGGAGGCCTTTTTCTCCCGGCCTGGCGTCCCAGTCAGCTTCAACATCTGTACATGATCACATACAGTCTTTGGGTCTGTCTCACTTGTCAGCTGAGGAGCAGGATAAGGTTAGGTCTCTTCTGAGTAACTACTCTTCTGTCTTTCCTGCCAATGATGGAGACTTGGGCTGCACCAACCTCATAGTTCATGACATCCCCCTCCTGGATAATATTCCAGTGAGGCAGCGCTACAGGTGTATTCCTCCATCCGACTATGAGGCTGTGAAGCAGCATATCGACCAGTTGCTTGAGGCCCAAATCATTCAGGAGAGCAGCAGTCCTTATGCCTCTCCTATTGTTCTTGTCAGGAAGAAGGACAGCACATTGCGTATGTGTGTTGATTATCGACAACTGAATAACAAAACTCGGAAGGATGCTTTTCCCCTTCCACGTATCGAAGAGTCACTCGATGCCCTCACGAACGCCCAGTGGTTTTCCACACTGGACCTCGCCAGTGGGTATAACCAGGTTCCTGTGGCAGAAGAGGATCGTGCCAAAACTGCCTTCTGCACTCCCTTTGGCCTTTTTGAACGGAGGCACATGCCCTTTGGACTCTGCAACGCTCCTGGCACCTTCCAGCGACTCATGCAGCGGCTGTTCGGAGACCAACAATGTCGATCTGTACTGCTCTATCTTGATGACATTGTTGTCTTTTCCTCCACGGTTTTACAGCACTTGGAGAGGTTGGAAGTGGTGCTTAAGCATTTGCAGTCCGAAAACCTCAAAGTGAAGTTGTCCAAGTGTGCCTTCTTTCAACGACAGGTGCACTACTTAGGGCATGTGATCTCGGACAAGGGGGTCTCCACTGACCCAAGTAAGGTCGAAGTGGTAGCCAACTGGCAACCACCCACAACTGTTTCCGAACTGCGATCTTTTCTTGGTTTCGCAAGCTATTACTGGCGCTTTGTGGAGGGTTTTGGAAGGTTGGCTGCTCCCCTTCACAAGTTGGTTGCTGAGCTTGGGAACTCCAAAACCAGGAAGAGATCGGAAGGTGCAGTCAGTGACAACTGGACGGCAGAGTGTCAGCGGAGCTTCGACACCTTGAAAGCCAAGCTCACCACTGCGCCAGTGCTGGCGTATGCCGATTTCTCCCTCCCTTTTATTCTGGAGGTCGACGCCAGTCATGGTGGCCTTGGGGCTGTGTTGTCACAGGAGCAAGGTGGGAAGGTGAGGCCCATTGCCTATGCCAGCCGTGGACTGAGGCCCACTGAGCGCAACATGGTGAACTACAGCTCCATGAGATTGGAGTTTGTGGCGCTCAAGTGGGCCATGACTGAGAAATTCAGGGAGTATCTCCTTGGTCACAAGTGTGTTGTCTACACAGACAACAACCCACTTAGCCACTTGTCTACTGCTAAGCTTGGAGCCACTGAACATTTGTAAGTAAATACATCAAACATTTTTTTCTCCTTGTAAGGTAAGCACATCTGGACAGTCACAGCCATCATGTGGCCTGTCAAACAGACCCACACAGGTCAAGACTCTCCAGCCCCACTTCAGAAGTACAGGTTTGGTGATTTACACTATGGGCCTGATCTACCAAAGGTTTGCGTGTATAAAAATGGGTGCAAACTTGATAGCGCGCACAAAGCTGGTCTACTAACAGGGTGCACCGAGGATTGCGTTTGTCAAATGAGCAAAATAGCAACCGCAATCCATTTAGCGTGTTTGCCTTTATGAATATGCAGAATAAATGCAGATGATCAGAACACGCAAAATACCGGGAGGAGATACAAATGTGATCATTTAGTACCCCCAATGTGATTTATCAACCCGCAACTGATTTCGCGCGGTGTTTTTGCGTCTAAATTTAGTACGTTTGAAAGGCAGGTTTGCCTTTTGATCACTGTTTTTAAGCTGTCCTCACCTGATTTAAAAAAAATTGAGTTTCACTCCATTGGACACACAAGCTGCTATGTGTGACGGGGTCAGTTTTTAGCTTTTTTAACTTGCATGGATTTTATTCAAGTTTCTAGTGTGGTTGTGTGTTTTCCCTCGGGACCTGAATACATCCTCCTGATTTGGCTGATGAGGGACCGGTGCGCAGCCCGCAATCAGGCACAAGGGGAACACTGTTTAAGAGGGCAGCAGTGCAGCAGAGCGAGGAGGCAGCAGCGGGAGTGGGAGAGCGCAGCGCTGGACAGAGCACAGGCTTCGGAGGAGCACAGCCGTACAGCAGACCCACTCGCAGCCGGGGGACAGCAGAGCCACGCCAACCACTGGGATGAGGGAGTGAGGGATCCTCTGAGGAGACGGCCGTGCGGAAGAGCTGACGGAGACGTGAGGGGACGTGCCGCTGGAAAGTGAAGGCCCTGTAAGAAGCGAAGCCACGCTGATCCCGGGAGAAGAGCGGAGCCGGCGCTCGAGGTGACGCGGAAGTGACCGGAGGACGGCTGTGTGGAGAAGCAATGGACAGACGTGTGAGGGGAAGCGTCGCTGGATGACAGAGGGGTGTGATTATGATGCACCCCTGTCTGAGTTAAGTACCTTCACAGACTTGGGTAAAGTTAGAAAGATATTCCCAGATTCGGACTTTGCGGGTCAATAACTCATCAATAAAACAACGTACTGACAAACCCGACCCCTCTTTCTAATCACTGTCATGAAGACTGTGAGCTACAACCTCGTTTTTCTCCAAACGAGCCGTCATCCGAGCCAGACAACTTCAATTGGTCTCAATACGCTGCCGGTGATGGCTCGGCAGCTTAGGGACCATCGGCAAATTACCACATCGGAGGAACAGTGTGAAAGAAAATTCAATAACTTCTCCATACTGAGAATTAAAGTCTTCAAAGTCACAATAAACATAAAGGACCGCATGTTAGTCATACTACAGGTAATATTTTATAAGAGTTATCAATTAAAATATTTTACATGGCTTTTTGACTGAAAATACAGCATATGCCATCAAAGTTATGAGACCTTCCAAAAAATGATAATATAACATAATGATTATGTCCCCTGTGTTTTGTACTACAGCTCTGACTTTAGAGAAATAGGTTTCAGTGTATTTTTCATGAGTTTTTTTTTAAATATTGACCTATATATATATAATGGTTATGACCATAATAACTTTAATAACTTAACTTTCAGCTTGATGATCACACATCCCCTTTGGGTTGTACTACAGCTCTGATTTTGGGGATATAGGTTTCACAGTATTTTATATGATTTTTTTTTTTAATATTGACATATATTAACAGGTTATGACTATAAAAACTTTAATAACTTAACTTTTGTGGGCTGTATTGACACCAAACTCAGCCTGATGATCAAGCATCCCCTTTGGGTTGTACTACAGCTCTGTCTTTAGAGAAATAGGTTTAAATGTAATTTATATGATTTATTTTTCAATATTGACATATTGATAAATAGGTATTGACTATAAAAACTGTAATAACTTAACTTTTGTTAGCTGTATTGACTCCAAACTCAGCCTGATGATCACACATCCCATTTGGGTTGTACTACAGCTCTGACTTTAGAGAAATAGGTTTAAATGTAATTTATATGATTTATTTTTCAATATTGACATATTGATAAATAGGTATTGACTATAAAAACTGTAATAACTTAAATTTTATTGGCTGAATTGACGCCTAACTTAGCCTGATGATCAAACATCCCCCTTGGGTTGTACTACAGCTCTGACCTAAGAGATATAGGTTTTGATGTTATTTAAATGATTTTTTGAATATTGACGTTCTGTTTAAATGGTATTGACCAAAAAAACTTAATAACTTAACTTTTGTTGGCTGTATTGACACCAAACTCATCCTGATGATAGCACATCCCCTCTGGTTTTTACTACAGCTCTGACTTTGGAGAAATAGGTTTCAGTTTATTTTAGATGATTTTTTTAATATTGACCCATATATATTAATCGGTAATGACTACAAAAACTTTAATAACTTAACTGTTGTTGGCTGTATTGACGCCAATCTTAGCCTAATGATCAACCATCCCCTTTGGTTTGTACTACAGCTCTGACTTTAGAGATATAGGTTTAAATGTAATTTATATGATTTATTTTTCAATATTGACATATTGATAAATAGGTATTGACTATAAAAACTTTAATAACTTAAATTTTATTGGCTGAATTGACACCAAACTTAGCCTGATTATCACACATCCCCTTTGGTTTGTACTACAGCTCTGGCTTAAGAAAAATAGGTTACAGTGCATTTTCTATGATTTTTTGATATTGACCTATATACATAAATTGGTAATGACCACAAAAAGTTTAATAACTTAACTTTTGTTGGCTGTATTGACACCAAACTCTCCTGATGATCAAACATCCCCTTTGGGTTGTACTACAGCTCTGATTTTGGAGATATAGGTTTTATATGTAATTTATACGATTTTTTAATATTGACATATTGATAAATAGGTACTCACTACAAAAACTTTAATAACTTAACTGTTGTTGGCTGTAGTGACACCAAACTTAGCTTGATGATCAAACATCCCCTTTGGTTTGTACTACAGCTCTGACTTTAAATAAATAGGTTTCAGTGTTATTTATATGATTTTTTTCTTAAATATTGACCTATATATATATAATGGTTATCACTATAATAACTTTAATAACTTAACCTTTGTTGGCTGTATTGACACCAAACTCAGCCTGATTATCACACATCCCCTCTGGTTTGTACTACAGCTCTGACTTTAGAGAATTCTTTTTTAATGTAATTTATATGATTTTTTTTTTGATATTGACGTGTTGATAAATAGTTAATGACTACAAAAAGTTTAATAACTTAACTTTTGTTGGCTGTACTGACACCAAACTTAGCCTGATGATCAAACATCCCCTTTGGGTTGTACTACAGCTCTGATTTTGGAGATATAGGTTTTGAATGTAATTTATACGATTTTTTAATATTGACATATTGATAAATAGGTATTGACCATAAAAACTGTGATAAATTAACTTTTGTTTACTGTATTGACACCAAACTCAGCCTGATGATCAAGCATCCCCTCTGGTATGTACTACAGCTCTGACTTAAGAAAAATAGGTTTCAGTGTAGTTTATATGATTTTTTTTTAAATATTGACCTATATATATATATAATGGTTATGACTATAATAACTTTAATAACTTATCTTTTGTTGGCTGCATTGACACCAAACTCAGCCTGATTATCACACATCCCCTCTGGTTTGTACTACAGCTCTGACTTTAGAGAATGCTTTTTAAATGTAATTTATATGATTTTTTTTGAATATTGGCGTGTTGATAAATAGTTAATGACTACAAAAACTTTAATAACTTAACTTTTGTTGGCTGTATTGACACCAAACTTAGCCTGATGATCAAACATTCCCTTTGGGTTGTACTACAGCTCGGACTTTAGAGAAATAGGTTTCAATGTATTTTTTATGATTTTTTTAAAATATTGACCTATATATATATAATGGTTATGACCATAATAACTTTAATAACTTAACTTTTGTTGGCTGTATTGACACCAAACTCAGCCTGATGATCAAGCATCGCCTTTGGTTTTTACTACAGCTCTGATTTTGGAGATATAGGTTTTATATGTAATTTATACGATTTTTTAATATTGACATATTGATAAATAGGTACTCACTACAAAAACTTTAATAACATAACTGTCTTTGGCTGTAGTGACACCAAACTTAGCTTGATGATCACACATCCCCTTTGGGTTGTACTACAGCTCTGACTTTAGAGAAATAGGTTTCAATGTATTTTTTATGATTTTTTTTAATATTGACCTATATATATATAAATGGTTATGACTATAATAACTTTAATAACTTAACTTTTGTTGGCTGTATTGACACCAAACTCAGCCTGATTATCAAGCATCCCCTTTGGTTTTTACTACAGCTCTGACTTTAGAGAAACAGGTTTAAATGTAATTTATATGATTTTTTTTTTTGAAAGTATTTGAAAAATAGGTAATGGCTATAAAAGCTGTATAACTTCACTTCTGTTCACTGTATTGACACCAAACTCAGCCTGATGATCACACATTCCCTCTGGTTTGTACTACAGCTCTGACTTTAGAGAAATAGGTTTCAGTTTATTTTTTTTACAATGTCAAAAACCCGATAGGTTAACAGTGAGTTAGCTTTTCAAAAAATCAGACCTCTTTTCTAATGGATTCACTTCAAATGTTCAGGATTATTTATTGTTGATTGCAATGTTGAAGTATTGTTGTTAAAGTTGATTTGTAATGTGTTTTTTTTAAGCATTATTATTATCATTATTATTATTATTATTATTATTATTATTGCAGTTATTTTTTCTATTGTTGTTGTTATTGTTTCAGTTCCTATTTGTTGTATTTACTTGGTTTTTATTTAAAATATTAATCTTTAAATTTTATTGTATTTTTTTAAAATAATAAAGAATCATAAAATGTTAGTATTTCAATTGTGTATTATTTCATTCCCCCAATAAATGTAGATCAATAATGAATAAAATTCTTTACAGGGGCTAGAGTAAGTTTTTGCATTATCTCATTGGGATCTTGTAGCCTATTAAAGTGAAAATAAAATCTGAAAACTAAAAATAGGCTTCAAAAGGATTTTCCTAATTAAAAATATTCAATATAAAAAATCATGAAAATTAAATTAAGACAGTTATTCCAAAAGTAAGGGCTGTAGTAAAAAGTAGATCACCAGGGTGAGTTTGATGTCACCACAGTTAGACACAGTACAGTTGCTAACTGCTGTTGTAGTAATTACCTATGAATGTATATAGGTCAATATTAAAAAAATCATGTAAAATACACTGAAACCTATTTTTCTAAAGTCAGAGCTGTAGTACAAACCGGAGGGGATGTGTGATCATCAGGATGAGTTTGGTGTCAATACAGTAAACAGCTAAATTATTACAGTTTCTATAGTCAATACCTATTTATCAATATGTCAATATTGAAAAGTAAATCATATAAATTACATTTACACCTATATCTCTAAAGTCAGAGCTGTAGTACAAACCAAAGGGGCTGGTTGATCATCAGGCTGAGTTTGGTGTCAATACAGCCAACAACAGTTAAGTTATTAAACTTTTTGTAGTAATTACCTATTTATCAACACGTCAATATTAAAAAAATCCATATAAATTACACTGAAACCTATTTCTCTAAAGTCAGAGCTGTAGTACAACCCAGAGGGGATGTGTGATAATCAGGCTGAGTTTGGTGTCAATACAGCCAACAACAGGTAAGTTATTAAATTTTTTGTAGTCATTACCGATTAGCGAAAATGGGTCAATATTTTTAAAAAAAATCATATAAAGTACACTGGAACCTATTTCTCTAAAGTCAGAGCTGTAGCACAAACCAGAGGAGATGTGTGATCATCAGGATGAGTTTGGTGTTAGTACAGCCAACAAAAGTTAAGTTATTAAAGTTTTTATAGTCAATACCTATTTAACAAAACGTCAATATTTAAAAAAATCATTTAAATAACATCAAAACCTATATCTCTTAAGTCAGAGCTGTAGTACAATCCAAAGGGGATGTTTGATCATCAGGCTGAGTTTAGTGTCAATTCAGCCAATAAAAGTTAAGTTATTAAAGTTTTTGTAGTCATTACCTATTTATCAATACGTCAACATTAAAAAATATATATATATAAATTACATTAAAATAAAATTCTCTAAAGTCAGAGCTGTAGTACAAACCAAAGGGGATGTGTGATAATCAGGCTCAGTTTGGTGTCAAAACAGCCAACAAAAGATAAGTTATTACAGTTTTTATAGTCATCACCTGTTCGGTAATGTACGTCAATATTAAAAAGAAATCATTTAAAATAGATTCAAACCTATTTCTCTAAAGTCAGGGCTGTAGTACAAGCCAGAGGGGATGCTTGATCATCAGGCTGAGTTTGGTGTCAATACAGTAAACAAAAGTTAAGTTATTACAGTTTTTATGGTCAATACCTATTTATCAATATGTAAATATTAAAATATCATATAAATTACATTTAAAACCCATATCTCTTAAGTCAGAGCTGTAGTACAACCCAAAGAGGATGTTTGATCATCAGGCTAAGTTTGATGTCAGTACAGCCAACAACAGTTAAGTTATTAAAGTTTTTGTAGTCATTACCTATTTATCAACACGTCAATATTTAAAAAAAAAAAATCATATAAATTACATTAAAAAAGAATTCTCTAAAGCCAGAGCTGTAGTACAACCCAAAGAGGATGTTTGATCATCAGGCTAAGTTTGATGTCAGTACAGCCAACAACAGTTAAGTTATTAAAGTTTTTGTAGTCATTACCTATTTATCAACACATCAATATTTTTAAAAAAAATCATATAAATTACATTAAAAAAGAATTCTCTAAAGCCAGAGCTGTAGTACAACCCAAAGGGGATGTCTGATCATCAGATTAAGTTTGGTGTCAATTCAGCAAACCAAGGTTAATTTATTACAGTTTTTGTAGTCATTACCTTTTTATCAATATGTCAACATTAAAAAAAATCCATATAAATTACATTTAAACCTTTTTGATTAAAGTCAGAGCTGTAGTACAAACCAACGGGGATGCTTGATCATCAGGCTGAGTTTGGTGTCAATACAGCCAATAAAAGTTAAGTTATTACAGTTTTTGTAGTCATTACCTATTTATCAACATGTCAATATTAAAAAAAATCCATATATATTACACTGAAACCTATATCTCTAAAGTCAGAGCTGTAGTACAAACCAGAGGGGATGTGTGATAATCAGGCTGAGTTTGGTGTCACTACAGCCAACAACAGTTAAGTTATTAAAGTTTTTGTAGTGATTACCTATTTATCAATATGTCAATATTAAAAAATCATAGAAAATACACTGAAACCTATTTTTCTTAAGTCAGGGCTATAGTACATACCAGAGGGGATGCATGATCATCAGGCTGAGTTTGGTGTCAATACAGCCAACAAAGGTTAAGTTATTAAACTTTTTGTAGTCATTACCTTTTTATCAATGTCAATATTAAAAAAATCCATATAAATTACATTTAAACCTATTTCTCTAAAGTCAGAGCTGTAGTACAAACCAGAGGGGATGTGTGATAATCAGGCTGAGTTTGGTGTCAATACAGCCAACAAAGGTTAAGTTATTAAAGTTATTATAGTCATAACCATTATATATATATAGGTCAATATTTAAAAAAAACTCATGAAAAATACACTGAAACCTATTTCTCTAAAGTCAGAGCTGTAGTACAAACCAAAGGGGACAAAATCATTATGTTATATTATCATTTTGTTGGAAGGTCTCATAACTTTGATGGCATTTGCTGTATTTTCAGTCAAAAAGTCATGTAAAATATTTTAATTCATAACTCTTATAAAATATTACCTGTAGTATGACTAACATGTGGTCCTTTATGTTTATTGTGACTTTGAAGACTTTAATTCTCAGTATGGAGAAGTTATTGAATTTTCTTTCACACCGTTCCTCCGATGTGGTAATTTGCCGACGGTCCCTAAGCTGTCGAGCCTTCACCGCAGCGTATTGAGACCAATTGAAGTTGTGTGGCTCGGATGACGGCTCGTTCGGAGAAAAACGAGGTTGTAGCTCACAGTCTTCATGACAGTGATTAGAAAGAGGGGTCGGGTTTGTCAGTACGTTGTTTTATTGATGAGTTATTGACCCACAAAGTCCGAATCTGGGAATATCTTTCTAACTTGACCCAAGTCCCTCACAGGACCTTCTCTTTCTCTGCCTTTTTAAGACATTTTTGTTTAGCTTTCACCTTGTTTTTAACTGGGGATTTTATTGGGTTTTAGAGTGTTCATGGTCTTACGGTGTTTTTAGTCCCTTTTTTCTACTGGTGTTTTAGTCCTTTATCTTGGTGTTATAGAGCTCAGCAGACACGGTCCTGACCCTGTACCAGGGTGTGTTTTATTTAGACGTGCACGTGTAGTGCTTTTAGGGTGATTGCTGTACTTGGGGATTTACTACTTTTATCTGGTTTCAGTCAAAGGATTGTAGAAAACAAAGGTGTCTGATAGCATGTTGTACTCCTTTCAAGGGGCAGAGTAAACAGACTGCCAGCTGTGAAGACATCCAAAGGGACCACCACCAAGGACTTTGGACTGGGTTTTTTATATCTTGTTTTTGTAATAAATTTATTGTAAACCTCTGAAACTTGGTCTTTCTGTAACTCTGCTCCAACCTGATTTTATAAGAACCTGTGTAGTTTTAATGGAGTCCTAGGCTCTTAATCCTAGGTGGCGTTGTCGGCCTTTTTAAATATCTTTTTAAATATCTTTTTTTAAATCTTTTAAATATCTCTTTAACCTCACCCGGGGACATATGCACTCACTGAAGCAATGTAATCAGCAATGTAAATTATTTCTGATGGTATCAGTGAGGGAATGAACCCTGAATGTTTTAATGTTGGACCCAAAAGCTGAAGACCGGAGGCAGAGTTAAGGGATTTTATTTGACAAGGAGACCAGGAGGGAAAGAGGGGAAAGGGGGGGGCAGGCAGGGGGGCATTTGTAACATGTAACGAACGCTATTACATGTTTTATAAAGGCTATTACATGTTATATAAAAGCACTATTAGATTATGTTTAACTGGAATCAGAAAAGGAAAATTAAAAATGATGGATAACAATATGACATTAGAGAAAAGTGACAACCTTGTCCGTCAAAATGACAGACAGCAAAAATAGGTTACTGCAAGTTTCTTTATTTGCCTCAAACTCCATTGCTTCTAACTTCATTTTCATTTACAACCACTCTGCTCTCCCAAACTCTCCATTGTGACAGCTGGTAGCACACGCAAAATCCTCATTTAGAGAGGGCGGTCCACGCGACTTTTGCGCCTGTTACTACGCACGCAGTCATAGTAGATCACCCGCAACACGCCCACTAATTGCACATGCAATTTTTTAGTTTGCACACGCAATTTAGCACTCGTTATTTTGGATCTTAGATCAGGCCCTATATGTGTGACATATTTGTGATGTGTAGATTTTATGGAATGTAATTACATTGCTTTTGGGAGTTTGGCTTGACTAATGAGATATGGACTGTCTTTTCTGTCAATCACCAGACACACAGATATCAGTGTCCTGCACTGATTTTGGTGCTGGCACATCAGAATGCCATCTTCCCTTTTATTGGAATATTATGCAAGTGAATAAGCCATCACTGTCTAAATCGGTTCAGTATAAATATATGTGCTGCCTATCACTTAAGTACTATGTTTCCTTTCAAGACTCTACCTGGTTGTCCTGCACTTCAATAAAAAAGCTGGTCGACCTCAAGCAACATCTTCTGATGGTGAACTGCTGTTTAGAGTCAACTTTCTAAAGTCCAGGAAGGGAGAATGCACAGCAAAGCCAGTGAAAGCAGACCCAACTTTCTGTAAGTTACAAAAGCCTTCATTAAAAAACTTCAAACTAAAAAACATAGGCAAACAGGCATAACACAAAAGGGGAAACATAAAGGACAACTTAAAAATTGCACTTAACATAGCATATAAAATAAAGAAAATTTATAAATAAAAGACTGTGAAAAACTGTACAAAACTGCAGGGGGGTATTTTGATTTTAGTGGAATTTCTTTTTGTAAACATCCTTTTTTGTTTCTTGCATTTCAGATTATGTAGATGCACTGTTGGACCTTATCTGCGAGAAGGTTTTCCAGGACCCTGCCCCATATCTGAATGAGTTGCAGAAAATATCCGTCCTGGAAGACCTCTCTGCTCAATATGACAGACCTGAGAAGATGGATGTGATAGCCAGCTGTCGTGTCTTCATCAGGAAGCTCTGCTCTTTCCGTAGCACCACGCAGGCAGGAAGTACTAGTCTGATTCTTCGGCCCATAAAGCCCCAACACCAGCTCACAATAGTTCTGTCGGCCAGGTATCTGTAAAGGCTGGACATAATGTGAAGGATTACGTTCAGTTACTTTAGTTTTTATTTCTTATTTTTATTTTTTATGGTTCCCGTTTAAACATTTATTTTCCTTTTCCCCCTTCTTTTTTCCCTCCTTTTAAAAAAAAAAAAAATGTCTACAGTACCAGATGGCGCATTTTGTAAGTATGTGTACAAATGCTTCTCACAATAAAGTCTACATAAGCTTTTTTGTGTGTTTTCAGTGTTTGATATGTTCCTTGTTAACAAGTACAGGACCAAAAGGACAGAAGGCGTTGTCTCCAGGAATTTATCTGGTTTAGAGTGGCAAGGTGTAGGGGTGGTGATGTCCAGTTAAAGGTTGATTTATTTGGCTGTGGTCAGTAATAGCAATAAAAAATAATGAGAATGGCAAATGTCACACATGATACATGAACATTATGGGCTCTAATTTCCTGGCGCAACGCAGGGTGGTGGAGCGTGGCACACCCCACCCAGTGGTAATTTCGTCTGCCGCACCACTGCCTTGGATGCGTATAGTCTGCCGAATCCAAAGAAGACGAAGAAGCTGTGCGTCAGGATGACTGAATCGTGTTGACCCAGGCCATCGTGCCACTTCATTTGTCAGAACCATGTTTGAGGAACAAATAATTTCTACACTGATCGTAGGCACATTTTTTCATTTTCACTCGGAGCTCTAATAACAACGTGAGTGCAGACTGTCATTGGCGCCGATCACATTTGAGAAACCGGACATTGCTGCAAATTGCCTTTTTTAATGTTGGCCTGTTTACCCACAGTGTAAGGAACCCTGATGTATCGACTGGTCATGTTAATAATGCCATCCAAAATGGCTGGCATTATTGTGCTGAGGGATGGCTGCAATATCCCAGACCTAAGAACATAATTTAACTGTATTATGTCATACCCAAAGGGGGCTTTAGACAGAAAATCTGACATTATATATTGTTCATCATATCAAACACATACCTGTTGGCTAATTCCCGCTGGAAGGAGCTCGTTCCCAGAAACCCTAGAGTGGTCTGCACCTGTATACACACCGGGATGGCGCGGTTCCAGCGTGTGGTTTTGTTTAACACTGGGACCGGTTCAGCGCATAGATCCAAGAGCACTGCTCTGGGGAATCTAAATCAGCTTATTAGCCAGTCATCGTTATGGGCCAGGAAATCTTCATGGTCCCTAAAAACTCTCTCCATCCTGATCCACGGTCTGTGTGATCTTCCAGCAGTGCCAGCATTATGCACAAGTGTCACTGCACTATTTATATGCCTACTCAGCAATCAGACTGTTTGTTACACACCTTGTCACAGCTAATACTAATCAATCAGTGCTATTCACCACTCTATATCATTTGAAGATGAAGTATGATATATGAACATTGCATATAGTACTAAGTGAACACATCTATAACACTGCAGACTCGGGTGTTTATGATTTCCGGGGTCTATAATCTCATATGTGATGACATTAAACGTATGAGGTGAATCTGGCTTCACTTCACCCCTCACCATCCGTGCCGCCAGTTTCCGACATCTCCAAAATGTTCGTACGCCAGCATCAAAGTTGACGTACCGGTGCGCACATTGTCCTGCCAAGTTTATTTTTATAAATCTCAACCTTTGCATGGGAAGTGACTTACGCCTCTTTTAAGCCCCGTTTTGTGAGTAAGCAAGTTTTATAAATGAGGCCCCAGCACATCAGTTTCCTCCTGAGAGAAGTTTGGCTGCCTGGAGCTGCTGCTGCTGCTGTTGTCATCCATGATGAGGTGAAATTGGCACTGCACCTCACCCGCAGCTCATTTAAAGGCAAGGTTAATTTGATTGGTGAAGATTACACTTGACTGTGTTAAACCCACTCACGCCCTCTCTCCTCCCTCTCTGCCACTCACGCTGGTGGGAGGGACGGAGGCTTGGGTGTGCCTGCACGAAAATTGCAAAATGCCCTGGACACACCCCGTTGGCGCCGCACCTGCGCCTGGTCAACGAAATTAGAGCCCAAAAAGATAACTTAGAAATAAGTTACTAAGGACTGTATGCAGTATTCAAATATATCATACAGATCATATAACAAACAAATCACCCTACACTAAGCATACAGAGAGCATGACTAGCTTATTAGCTTATTAGCTTAACAACACACCAGTATAACATAAAATTAGCTTATGCATGGCTAAACAATACAGTGTTAACATCCAGCTTAGAAGGTATAATATTATTAGATTTACTTTCTGGCATTTACACACAGCAATAGACCGGGGGGACAGGTGAATGGTGAGGAAAGGCACAGGAAAACCCAACCGCCGTATCAGTAGGAAAAACTAACTTTCTCTGCACCACATTTTACACGTGGGTGGAGCGGCAATGGTGCATTCAAGAGTGTGGGACAAACGAAAACTTAGAGAGAAAAAAGGCTATAAGGGAATAGAACTTAATTCAATCCTTAATTCAATTCGATCCTTGACCTTAACGGCCGCAATCCAGCTGCCTCCATCAGCTCCAGGGTAAGTAGCTGTCACTTTCCCAACAGGCCATGAAGCTCGTGGGAGCTGGGGGTCCACAATGACTAGGTTCAAGGTGTTTCCCAATCTTTCTGCCACTTCTGTCTCCTGTAAGCCGGGCAGGTAGTGACCAGTGAATCTGGACCAGAAGTGATCGATGAGAACTTGACTGTGCCGCTGTCTGTGATTCCCAAGGATGTTACTAAGGTCTCAAACGGCCTGAAAAAGTGATTCATCATAGCGTCCCATCAGTAGAATGTTGTGGTGTGATGAAATGTAGCCGAGGGATTTAGCATTCAGGATACCCTCCACTTCCACAAGAACTGTACGGAGCACTGTCTTGGGCACAGACTGCTCCCTAAGTACGACCCTGAGAGCCGTCTTCACAGACCTCACTTCTCTCTCCCACGCTCCACCAAAATGGAGAGCGCTAGGTGGATTGAAACAGAACACAATCTGCTGTTCTGCCAATTGCTCCTTCAGGTGAGGGGTCATGGCCTCATAGGCCTCACGGAGCTCTCAGGCTCTACCAACAAAATTTGTGTCATCATCGGACAGGAGCACGAAGGGTTTACCTCTTCTGGCTATAAAACGTCATAGAGACAGTAGAAAGGCATCAGCCTTTCTACTGTACATATGGATCTCCAAGAGATCCATATGTACACAACAGGTTGTCATGCACTTGAATATTATGCCCCTACGGTTCTCTGTCTGACGTCCGATCTTCACAGTGAAGGGGCCAAAACAATTGACTCCAGTCGAATAAAAGGGTGGCTTCTAGAGGCGTAGACGAGCAGGTGGCAAATCTGCCATCTTGGGGAAGAATGGATTGGCCTGCCATGACTTGCACTGTATACAGTGACTCTGGTACCTCTTAACAGCTTTCCTCCCCCTGCAGGATCCAAAACCAATGACGCAGCTCAGCCAGCACTCTTTCAGGTCCAGGATGCAGGAGGGTCTCTTCAAAATCCTGGATTATAAGATTGGTCATAAGATGCTTTGGATCTAGCAAGACCAGGTGGATGGTGTCTGAATCTAGCTGCTCTGCTCTTCACAGCCTCCCCTCAAATTGGAGGAGACCTGTATCTTCTTATTCAGGGGATAGTGAGCTCAGATGACTGGAGGTTGGTAAGGGTCAGTCGGAGATGCCTGCTTTGATCTCTTCTTGGAATGACTCCAACTGCGCAAATCGTAGAAGGAGATTCTCCTCTTTGATGTAGTCAGCTGCTTCATTGGGTAAGTCAGAGTTCGGATCGGCTACCCCATGTAGGGACCACACTGTTGCCTGCATGAGGTCCATCTGTCTCTGGAGAGGATGGTGGACTGGTCAGCCAGTGATCCTCTGTGTGACGTAGGAAGTCAGGGCCTCAGTGCCAACTGAGGCCAATCCTTCAGGGTCTTGCCCTGCGTGATGTCATCAGCAAGGTTGTTTGCACTATCCACGTACCTCAAGTTGTTTGCACCTGTAAGGTTCAGGATCTCTGCCACACGTGTACCCATGAAGACCTTATAGTGACAAGATTCTGAGCTGATCCACTGCAGAACTGTAGTGAAGTCCGACTAGAGTATGATTTTCTGGCCAGGACAAAGGAAACATGAAGTCCCTTCTGGGAATCTTCTGTCTGTAGGTAAGCAACAGCTCCATAAACCCTCTCCAAAGCGCTGCAGGAGATATGAAGGTCTCAACTGGATGTGGGTGAGTCTGCAAATGCTTGCATAACATCTGGGAATTTCCATCTGGATGAGGTCTGGAATCTCCCATTCCCAGGCAAGCCATCTGTCTCAGAGACCCTGTGGCTGGATCGGATCATCCCATCCAATTTGTTCCTTCCAAAGATCCTGAGCTAGGATCTTGGCTCTGGTGGTAAATGGTATGATATAACCTAGTGGGTCATATTGACAGGCAAGTACCTTGTAGATGTTCCTCAATGTGGGTTCAGTTCTCTCCACTGGTCTATGTTTGTACTTCAGGGAGTCACGGAGGCAATCCCAACGTAGCCCAAGAGTTGGCTCCTGAAGGTCCATGCTGGATTGAGAAAGCCATAACTCACTGCTCTCGGATCTGATGTCAGATGGAAGATGTTCAATGACTGCCGGAACGCTGTTAGTTTCTTGAGACAGTTATCTATGTAGAACGACTGCTCAATACCGTCAATAAGATGGCTGTGAGGCTCACTTGTGTCCTGGACGTGCTGCTGCAGGGCATAGATGGCACAGCAAGGGCTGCACATAGTGCCAAATGGCGGGACTTGCCATTTGTAGGTCTTTGGCTCCTTGGTCCTCTTAATACCAGATGAAACGCAGAACTGGTTTTTCGGCGGGCAGAAGGCGTATCTGGTGGAACATACCTTTGATGTCACCACTCACCGCAACTAGGTACTGCCGAAACCGGATGAGGACTCCTAGCAGCGATGGACTGAGGGCGGGTCCAGGGAGGAGAAGGTCATTGAGGAACTTCCCTTTGTACCGGAAGGAGCAGTTAAAGACGATTCTGTCTTTATTGTTGTGCTGTACCATATGGTGAGGTATAAACCAGGATTCTGGGGTTAATGTTGCTGCCTCAGGTGGCACCACTGCTACATAGCCCATCTTCTCTAGTTTCTGGATTTCCTGACAATACACCTCAGCGCGTTGTGGGTCCTTAGCGAGTCGCCTCTCAGTGCTATGAAGACTTAGTAACACTGCTTCCATGGGAGCTTGGAGGGTGGTGGAGATGGATCGGCGAATCAGTGGTGTAGCATATCTTTGGACCCCGTCAACAGTGACCCTAACAGTTGATGTCTGGAGCAGGTTTAAGGCTTGCTGGTCTTGCTTTGATCGGGTCACCTGCTTCTCACTTGTATAAGACAGCGTATCAATCTGCCAAAGATCCTCAACGTTCTTGAAGAGTTCACAGGTAGGTGAGATGGTTGCTGTGAACAGGCACTTCTGATTGGATGTAGGAACCTGGTCAATACTGGTGGGACCTTGAAGTGACCAGCCGAGCTTGGTGTGGACTGCAATGGAAGGTCCCAACTGCACTGGTTCTATAGGTGTGAGGAGATGAGGCATGTCAGGTCCAATGAGAAGCAGGGGTTGAGCATGGTCTACAGGAGGCAAAGGTAGGTTGTGGAGGTTCTTATATCTCCGTTGAAGAGTTCTCACTGGATAGGAATATTCTGAGAGTCCTAGGTTGTCAGCAGTGAATGCCTGATCGGTATGATACTTCTCTTTGGGTTTGAGAAGGGAAGACACATAAAAGGCAACTGAAGCACCATGAAGCTGCACTACATCTTGGTGGACAGTACGAAGGGCAAGTGTTTCAGGCTGTGCGGTGAGGTTCAGGCGTTGCACAGCGTAAGGCAAGATGATGCTTGCTCTGAGCCGTCATCTAGTACTGCATAGGTCTCCAGTAGTCGGTCTTGATTATGAAGTAAAACTTTCACAACCTTTAACATCACCTTGGGGGATCTGTTTGGTCTATCCAGGTATACCTTTGTGGTCGTAGCGGTCAGCATGAGCACACTCTTCGGGGTTTGCTGGACTGCATCATGCAGTACTATTAGATGTTGCATTTTGCAGGTATTGCAAGGTCTCTTGAGGGTGCAAGCCTCGGCCTCGTAAGATCTCCCACACTTCCAACACCGCTGTCCATCCATTATCCACCTTAGGATCTGGTTTGTGTTTAGTTTCTTGAACTCTGTGCAAGCATTAAGGAAATGCTCTTTATTGTCACAATGGGGACAGTATGGCTAGAGTTTAGGTGAGGATTTTGGTTGTGCAGACTGTCCTCTTGAGACTTGATCGTCACTGGTAGTAAGGAGGAATGTTGCTGATTTCTCCTTTGGTTTATTCAAAGTTCGTTGTTCTTTCTTTGGTTGCTTGGGTGCTTCATGGTTATAAAGTGAAGCTGCTTAACCTGCTATGTGTTTAGCTTGGGATTTCATCTGTAGCCAGGAACTCAGATCAGGTAAGGTGCAAGTTTGGTCTGTACCTGTCCGAAGAATATCTTGGTTCAGGAAGTATCCCATAAACCCATCACGATAGCTTGGTGGCATCTTGCTTAGTAGTCAGTCGACATGAGATCCACATTATAGTTCATAGCTGTTCTGTCCTTCTAGGGTCCTAACCATGCCTACCAGTGATTGGATAGATAAGGCGAATGCATCAAAGGCTTTAGAGTCGCCAAACTTGAGAGCTGGAGTGTTTAGGATGGCACCCAGTTCGATATGGATGAGCTGGCGATGTTGACCATACTTGTCCTGTAGAGCCTGCATGGCTGTTGTATACAGCCTTGGATCATGTATGGAGGCTTTAGCTTGTTGGAGAGCACTTTGTTACTTCAGGTGTCCAAGGAGCACTTGATATATGTATTGCTCATTTAGGTGCAGATGGCTGGTTCAGCAGGTTATCGAGAGGCATCTTCAGTAAGGCAAAGTCACTTTCTTTACCACTCTCAAAGAAGGGAATTATAGGTTTGGGGATGCCGTAGGATGTGGCGATGAATGGCAAAACATCAGCAACCTGTGGACTGGATTGAGGCAAGGCTGAGCTGGCTGATGCTGCCTGGACAGGGTAGGTGAAGGCTGAGCTGGCTGAGTGTTGCCTCAATGGGCGGGTAGAATACAGAGTAGGAACTTGGTTGTCTACAGGGGCTAAACTCGCAGACAGGGTTGCAGTAGCAAGAGCAGAATGTTGCTGTGGATGTAGAGATGGATACTGCATAGGAAGCAAATGACGCAGGAGGCGGGACTGCGTGGAGAGCTGCAGGTGGAGCCACAATCCCTGGAGGCGGAGCCAGAGCTGCATGAGGCAGGGCCACAGGTGCTAGAGGTGGAACCGAGGGTTGCGCTGGAGGCCAGAATCGCGGGAAGCGGAGCCATTTGGAGCGCCGGAGATTGGGCCTCATGTTGGTTTGCTAAAGATGGAGCCATAGTCAATGGAGGTGAAACCGCAGTTGCTGAAAGCGGAGCTGGACTCTCTGAGGGTGCGGATGAGTGGAGCAATGGAGTTGGAGGCAGTGGATTGCTTGCCTTGCTATGATCTGATGGACATGGTGAGTATCTGGCACCATCAGGGTCCTGTGCTTTCTCTGTAAGGAGAGAAGTAACCATCTTAGCTATCTCCAGCTCATTCATTCTTTTCTTTAGTTGTTGTCGCTTCTCCAGCTGTCTGGTTACTGACTCTTGGTTCTAATGGCTTCCTCTAGTAGCCATTGGGCTTTCTCTGGCTTGAGTTTGAAGTCGTTGACTCTCATCGTCAAGTTGTTGATCCTCCTCTATATGCTGCTGTAATTCCTCAAGCTCCATTTCCTTTACCTGCTTTTCAAGCTGCGCTGTTTCCAGATCTGAGAAGACATTAGAGGGGAATCTGCTTCTGGTTGAGCAAGATGACCGTGTGGATCTGGAGTTGGAGCTCCTCTGAGATGAGCATGTTTTTTGACTATGTGAACGCTGGGTGGAGGGAGCCTGGTGTATGGTGTGGATTTGTCCCTCTGAAGGGAGAGTTGCAACCACATAGTCACTCAGGTAAGGTGGTGGGTGTCGCTCTCTCTGCAAAGGGGGTGCCGGCTCAGTCTGGGCATCTGTAGGATCCATACCTTGGTTGTTATTCTGATCTGGCTTGAAGGATCAGAAGGAGAAAAGGCATTGTCTCCAGGAATTTATAGTGTGTGAATCTACTAACATTTATGGTAATTGTTATGAAACCGCTCTGAGGAGCTGCTGGTACTGACTGTGAGTCGGACTGCAGTCTCACAATCAGACCCATGATAATTACGGTACTTTTACAGTAATTATTCCCTTTAAAAAACTGAAGGTATCATGAAGGTATACTTTGGGAGTTCAAAGTAAAGGGCGACGTGAGGAAAAAAAAGTTTCCAAAAGTAGTTCAAGATTCATTCACTGCTGAACTTAGGACATAATGGACTACCTGCATGAATAATATGAAGAACTATTACTGTGTTCTTTTTGAGTAATCCTATGTCAACATCCTTAGCAGAGGACAAGATTCAGGATATTTCACCCAATCTTGATGTGGAATAAAAACGTATTTTCTATAAGTATTCCATGGTTCATATACTGCTGAACATAGTACTTTCCAGACTACATGCATGCATAATATGAAGTACTTTTACTGTGTACTTTTTAAGTAATTCTCTGTCAAAATCCTTAACAGAGGACAAGATTAAGTATATTTCACCCAACTTTGATGTAAAATAAAATACTTATTTTTCACAAGTAGTTCATGATTCATACACTACTGAACTCAGTACTGACCAGACTACCTGCATGCATAATATGAAGTACTTTTACCGTGTTCTTTTTGAGTAATCCTGTGTCAAAATCCTTAGCAGAAGACAAGATTCAGGATATTTTGCCCAAATTTGATGTGGAATAAAAAATGTATTTTCCATAAGTAGTCCATGATTCATCTACTGTTGAATTTAGTACTTCCCAGATGACCTGCTTGCATTATATGAAGTACTTCTACTGTGTACTTTTTGAGTAATCCTGTGTCAAAATCCTATACAGAGGATAAGATTAAGGATATTTTGCCCAAATTTGATGTGGAATAAAAAATGTATTTTCCATAAGTAGTCCATGATTCATATACTGTTGAATTTAGTACTTCCCAGACGACCTGCTTGCATTATATGAAGTACTTCTACTGTGTACTTTTTGAGTAATCCTGTGTCAAAATCCTATACAGAGGATAAGATTAAGGATATTTCACCCAACTTTGATGTGCAATAAAAAACGTACTTTTTCATAAGTAGTCCAAGGTTCATACTGTGTTGAACTTAGTACATCCTAGACTACTTGCATGCATAATATGAAGCACTTTTACTGTGTCCTTTTTGAGTAATCCTGTGTCAAAATCCTTAACAGAGAACGAGATTAAGTATATTTCACCAAACTTTGACATGAAAAAAACCCATTTATTTTCCACAAGTAGTTCACAATACATAAAATACTGAACTTAGTATTTCCCAGACTACCTGCATGCATAATATGAAGTACTTTTACTGTGCACTTTTTTTTAGGTACTCCTGTGTTATGGGGAGTTAAGACTGGAAAAAGACCTACTCGTGTATCCATGTTTCAGATTTAAACAGTGTTGGAGGAAATACTCTGATCTTTAATTTCAAAAAAGGAAGCAATACCACAGTCTAATAGTACTCAGTTACAAGTAATTTTTTACATGAAATTTGGGCGAAATATCTTTATTCTTGTTCTCTGTTAAGGATTTTGACACAGGATTACTCGAAAAGTACACAGTAAAAGTACTTCAAATTATGCATGCAAGTAGTCTATGAAGTACTAAGTTCAGTGGTGTATGAATCATGGACTACTTATGGGAAACAGCTTTTTTATTCCAGGTCAAAGTTGGGTGAATATCCTTAATCTTGTTCTCTGTTAAGGAATTTGACACAGGATTACTTGAAAAGTAGTCCAGGAAGTATTAAGTTCAGCAGTGTATGAATCTTGAACTGCTTATGGAAACTTTTTATTTTTTTCCTCACATTGCCCTTTACTTTGAAATCCCGAAGCACACCTTCATGATACCTTCAGTTCATTAACGGGAATAAAAAAAGTATTGTAATTATGGGTCTGATTGTGAGACTGCAGTCTGACCCACAGTCACTACCAGCAGCTCCTCAGCGCAGTTTCATTACGATTACCGTAAATGGTAGTATGCTGATTTGACCAAGCAAACGTGAACCACGGCTGGCTTGACAGCAGTCAAAAACTTTAAGTGTTATCAACTTTCTAAGCTAAGTTGAGGACCTTCTGAGACATGACTGCAGTGGGATGGCTTTATGCTCTCAGTAAGGCTGCTAAATTTGAGACAAAGGGGATGTTGATAACAATGGAGCATAACAATACGACACAGCTATTTCTATTATCTGTAGAGATACACATAACGAATGAACTCTATCAGCTGTAAAGATTTATAACATCTACGTTGGTAATCATATGACATTAAAAGTTGTCAAGCAACGTTACGTTTGTTCATTTGTGTAGTTCTCTCTCTCTCTTTCTGTGTGTACGTTAGATACAGGACTCAGCCTCTACCTTAGACACCTGGAAAGTTAGAGGATCAGGAGAGTTGTAGAGGTCTGAGGAGAATCAGGGGAAGAGACGTGAGAGCCCTGGAGGAGCAGCAGTGTTTTGTCAGAGTGATCCAACTGACCAGAGGAGACTTTTCTTTGTTTCTGTAATGATGTACAATACTCACAGATTTAATGTTGTGTAACTCATTTTTATTTATATTATTAAAGTTATTTTCACATATTTCAAGGTTCAAGTGCAAACCATCTTAGTTCATTAAAAAAAAATTGTCCACAAAAAAGCAATTCAAATCTTCTTGAGCAAGTTGGTGTAGGACACTGAATATCAAAAGTAACTAGAAAAATTGCATTTCCTTGCAGCAAATGCGTTGAAATGCTGAGTCTGAATGCTGGAACTGTGAAATTAAATGACTAAAAGCAATGCAAACAAAGCTGAAAATGTGAAAATGTGACATAAAATAGTTGGAAGCAGTAAAGCACAGCTGCAAATGTGGGAAATGTGTCATAAAAATGGTTACAGTTGTGAAAGAAAGCTGAAAATGAATAATCGTGAAAGGAAATTGCAGAAAGCTGTATAAATGTTTGGCCACCATGAAAAAGTTGTAAACTATGATTAAAAGAGTAAAATTTGTTAAGGCTAAAATGACATAGATTGTAATCAGTAGGAGAAGTGTGAAATATGTTAACAAATTTGCATTGTAAAGACAGGAAAAGAATAAAGTTGTATGGTAGTGAAAGGTTGAATGACTGACAACCTGTGACATCCAGACTGAGTACAGCAGCCAGATGCATACAGCAAGGAGCTGTAGTAATCAGCAGTCTGTATTGGACACACAGTTGAAAAGTACAACTGCCTTCACCAGAATTTGAACCCGGGCCACCGGAGGGAGAGTCAGGAACTCTGCCACTAAAAATATGTCTATGATAAATGTTATGGAAATTGTGATTTTGTTGGATTTCAGTAGGAAGTGAAATAAACATTTCAGCTCCAAAAAAATGAATGTTCTGGCTATTATTTGTGCATTCAGGCTTTAAAGGGTTAAATTATGAAGTGCAACTGAATTTGCATAATTAGCCTACATTTAATTTTCCTTTAGTAACTGAGTAATGTTTTGGCATCAATCTGTAGGCTACAAGTCTACAAACACTATGAACTATCCAGTATAAAAGCATCTGACTTGAAAATTAAAATCACACGGAGTGACTGATGATCCCTCACTGTCCCTGTGATGTGCGTCTATCTGTGTCTTTACCGCCAACCGGCAGACGGAGGAGCGCACACACACACACGCTGAGAGAAAGTGAAAGTCACACAAGCATGCTGCTATACGTATCCTTGCACATTTTGTTGAGGTTATATGGTATTTCGGAGCGTTTTGTAGTGGGTATATGGCGTATACCTGCGTATGCAGCCAGAGTCTGACGGACTGTAGAGCAGACTCCGCGCAGAATGTCCGCGTGCGTCAGAGCTGTCATAGTCGAGCGCACTGCCGCGTAGTAGTTTCTTGTGAAATGAATGTGAAAGCCTACATTTCCCACTAACCTTGCGCATTGTTTTCCATTTCTCTGTCATGACGCTGTAGACTGAGGACTAGGAAGAGGAGCTGCTCTGCCTGCTGACTTTGCAAAACACTAACATGAGGAGGCGGAGGCAGTGTGGCATTTAATGTGGGTCAATGATAAAGCTGGGGACTTCCGGGTATACGACCTAATGCTGTGCCAAAACCGTGATAGCTATCAAAAAAAGGACTGCACCGTGAGCATCACAAGAAGCAGCTGAAACGATTGATGTAAGCTTCGTGTCTGTACTGTAGAAGATGTTGACACGAGAGGAGTTTAAAAACGGGCTTGAAAGTGAAGCTGTCGGCGTACATCAGCCTACATTTCCCACAATCCTTTGCGCATGTCCGTGTTATTACACTGTAAAGTGAGGACGAAGGCCAGCTGACTTTGCAAAGCAGTAACATGACGAGACGGAGCTGGAGTCACATTTAATGTCGATGTGAAAATACATGGCGAGCAGCGTTTTGTGTGACAGCAGTGCTTGGAGCGGACTCGGCGCTGTCGTATGGTGTCGGCGTACATCCGCCTACATTTCCCAGAATCCTTTTCGCATGTCTGTGTCATGACGCTGTACACTGAGAAGATAAGCAGACGAATGTGGTGATACGCCAATGAAATGTGTGGGTCTCACGAGTAATGCGTGACAGCTGGCAGGCGTGAATTTTTGAGGACTAAAATGGCAAAGACTGTAATGAGTAGCATGCGTGTTTATGTATTTTCTGAAATATGCATGATAGTATAAAAACAGTCTACAACAAGAATCGAACCCCAGTCTCCGAATAAAATGACAACTGTGCTAACTGCCCAGCCAACAGCTCAGCCAATTCACAATGACACACCCGCCCATAGTGTAACAGACTATGTAAGGATGCTGTAAGCTTGTACAGAGCGGTGAAGTTAAGCTGGGTATTTCCGGGTATACGGGCTAATGCTGTGCCAAAACCGTGATAGCTATCAAAAAAAGGACTGCACCGTGAGCATCCCAAGAATCTCCTGAAAAGATTGATGTAAGTTTCATGTCTGTACTGTAGAAAATGTTGACACGAGAGCAGTTTAAAAACGGGCTTCAAAGTGAAGCGATCAGCTCTCTGGGGAAGAAAATTTCAATTGGAGCATACGAAGGACTTTGCGGGATACCCATGGCTCTGAAGCTCACTGAGACAAAACGATGTCAATGTCGAGGTTGAAACAAATTTCAGCTGAAAGAGGACAAGTGTACCTTTATTTTGATGTATAAATCGTATCTGTGGAACAAAGTTTGAATCTTTTATTGCAGTTTATCCGCTAGAAATTTTGGAATGTTTAGGCGAAGCTCACGCTCTAACAGGTCACGTGACACTCTAAGAACAGAGAAATCCTCAAAACTTAGTGTTGCTTAAACAGTGATATCTCAAAAACTGTACAATACAGCAAAAAGCTGAACACATGTAAAAATAGTTAAGAGATCAGTGAATCCGTCAAAGCAAGAATGAAGTCTGTAGGTGGAGGTATGCGGAAGCTGTACAGCCTGAAAGTTCAAGCACTTTTCAGCAGACCTGCAAAAATCTCCCATTGACTTCAATGCAAAAAATCTGCAGAAAAGGATTTTACTGTAAAAACTGTAACAGTTAAACATGTGAAAAATACAAGCCCAAATCTCCTGAACATGCTGCACTGCTCAATTTTTTTCTGTGAAAATCTGTGCAAATCTGAAAGCTGTGAAAAGGTCCAAATAGTTGAGGGAAGAAGAAGAAGAAGAAGAAGAAGAAGAAGAAGAAGAAGAAGAAGAAGAACTAGAAAAATTGCATTTCCTTGCAGCAAATGCGTTGAAATGCTGAGTCTGAATGCTGGAACTGTGAAATTAAATGGCTAAAAGCAATGCAAACATAGCTGAAAATGGGACATAAAATAGTTGGAAGCAGTGAAGCACAGCTGCAAATGTGGGAAATGTGTAATTAAAAATGGTTACAGTTGTGAAAGAAAGCTGAAAATGAATAAACGTGAAAGGAAATTGCAGAAAGCTGTATAAATGTTTGGCCACCATGAAGAAGTTGTAATCTATGATTATAAGAGTAAAATCTGTTAAGGCTAAAATGACAAAGATTGTAATCAGTAGCAGAAGTGTGAAATATGTTATCAAATTTGCATTGTAAAGACAGGAAAAGAATAAAGTAGTATTGGTAGTGAAAGGTTGAATGACTGACAACCTGTGACATCCAGACTGAGAGGACAGCAGCCAGATGCATACAGCAAGGAGCTGTAGTAATCAGCAGTCTGTATTGGACACACAGTTGAAAAGTGCAACTGCCTTCGCCAGAATTTGAACCCGGGCCGCCGGGGGGAGAGTCAGCAACTCTGCGGCTAAAAATATAGATGTTAAATGTTATGGAAATTGTGGCTTTGTTGGATTTCAGTAGGAAGTGAAATAAACATTTCAGCTCCAAAAAAATGAATGTTCTGGCTATTATTTGTGCATTCAGGCTTTAAAGGGTTAAAATATGAAGTGCAACTGAATATGCATAATTAGCCTAGTTAAATTTTCCTTAAGTAACTGAAAAATGTTTTGGCATCAATTTGTAGGCTACAAGTCCACAACATTATGAACTATTCAGTATAAAAGCATCTGACTTGAAAATTAATGTAAACAGTGGTGATTTTCATTGGAGGACAATAAGGAGTGGACATTAACGGTCAGAATGTCATTAGAAACTTGATCTGCTCAAGTTAACATCTAGGTCAAAGTTATCACTACTTCATTTTTAAATCAACAAATCTATACCTGAACATCAAACTCAAAGTAATAATAGCCTACATACATGAATTTGTAAATCTGGACAGGAATATCTGAGTAGAGAAATGTAAAACAGTATAATGTTTGTGTGTAGTCTGGTTTGTTCTAGTGGGTATAATCTGACATACTCTGATGATGTTTGTCCTCTTAGGGCCTCCATACACTGAAGACATTTCTACCGCAATTTGACCAGATTAATACACCGTCCACTGAAAACAGCTGAGACCCACAATGGGCCTCCACCTACAGGTTGAGAACCGCTCCACTAGTAGACTGTATTTGAAGCTTGATTCTTCAAAGATTGTTCTGATATCATGGAGAATAAGTGATGGAGGATCCCTCAGGATGAATTTATTATTTAGAAAACAGTGAGTGAGTGAAAACAAGAGCTGGACTGCTGAAGAATGTAGAGTTTTGATAAATGAAAGGCTGACTCGTCAGTTTTTGAAGTCTTTTGATCACTTAAACCAGGCACATGAGCTGTCAAGTGATAGGGAAAATGTTCAATTGTTGCTATAGTGTCTTGGTTTGTAAACTATCTCCAATGTAAATCAAGCGCCTTGGAATGCAAATTGTCTGGAGCCTGGTAACTACACCCCCATAGGTCCTTTCCCTAACAATAGACCTCCTTACACCTGACGCTCAGACTGACCCCACCCATCCTTGTACCCTTGATCAAAGAACTCTGTATGCATACTGGCAAAGGAAACGACATCTCTCCTCTGTCTACTGAATTACCATGCCGTAATACACTCAGACGTCTGTCTTCTGTCTGCTATTGACTTAGAATGTCTGGTCACAGTGCATCCCCTTTCCCCTTTTGGTGTATCCCATTGTTTTCAGACTGTACTTAAACCCTGCTCCTTCCTCAGTCGGGGTCAGCTCACAGACACAGACCTGCACTCTGTCTGTCAGTTCACCAGCTTGCCGGCATGCTTCAATAAATTCACCTCACCACAGCAAACCATAAACTGGACTCTGAGAACTTTTCTTCAACACAAGACACCGTGTGAATGGTAAAATCACACAGAGTGACTGATGATCCCTCACTGTTCCTGCGATGTGCGTCTATCTGCGTCTTTATGCTCACCGGCAGACGGAGGAACGCACACACACACACACGCTGAGAGAAAGTGAAAGTCACACAAGCATGCTGCTATACGTATCCTTACGCATTTTGTAGTGGTTATATGGTATTTCGGGGTGTTTTCTAGTGGGTATATGGCGTATACCTGCATATGCAGCCAGAGTCTGGCGGACTGTAGAGCAGAGAGCAGTGTCCGCGTGCGTCAGAGCTGTCATAGTCGAGCGCACTGCTGCGTAGTAGTTTCTTGTGAAATGAATGTGAAAGCCTACATTTCCCAATAACCTTGCGCATTGTTTTCCATTTCTCTGTCATGACGCTGTACATTGTCGACGAGGAAGAGGAACTGCTCTGCCTGCTGACTTTGCAAAGCACTAACATGAAGAGACGGAGGCAGTATGACATTTAATGTGGGTCAATGATAAAGCTGGGGACTTCCAGGTATACGACCTAATACTGTGCCAAAACCGTGATAGCTATCAAAAAAAGGACTGCACCGTGAGCATCACAAGAAGCAGCTGAAACGATTGATGTAAGCTTCGTGTCTGTACTGTAGAAAATGTTGACACGAGAGGAGTTTAAAAACGGGCTTGAAAGTGAAGCTGTCGGCGTACATCAGCCTACATTTCCCACAATCCTTTGCGCATGTCTGTGTCATTAGGCTGTACAGCGAGGACGAGGGCCAGCTGACTTTGCAAAGCAGTAACATGACGAGACGGAGCTGGAGTCACATTTAATGTCGATGTGAAAATACATAGCGAGCAGTGTTTTGTTTGACAGCAGTGCGTGGAGCGGACTCGGCGCTGTCGTATGGTGTCGGCGTACATCCGCCTACATTTCCCAGAATCCTTTTCGCATGTCTATGTCATGACGCTGTACACTGAGAAGATAAGCAGACGAATGTGGTGATACGACAATGAAATGTGTGGGTCTGACGAGCAATGCGTGACAGCTGGGAGGCGTGAATTTTTTAGGGCTAAAATGGCAAAGAATGTAATGAGTAGCATGCGTGTTTACGTATGTGTTGAAATATGCATGATAGTATAAAACAGTCTATACCAGGAATCGAACCCCAGTCTCCGGATAAAATGACAAATGTGCTAACCGCTAAGCCAACAGATCAGATAAACTATCATGACACACCCGCCCATACAGCAGCAGACTATGTAGTGATGCTGTAAACTTGCACAGAACGTTGAAGTTAAGCTGGGTACTTCCGGGTATACGGGCTAATGCTGTGCCAAAACCGTGATCTGCGGACTGCACCGTGAGCATCACAAGTATCTCCTGAAAAGATTGATGTAAGTTTCATGTCTGTACTGTGGAAAATGTTGACACGAGAGGAGTTTAAAAACGGCCTTCAAAGTGAAGCGATCAGCTCTCTGGGGAAGAGAATTTCAATTGGAGCATACGAAGGACTTTGCGGGATACCCGTGGCTCTGAAGCTCACTGAGACAAAACGATGTCAATGTCGAGGTTGAAACAAATTTCAGCTGAAAGAGGACAAGTGTACCTTTATTTTGATGTATAAATCGTATCTGTGGAACAAAGTTTGAATCTTTTATTGCAGTTTATCCGCTAGAAATTTTGGAATGTTTAGGCGAAGCTCACGCTCTAACAGGTCACGTGACACGCTCTAAGAACAGAGAAATCCTCCAAACTTAGTGTTGCTTAAACAGTGATATCTCAAAAACTGTAGAAGACAGCAAAAAGCTGAACACATGTAAAAACAGTTGACAAGTCAGTGAATCTGTGAAAGCAAGAATGAAGTCTGTAGGTGGAAGTATGCCGAAGCTGTACAGCCTGAAAGTTCAAGCACTTTTCAGCAGAACTGCAAAAATCTCCCATTGACTTCAATGCAAAAAATCTGCAGAAAATCATTTTTACTGTAAAAACTGTACCAGTTAAACATGTGAAAAATACAAGCCCACCTCTCCTGAACATGCTGCACTGCTCAATTTTTTTCTGTGAAAATCTGTGCAAATTTGAAAGCTGTGAAAGGTCCAAATAGTTGAGGGATGAATAAGAAGAAGAAGAAGAAGAAGAAGAAGAAGAATAAAGTCGGATAACAATATGTTGAAATGCTGACTCAGCATTTCAACATAATAAAGTCGGATAACAATATGTTGAAATGCTGACTCAGCATTTCAACATAATTACAAAACAGAATAAACGCACTGAAATACAAAAGAAAAACTTGGCACTGAGGTAGTCAGTGGTATGTTATTCTTATAAAGCATGGAGGAATGTTGTCATTTAGTTCAAATATGCTGGATATTTAATTACATGACTGAAAATCAATATTGTCATGTGTATAAGTCTTAGGGCCTGATCTACCAAAGGTTTGATCAGTATAAAATCATAGAAACTTGATAGTGTGCACAAAGCTGATCTACTAACCAGGTGCACTGAGGATTGCGTAATGCAAATGAGCAAAATAGCACGTGCAATCCATTTAGCATGGTTGTCTTCATAAATATGCAGATTATAAAAATGTGCAAAATACTGGGAGGAGGAGATGCAAATGTAATCATTTAGCACCAATGTGATTTTTCAAACCCAAAACTGATTGCGCTCTGTGTTTTTGCGTCTATATTTAGCACGTTTGAAAAACAGGTGGAAACTGGCATAGCGTTATGCACAGATGGCTGACAACAGTGAGAGAGAATCTTCCGTTTGTATGTCAACATGTTTGGACTGTCATAAACAGCATTAACCAAATATTTTTCGTCATTTACCGAATTTTTTGATGAATGACGGAAAGATTTGGAGGTTGTCTGTCATTATAATAACCTTGCAGAGCAGATGGACCTGCCTGATTCATTTTTTGAAATCCTGTAGGTCAATCATGCCAACCTCCAATCTCCTACGACTCCACTTGCCTAAAAGCTTTACGGCCTAATCAGGGGAAGGAGAGAGCTGCAGATGTGACGGCAGTGGGAAGTGACTGCATGTTTGAAAACAATGGCGGCTTCTGAAGCGGTCTCCGTGGATGTGGCAGTATCTGTAGTTTTATCAGAAATGGACTCAATTTCTTCCTTAAAAGAGGAGCAAGGAACATCACTTAAAGCTTTTATTGTAAGAAACAATGTTTTTGCTCTTCTCCCGATTGATTACAGTAAGAGTTTGATCTACCAGCTGGCTCCTCCGGTCGTGAAAAAGATCAGAAGGACTCCAAACCCTATTGTGATAATCGTGTCTCTGCTGTTTGCACTCATGGACAATCAATCAGAGAAGCCGGGAAGCTGGGGATCACTGCTGGAAACTGGGAGAGAATGTGAAATCCTCCAGGGACGATGCCGGTTAGTCTGTGGTAGTCATGGTTACTCAGCGATTCCTGGCGAAATATGTTCATCCGTGTTGTATACTTTGATGCAAGACAATAGTCTAAGGACTGAACTGTAGTGTAAGCTAACGGCTAACAACTGGGTCTGGCTGTTAACGTCATACTGTGGCTTGATGTGGATTGGTCTGTGATGAGTGTGACGAGCAGAACGATCATCCAATCACCAGCTGCAGTTGTGTTTGAAGGTTCAGCCTCTGAAAACGTGGTTTCAGACCCTTAGAGGTGAAGCGGGGCCAGTCATATGTTAAGTACTGGGGTGTTATCTCTACTTGCCTGGGGGAGTTGAGCTGTACCTTTAGAAGTTGCAAGCTCACTGGACAGTGACTAAGGAATTAATGCTTTATGCAGATTCATGTGTCACAGAGGAACAATGACAAGTATCCAAACAGGCAATGGGACTAATTTTGTAGGGGCACAAAAGGGGTTAAAGATTTTCTAAAAAAAAAATGGATCATTACAAAGTACATAATGCATTATTAAATAATGGAGTGAAATGGATATTCAGCCCACTATTTGGAACCCACCATGGTAGAGAATGGGGAAGGCTATTCAGGCCTTTGAAGGGGTTTCTATACTCTGTCCTCAAGGAGCAAACACTGGATGATGTGACACAGACAACATTATGCAAGGTTAAGCCATTATGAATCATTTACAACAAGCCCATTAACAACAGTGTCAAGCGATCCCGATGATCTTGAGCCCCTCACACCAAATCACCTCCTTCAGCTCAAAACCAAACCCCTTATACCACCTGCACTCTTTCAGAGCAATTATCTGTACTCATGGAGGAGATTAAGACAGGTTCAGTACCTTGCAGAACTCTTCTGGATTTGAGAGTATCTTTCAATCCTACAGCAAGTGGGGTGAGCGAGTGGCTTAACCCCAAACACAGCCTTTGCCTTGATCACGTGTCATCATAGTGGATGACACAGCTCCAAGAAGCTCTTGGCTCCTTGGCCATGTTGTGAAGACTCTCCCAGGAACCAAAGGTGTTGTTTGGGGTGTCTTCGTAATAACCAAAAGACATTGAAATTTGCTTCTCCCTTTACTTGGAATGTGCAGCAAAAATATCTGAAAGCCAATGAGCAGGTGTTATTGGTCACTTTTAAGAGGACGGTAAATCAGAGGAATCTGGCTGCAGATGTTTTGACTGTTCATTTTTTTTATTGTGGCCTATCTTGACAAAAATGTGTTATTTGTTGTTTTTTCATTGAATTTCAGGAGTTATGTGTTTTATTTGTATGTATAGCTGTTTGTTGTTGTAAGTAACTTTAAGAGCTCTAATTTAGTAGACCAGGCGCAGGCACCTGCCATGCGCTGCGCCGGCACCGCACCAATGGGGTGTGTCCAGGGCATTTTGCAAGTTTTGTGCAATGAACTCCTCTCCTCGCCTTTAAATGCGCTGTCGGCGAGGCGCAGTGACAATTTAACCACGGTGGCAAAGAAGGTCAGAGCCGCTGTCACTTTTACAGCAACTGAAAGAGCGCAGAGGCCACCGGGCCGCGCGTCACCGTGTGGACCACCTCGCGGGACAGATGTAATCTGTTCCTGTCTCATAAATAGGAGTACAAAATTAAGTGATAACTACATTTAAACACAGCAGCAGGCTAATCCATTCATCATGCTGTGATTTACCTGCATTCCTGGTCTGTCATCACAGAACCTTTGGTGAAATATCCCCCCCCACCCCCCACCCATATCTCCTCCTCATCCTCCTTGCAATAATGTACTCCATCTTTTTATATCACGTTAAGAATAAAGATTAAAACAGAGAAATACGGGCAATCACAGGTAAATCCTTAAGACACTGAGTGACTTAGGCTACAATTTATTCAGCGAACGTCTCTCTCTTTCATGAGATGAGAGATGAGAGAGGCCAGATACTCCATATCGGATGATGTGGCTGGCTGAGAGATGTGAACTCGTTAGTATGCGTCACACTTCCAGCTGCTGTCATGTTGAGTTTCCATTATGACAAACGTCTTTGATCTGACATCAGATGTGATGGGACAATTAATATAGATACAAATGTATATGCTGGTTCAGACGGTTACATTAAATAGTGGTTGGTGTGATTGTTTATTGCATTGAAATGTACCTGACACTGTGGACACCTGCCTGTGAGGTTTTAGTGATGTGTGCGCACTGTGTGCCTGTCAGCCAAATTACCACTGCACGGGGTGCGCCTCGCCTGCACCAAGAATAGACCAGGTTGGAGCTGGCGAGCTTTCAGCGCACCTTCCGCGCTTTTTTTTGGCACAAAATTGTCACTGCGCCAAGCTGAATCTTTCGACACCTCCCCCTGGTGCACCGTCTAACCCATCTCGGCGCAGCCGGTCTACCAAATTGCCAAATTGGCTGCGCACGGTGGTGCGCCGGACAAAATTACCACTGCGTGGGGTGCGCCAGGCTGCGCCACCCTGCGCCACCCTGAGTTTCACTAGGAAATTAGAGCCCAAAGTGTGCCGCTGCTCATCTTGGCCAGGAAACTCTTGAGTAAAAGATTTTTCAATCTCAACGAGTTTCTTTTCCTGGTTAATATGGTAAAAAAATGATAATCATAATATTTGTTTAGTTTTTTCCCTTCTCCTTATTATAACACATAAAATAATGAGACAGAAAGACAACCAGATGAACAAAAAATTAAACATACAAACAACCTGTGCTTGTCTTAAAGATTCAAAAAACAAGGCAACTGGACTGTGTTGAGTTTGTTGGGAAGATGTTTTACTTCTCATCCAAGAAGCTTCCTCAGTTCCAAATGGCTGGTGATGGAAACAGATACTTATCTTACTAGAGGAGAAAACAACAACAAAGGAAGGGGAGGAGTTGGAGAAACGACTCATAGAAACTCATCACAGATCAATATTTACTCTTTGATTCCCACCATCCTCTGCAGCACAAGCTGGGTGTCATCAGAACCCTAAACCACCGGGCTGAGGGTGTTTCTACAAGGAAGGAAGGAAAGGAAAGGGAACAGAAACACATTAGAGAAGCCCTTAAAACCTGTGGATACCCGAAGTGGGCCTTTTTGAAGAACAAGAAAAGAAAGGACACGGAGCATGAATGGGAAGAGAGACGCAAGAACATTGTGATCCCTTACGTTGCAGGTTTATCCGAAAAACTTAAGAGAATCTTTGGCAAATACCACATCCCTGTTCACTTCAAGCCTGGAAACACACTAAGGCAGAAGTTGGTCCGTCCCAAGGACAAAACACCAAGACATAAACAGAGCAATGTGGTGTATGCAGTCCAGTGTAGTGAGGAATGCTTAGACCTGTACATTGGGGAAACTAAACAACCGCTTCACAAGTGTATGGCTCAACACAGGAGAGCCACCTCCTTAGGTAAGGACTCGGTGGTCCACCTTCACTTAAAGGACACGGGACACTCTTTTGAGGACAGCAATGTACAGGTGTTGGTGAGAGAAGAAAGATGATTTGAAAGAGGAGTTAAAGAAGCTATCTTCACCAGACCGGAGAAACCTTCTCTTAACAGAGGTGGTGGACTCAGACACAACCTCTCAGCCACATAAAATGTAGTGCTAAGCTCTCTCCCCAAGACGTTCTCCAAACATTCACACCTGGGCACATGTGACCACAACACCTCACATGACAGGGGGAGTTAACAACCCATTCAGGGTAACAACTCTCTGGGGATGAATCACCCTGTGATGAGTTTCTATGAGTCATTTCTCCAACTCCTCCCCTTCCTTTGTTATTGTTCTCTCCTTCCATCACCAGCCATTTGGAACTGAAGAAGCTTCTTGGATGAGAAGTGAAACGTCTTCCCAACAAACCCAAAACAGTCCAATTACCTTGTTTTTTGAATATTTAAGATAACCATGACCTGGAGAATGAGAATCTACACAGATGAACCTGTGCTTGTATTTGAAGGAGCAGTATAAGCCAAACAAGTTCTGAGCATTAAAGTGTTTAGAAATTCTTCCCAATAAAAGCTATCAAACAAGTAAAAGCCTGTTCAAGTGAACAGAGGAGAGGGGGTGGTATAACATTTTTCAGCCCATAGCTGTTTGTTTTTAGTACCATAAAACTACCTTTTAGCACTCCATGTTTGACTAATGCACTAACATCACATCAGCATTGGTGTTTGCAGCTGTAGTGATTCACCCTTCTGTGATTTCTGTCAATTTCCTAAGGTATCACAATAACACAAGCAGGCCATCAATCTTAACAACATCCTTGTACCTGATCCTTAGCTACAAACTGTCAAATCTGACTGATGGCATAAATAAACAGTGGCTTAGCTTTCTCACCTTGCCTTATTTGAAGGAACCTACAATATTACACCCAGTGGCGGACCTAGCAATTTTGGGGCCTAAGGCAAACATAGCCAGGGGCCCTCTTCATCTGTTCTTTTGAAACAAAAAAGTAGGAAAGGCAAAGGCCAGTGTTTCCCCCTGCTTTTATGCTTTGGGAAGGGGGGTGCCTGGGCTGGAATGAGCAGGGTCTGTCGTTTGGGATCATCTATATTGATCAGCTTGTTTGTTTATTTGTTCATTCACCTATCTTTCTATATTAATCATTTTTTTTATTCATTCATCTATCTATCTTTCTATCAATAAATCAATCAATCTATCTATCTATCTATCTATCTATCTATCTATCTATCTATCCAAATTAATTAATTCACTCACCAAGTTTGGTCTTGTACAAGGTAGTGCAGTCTGGTTTATTCTAGTGGGTATGCTCTGATGTACTATGATGGATGTTCGTCTGCTTAGGGCCTCCATTCACTGAAGACATTTTTGACACATTTTTACCTGATGTATATACCGTCCACTGAAAACAGCTCTGAGACCCACTTTTGGGCCTCCACCCACAGGTTGAGAACCACTGCACTAGTAGACTGCATTGGGAGCTCCATCCTTTACAGATTGCTCTTATATCATGGAGAATAAGTGATGCAGGATACCTCAGGATGAATTTATCATTTAGAAAACAGTGAGTGAGTGAAAACAGCACCTCAGAGCTGGACTGCTAAAGAATGTTGAGTTTTGATTCATCAAAAGGCTGACTGGTCATTACTAAAGTCTTTGTATTCACTTAAACCGTGCACATGAGCTATCAAGACACCATTTGAATTATAAAATCACAAAAAGTGACTGATAATCCCTCACTGTCCCTGCGATGCGCGTCTATCTGCGCCTTTACATGCACAGAGGCGCACAGAGGAGCGCATGCATGCAAAGACGCTGACTGATTTAAGAGTTTATTAGATAAAATGTTCACATGTACATAACATGTACATCCGATGAAAATCTCTCTTCTTCAGCTTTTCCTTAATTTGTGTGAAAGCATTACTTAAATCAGTAAACGATTCTTCATGTTATGTGCTGTTTCACTAAAGACAGCGTTTGTTTTGTTGAATGTTTTACGTCAATGATCAGACGTTGTGCTGGAGGCTTGTGCAGCGAGCAGCGTAACTATTTAGATAACAGGTTGTAGAAGGGTCAGAGGAGAGGAGAAATGCATTTTAATGAATGCAATGACACGATAGCGACACATTAGATGCTAAAATTGCGCAAATTAGAGTTAGCTTTTTTATTTGAGTGTGTGAGATTGTATTTATGAAATGCTAATTATTTGGACATAGTCTACATAGTGTGAATCAAGTAATGTGTAGAGTGCTTGAGAAGGAGAGTGAAGGTTTTACACACATGTACTCGTCATCCAGGACTGTCAGGAGGGGGGCTGTTTGGCCCAAACTCACCACATCTTCATCTTCATTATCACTGCTTTGCTTCTCCACCACTGTGCTCGCGGCACCTGACTCGGCAGCAGCCAGTCGCGCTAGCCCACTGGAACTCACAGTCTGCGATGATTAGCTCTGGCTCGTTGTCATTTTTTTCTATCAGTGATGTCACAGACACAGTAAAGAATCATGACACCTTTAGTAATGTGGTAATATTTTTTGGTTTCAAAAGCAATCCACGTTCACACAAAGACGCAAGAACAACTTAAAAAGCTGTAGTGTGCATGCCAGTCCAGTAGATGGTGATGTAGGTTTGCAGAGAAACAGCGCTGTTATGTGTGCGCAGCCCTCATGCGAAAGAGTACTGCGCATGAGGTGGAGTCAGCGTTTCCCCCTGAAATGATCTATCCTATTTACATGGAGCCGGGCGGCGATGTGTTTTCAAAACTCTCCGCTCTGGACCCTAATTTCAAAAGTTTGCGGATTCAGGCACTCCAGGCACCGTTCCCATGTAAACGGGAGGCTAAAACGCAATGAAAACTCTTCGGACACGGCCAGATTTGGCCTCTTGTAAACAGGGCCTTAGTATGCTAATATAATACACATAGTGGGGATGCTGCTGGCTTTGGTGGCCCTGGCCCTTGCTGGTTGGGGCGGGAGCAACTGGTTGGGAGCCCCTACTGGTTGGGGGCCTAAGGCAATCGCCTACTTCGCTTTAAAGGGACAGTTCAGTTTTTTTGAAGTGGGGTTGTATGAGCTCCATATGGCCACTAAGTACATTAGATGCAGTAGAACATTCTCTCCTGTCCCTTAATAAGCCACAGTCTGTAAGAGTCTGTTATGCAGAACTAGCCGCAAACAGGGAAGTATTGTACAAAATACAAAGGGTATTTTCTCCGCCTACAAGAACTCCCATCAAAAAATAACACCAAAGTTTAAGAGTACGCTCCATATAAATGTTTTTAAGTGCATTAACTTTTCGGAAATATAAAGTTTCTCTGGAACTAACCGACTCACGTCACGTATTCCTCAGTGCAGCACTGCCGTGAGCCGCTGAATCACTCCACCTCCCTCTCAGCTGTTGTAAACATAACAAGCTAGCGACTTCAGACACTGGTTGCAAAACAGTAACTTTTATCAAGTATTGTAATTCTTTTGTTCTGATTCTTAGCGGTGTGAGGAAGAGACAATGTAGGAAATTATAAATGAATGATTATGACAGCGACGATGAAGTTCCATTTACTTTGGAGCCAAGAGGATATCTTTATGAACTGGAGTTCACAGAGGAAGAGCTTCTGCAGATGGAGACCAAACAGGTCTAACCCCGAGTGCTACTGCTGCCACGAGTGGAACTTGGTTACAGACCAAATTCAGGATCTGTCTGAGTCAGAGGATACTGGGGACTATCGCACCATCTGTATCACTCATCAAACAGATTTTCCTGCTCTTCTGAATCCCGGAGTTTTGCGGACATTCTTCAGTTTCCCGAAGATAAACTGGAAAAAACATCCCAAACCTGAAGGACCTAATGACAGTTTATCCTCTAAGTAAGTAATAATGATCTGTCAGAGACAAACAAGCAGAGTAGAGGAGGCTGTTTACCATAACATCGCAAACTACTTGTGTGTGTGTGTCTCTCTCTCTCACACACAACCATTATTGCTGTGTATTAGCATTGTGCGGCTCGCAGCAGCGCTGCGCGGAGGAATACTTGACACGAGTCAGGTAGTTCCAGAGAAACTTTATATTTCTGAAAAGTTAATGCACTCAAAAAACATTTGTAGGTACTCTTAAACTGTGGTATTGAGTTAGCATTTCAACATATTGTTATCCGACTTTATTATGTTGAAATGCTGAGTCAGCATTTCAACATATTATCTGACTGTATTCTTATTTTTCTTCTTCTTCTTTTTCTTCTGTACACTATTTGACACTATTCACAGCCTTCAAATTTGCACAGATGTTAACAGAAAAAAATTGAACAATGCAGCATGTTCAGGAGAATTGCGCTTGTATTTTTCAAATGTTTAACAGTTATACTTTTTACAGTAAAAAATATTTTCTGCAGATTTTTGGAAGATTTCTGCAGTTCTGCTAAAAATTGCATCAACTTTCACGTTCTACAGATTCGGGATACTTCCACCTACAGACTTAATTCTTGCCTACAGCTTCACTAATCATTCAAGTAGTTATTATAATTCTTATTTTATTCTTCCGGACACTTTTTGGCACTTCTCACAGCCTTCAAATTTGCACAGATTTTCACAGAAAAAAAATGAACAATGCCGCATGTTCAGGAGAATCACTAATCTTTCAACTATTTTTACATATGTGTTCAGCTTTTTGCTATCTTCTACAGTTTTTGAGATATCACTGTTTAAGCAACACAAAGTCTTGAGGTTTTCAGCAGAAGTCTCTGCTGTCAGAGCGTGTCACGTGACCAGTCAGAGAGGAGCAGCAGCTGCTGACAGACAAGAAATCTGCCCAATCTTCCATAAAATCCTCAAACTTTGCTCCAGACATGATTTATACATCAACATGTAGGGACACTTCTCATCTTTCACCTGAAATTCGTTTCAAACTCGACATTGACATAGTTTTGTGTCAGTGAGCTTCAGAGCAACAGGTATGTCACAAACTCCTCTATCTGCACTAATAATAAAATTCAGCTCCAGAGAACTAATCGATCATCTTTGAAGCCCGTTTTTAACTAGCCGTAGTGTCAACATTTTCTACAGTACAGACATAAAACGTACATCAATCTTTTCATCACAATCTTGGGATGCTCACGGTGCAAGCCTTTTTTTTGATAGCTATCACTGTTTTGGAACGGTGACAGCTTGTTTAACCTGATGATCCAGCTTCACTTCAGCGGTCTCTACAGTTATACCAGTAACATTAAACTACCTCTACCTCTAAGCCTGTGGCTTAGAGGTGGTGTTGCCGATTCCCCCCTTGGAGGCCTGGGTTTGATTCTCTGCCACGGCAGTTGTGTTTTTCTCTGTATGTTCAATATAGACTCTTGATTACTACAGCTGCTTGCTGCTTCGCATCTGGTTTCTTTCCTGTCAGTCTGGACATCACAGGATGTCACTCATTCAACCTTTCAATTCCATAAAACTCTTATTTTTTCTTTCTTTAGAATGCATATTTGATAACATATTTAACACTTCTGCTACTGATTACAATCTTTGTCATTTTAGGCCTTTTTACTCTTTTAAACATTGATTATAGCTTCTTCAGGGTGGGCAAAGATTTCTGCAGGTTTCTGTGATTTCATTTCACATTTCTTCATTTTAAGCCTTTTTCACAACTTTAAGCATTTTAATTCCACATTTTTCACATTTTCAGCTTTGCTTTACTGCTTCCAACTACTTCATGTCAGATTTTCACATTTTCAGCTTTGTTTGCACTGCTTTTAGCTATTTCATTTCCCATTTTCTGCATTCAGGCTCAGCATTTTAATGCATTTGCTGCAAGGAAATGCAATTTTTCTAGTTTTCATTTACTTTTTTCATTATTCTTTCTAATTTGTTTTTTGAATGAATGTATGTGGCTATGCATATCTGCTCTTGTAAAAATCTTGTAGGGAGCACCACTGAGTCATTGAGCCAACCCTACAAAAATAATTTATAATGTTACGACCGGCTCGAGAGCCGCAACAAACAGGGAGATCAGCACGCAATGATCAACATTCACAAGATGTATTTTATTCAATTAAATTATTAAGAATGGAGTGTGAGTGTGAGCATCAGTGGTGTGTGTAAATGTATGGCTGCTATGAGTCGTGTAGGGTGCATGTTGTATGTGCATAAAGGGAAAAGGGACAAGTGGCTGCTGAGGTGGAAGCTGAGAAGAAAAGTGACATCGGGATGGGTGAACGTAAATAACCTGTGCACTGGCCAGGTGCACCTGGTTACCAATCAGCTTCTGAAAAAAACAGACACACACACAACCAGTATACAGGGCAGGATCCAAAGGTCCTCCAAGGGCGTACCCGCCCCCAATAAAGTCAGGGTCCCAGAGGGAACCCTGGCGCTTAAGCTAACAGCTGCTTGCATATCAATATAACAGGCTGAAGAAAAAACAAAACACCTCACCGCATATGTGCCCCTTTAGAACCACAGTTCCCCACTCCATCCTCGGCAACTGGTAGGCCTTCCCTGAAGCTAAATTTAAGAGGAGAGAGGGAGAGCAAGAGGAAATGGGACACAGCAGAAGTCAAATGAACACAATACAATATTACAAACAAGGAGCCCGTGACAATGTGTCCGCCACCACATTGTCCCGGCCCTTGATATGGCGAATGTCCAAACTGTAGGACTGCAACAACAGAGCCCGAATAAGCCGCTGATTGGGACGCTGCAACGAGGCCAAAAAGGTCAGAGGATTGTGGTCTGTAAAAACCACCACATTCCCAGAGCCAACATACACGCTAAAGTGCTGCAAAGCTAGAATCAAAGCTAGCGTTTCCTTTTCTATGACAGAGTAATTTAGCTGATGTCTATTAAATTTCCGTGAAAAAAAACAGACTGGCTAATCCACTCCCAAGTCATCACACTGCAAAAGCACCGCACCAGCACCAACATAACTGGCATCAAACTCAATTTTAAAAACTGTATCCCACCGAGGCACAGCCAAAACAGGTGCATTACAAATGAGAGCTTTCACATTTTCAAAAGCAGTCTGACACTCCGATGACCAAACATACGTAATCTTACCCTTCAACAGGTTAGTAAGGGGAGCAACCACAGTGGAAAAGTTTCTATAGAAACAACCATAGAACCCCACTAGGCCCAAAAACCGCATCAGATCTTTTTTAGTTTCTGGTGGAGCATAACCATCAATCGCTTGAACCTTTGCACGTAAAGGACAAACCTTACCTTGACCTACAGCACGACCCAAATAAGGACCCAAATAAGTGACAGTCGTTTTTGCAAACTCACATTTGGCCAAGTTAATGGTCAAACAAGCGTAAGCCAAACGGGCAAAGAGCTTCTCAATGCGATCCAGATGCACATTCCACTCATCAGAATAGATAACCACATTGTCAAGGTACACCGAGCAACCTTCCAGGTCTCCAACAACCTTGTTCATCAGGCGCTGGAAAGTCGCTGGTGCATTCCCTCAAACCAAATGGCATCACTTGATAAGAACGCAAACCTGTGGGTGTAACAAACGCAGCAATCTCCCGTGCCCTCTCTGACAATAGAACCTGCCAATCACCTTTCAGCAGGTCGAACTTACTGACAAATTTAGCCAATCCCACAGTCTTCCATCCTAGGCAGAGGAAAACAGTCTGGTTTTGTGACATTATTAACTTTACGAAAGTCAGTACAAAATCTGGGGGTGTTATCCAACTTCAGCACAAAGCAAACAAGGCGAAACCCAGCTAGAACCAGATGGCTCTGCAATATTATTATCCAGCATGTACTTAACCTCAGCATCAAGGAACTTGCGCTTCTCTGGGTGGACCCGATAGAATCTCTGCTTAATAGGCTTAGAATCTCCAATGTCTATATCATGCTCTACTACCTGTGTGCGAGTAGGTGTATCACCGAACAAACAAAATGATTAATCAAAGCAACCAACTGGTTGCGTTTGGAAACATCCAAATGGCTAAGCAAACCATCCAAATTCCTCAGGGACTCCGAATTCTTCAGTCGACCATACAGGATGGCCTCATCAGGGCCTGACACATCATCCCCGCCTTGCTCTTCCACAACAACAGGGGATGCAGGCACTGACAAACAGGCAGAATGGACCCCTGGCAGAGCTGAGTGGAGGATCTACGGTTAGGGGTAGCAATTACATAATTTTGATCTGAAACTTTCTTTAGTACAGATCTGAAACTGATCTGAAACTTTCTTTAGTACAGAGTATGGATAAGAAAATTTTGCCTGAAATGGAGATGTTACAATAGGAAACAGAGCAAAAACCTGGTCTCCAGGGAGAACGACACAATCCTCAACCTTTCGATCATAAAGTTTGTTCATCTTTCCTTGTGCAGAAGACAACTTGCCACTAGCTACCTCTTGAGCTCTATACAGTCTGTATTGAAAACCATTAACATAGTCCAAAAGCTTCTGAGGTTCTACCTCCTTCCAATCATCCCACAGAAGGGCCAATGGACCCCTCACTTCATGCCCAAACAACAGGTCATTTGGGCTGAATCCTGTGCTCTCCTAAACAACTTCCCTAGCAGCCAGTAGCGGCCAAGGCAAGCCTTCCTCCCAGTCCCCCTTCATCTCAACACAATATGGACGTAACATAGGCTTAAGAGTCTGGTGAAATCGCTCCAGGACACCTTGGCTCTGAGCGTGATATGCAGATGCCTGGTTGTGCTGAATGTGTAACTGCTTCAAGACCTGAGAAAAGAGACGGGAGGAGAAGTTAGACCCTTGATCAGATTGTATAATTCTGGGAACACCGAAGATGGATATAAATTGTGATAAAGCACGCACCACCGACCTAGCGGTGACCGTGCGCAGGGGGTACGCAGCTGGATACCTTGTGCTCTGGCACATCACAGTCAACAAATAACTAGCCCCTGACCTAGAAGGAGGCAAGGGACCCACACAGTCAGTTACCAAATGTTCAAACAGTTGGCTTATTGCTGGTGTTAGATACAGTGGCACAGGCTTCAAAATCTGATTTGGCTTGCTGGTAAGCTGGAACGTGTGGCATGATTTAATGTACGCCGACACATCTCTTTTCAACTTAGGCCAAAAAAAATACCTCAAGATACAGTCATATTTCTTCTTGATGCCAAAGTGTCCGGACTCATCATGAGAAACCTGCTACACCAAACTGTGAAATTTAGATGGCACTACCACTTGGTAGACAGGATCACCAACAAAACTGTCACACTGCGGGACCCACTTCCTAGCAACACATCATTCTCAACAAAATAACACTGAGCATGGTTTTTCACCTCATCACCAGGAAGAGCTGCTCCTTCACCAACTCACTGTGGGAAACAGACCAGGGAACATCAGGACACATCAACTCATTCTGTTTTTGATCATCAACTTTTACTGTGGATTTTGACTGTGAACAGCACATACAACAAACACTTCAGGAAACTCAACCTCATTTATGTCAGGGCCACCGCTAACCAGCAGTTCTGGCACCACAATAGCAGGAGGTGGACCATCAGCCCAAACTTGACTCCCACAAATGTCATTACCCAAAATCATCGTGACCCCATCCAAGGGCAGAGCTGGACAAATGCACGGACGACTGTCACCTCGACCTGAAACAGATCACAAGACAACATCATTGTATGCAAAGGTACCTGCAGAACTTTTAACCCCATACCAAGCACAGGGATAAAAGAACCTGTGTATGTGTCATCTGAAAATTGCAAGACTGATGCTAAAATTAATGAATCAAAAGCAGCAGTGTCACGCAAAATTTTAATGTGCACTTTCTCATCACTCCCAACCAATGAAACAAAAGCTTCGCTTATGAAAAGCTGAAAAGGCTTGAGCTCTGTACATGACATGTGTGGCTGTGCCTCTCCACTTGTCAACCGTTCAGGAACAGGCGCAACCAACCTAGCCAGCTTGGGGCTAACACTGGGTCCAGCCTGTTTTGACCTACATTTCAAAGCAAAACAATCACGCTTCCATTGCACAATATTCACAATTTTTGTCAGCCTAACGAAAACCACGTTCATACTTCTGCTGCAACTCACCCTGTCTCCCTGAATGAGCAGACCACACACCAACCGCAGAGGAACTGTCTCTGTGCCCGCTGCCACAGCGAGTAACCAAACCACCCCTACCGTGCGCCAGAACAAAGTCGTAAGCCAAAGAAGCGGCCTCAGCTGCCGTCTTGACCTTCTACTTACTGATGTAAGTTGCTATGTGCTCTGTTACAGAGTTTTTAAACTGCTCAAGAATAATTAAATCACGAAGAGTCTCATTTGAATTAACCCCTGCCACACTACACCAGCGATCAAAATGCATGGACAAATAACGAACAAACTCTAAATGAGATTTGTCACCTTTCTTCCAGCTCCGAAACCGCTGGCGGTACGTCTCAGGCACCAGCTCATATGCCTTGAGAACAGCAGCTTTCACCAGCTCATACCTTGCGCTTTCACTACTACTCAAAGACAAATAAGCCTCTGACTTGAGAAATGAGCAGGACTTTCGCTAGGACTTTAGCATCTGTGTTAAGAAGCGAGATAGGACGATAGGAGGTACAATCAGCCTGGTCTTTCCCATTTTTCACAATAAATGATATGAAAGCCTCCGTGAATGATAGTGGGAGAGAGCCACGCTGGTGTGATTCAAGTAGAACAGCAGCGAATTGTGATGAAAGGGGTTTTGAGAACTGTTTAAAAAAATCAGTAGGAAACCCGTCAGGCCCGGTGTCTTCCCAGACTGCATCGAAGAAACGGCTTGGGCTATTTCTGCTTGGGTTATTGGCACTTCTAGCTTCTCAATGAGGTCATGTGGAACAGAAGGAATGGGTAATGAGTCGAAAAAGGTGCTAATCCTAGATTCATCTCTATCAAATTCTGAGGAATATAAACTGGAGTAAAAGTTTCTGAAAGCACTGTTGGTCTCAATGAGTTTTCAACATTTTCAGAGCGGATCCCAGCTATGTGTTGTTTGACTCTGCGTCCTCTTAGCAAATTTGCGAGTAATTTCCCTGATTTCTCCCCGTGCTCATACAATGAACTGTTGCTTTTTAATAGAATATTTTGTGTTTGATGAGTTCTCAAAAGATCAAATCTAGTATTGATGCTCCCTCCATAAACTTGATTAGTTATCATCAGAAAGTAGAGTAGAATTAAATCGCCAATGTCTTGTGGGGTTTGGAATCCCGGAGAATTCATTGACATTACCAGAGGAGCATAGTCAGAGATAACTATACTCTGATAATCACACGAACTGATCTGGGGAGCAATCTTGTTGTCAACAAAAAAATGATCTATCCTTGTGAACATATGATGCATGGGGGAGAAAAAGGAGTACGCCCTATCATCCGGGTGAAGATGGCGCCAAACATCAGAAATTCCACCTTCCAACAGAAAAGATTGAATGTATGAGGCTGACTTACTCCTCGTGGTTGGTTTGGAGGAAGAGTGTTCTAGTACCGGATCAAGCCAGCAATTAAAGCCCCCGCCCATGATTAGGAAACATGAGTCCAACTCAGGAAGCTTGGAAAAAACCCGTTCAAAAAAGGTGACATCATCTATGTGGGAGCGTAAATGTTAGCTAAGACAACACTGGTATCAAAAAGTTTTCCAGACACAATTATAAACCTGCCATTATTGTCGGCTGTGACGTGAGTTGGTTCAAACAGTAGAGGGACACAAGAACTGGACACAAGAATGGCCACCCCTCTTGCTCTGGCTTGGAAGGTAGAATGAAAGTATTGACCTGCCCATCTAGAAAGAAATTAGATTGCTCGGAAGGCTACAGGTGGGTTTCCTGCAAAAATACAATATCTGCCTTTAACTGTTTAAGATGGGTGAGTACCTTCTTCCTCTTGACCTCATTAAACTAGCCTGTGTAGCCATTGCCATCTAAAAAAAGAGAAGGATGAAAAGAAGTAGATGGACTTAAACGTGTGCCTGCATTTAGAAAATTACAACATCCCCACCCATTCCCATAACCCCACAAACTATCAAAAGAACAAAGAACAACAACAGACCATCTTACCACATCCCCAAGAGCAGCTGAGTTCAACTGCAGCTGCAGACTCCTCCTATTAGCTTCCCTGTAGATATACTTCCCTGGGCATATACTACTCCTCCCTGACTTAAAAGTATAAGAACATTTAACACAGAAAATAGTTTAAAAAAAAACAACAACAATCATTATAATAACAATAATAATCACTGTCGCGTGGGACATAATCATTTGCATTAATTGGCTGTAGATTTAACCTTAACTTTGTACATGGTGCGTCACATTTGGCGCCACCTGCCCCGTAATTCATGCCTGATAGCTTATAAATAGAAAGGCCAGAAACTTAGCAGCCAGTTGTAACAATTATGTTCTGTTTTGGTTTTTGGGTTCCTGTTTTACTTTACTAATTCCTGTCTCCCTCTCTTTCAGTTCCCGGTCCGTCTCCCTCCTGTGTGATTACCTGGTCACTCCCTAATGTGTTTCACGTGTGTCCTGTTACCTGCACTCCCTCCACCTATTTATACCCTGCATGCTCACTCACACTCTGCCAGATCAACTCACATACTCCGTAGTTTTTCCAGCACTATCCTCTGACCAGCTTCTAGTAGTTTTGACCAGTTTCCTGTCTTACGATTAGCCTTTTGCCTGCCGTCTTGGTACCTCTGCTCACTATCCTGCTGTCTGTTAACGAACCTGTTTTGGAATAAAGACTGAGTTTTTGGATCACAAACTGGTCTGCGTCTGAGTCCTTCTGTCTGTGCCCTGACAGTTTGATCTGGCCAGATATGGACTCAGCGGAGCTCTGTGCCACGCTCACGTCGCAGGGAGAATGGATCTCCCGTCAAGAGGAGCAGCTGGGCGTCCTCCAGCAGCAGCTGCAGCAAATGTCTGGTCGCCAGAAGAATCTGCTCGCCACTGTGGAAGCCCAGATGGGCTTGTTGGCTAATCAGCTTCAGCGGCTAACCCTGAGTGCTTTGACTATGAGTAACGTCCCCAGCGACGGAGCCTCCCGCCTCGGGAGGCACGCACATCCCCACCACCTGAAACCCCGGCTCGGGTCCAGCTCCCCGCTCCGGAGCATTTTTCGGGGGACTCTGGTGACTGCAGGTCCTTTCTGATGCAATGTGAGTTGCACTTTGAATTCCAAATGAACTCTTTTCCCACTGACCGAGCTAAGATCGCCTTCATGATTTCTCACATGACAGGGTGCGCGGAGGCTTGGGCTACTGGTGAATGGAGCCGCGGCTCGGCTATCTGCAACTCTGTTTCCTCGTTCCAGGAGGCGCTCACTCAGGTTTTCCAGACGACCACCCCGGGACGCGAGGCTTCACGAGCTCTGGCGGCGCTGCGCCAGCGCAAGAGGTGTGTGATGGACTACGCCATAGAGTTCCGCACCATCGCCGCGGACAGCGGATGGAATCAGTCTGCTCTCATTGACACCTTTCTAGTAGACTTAATGACTCTATGAAAGACTTGTTAACTCCTTTAGACATTCCCAGTGACCTGGAAGCTGTGATCGCCCTCGCCATTAAGATTGATAAACGGCTGCATGAACGAGAAAAAGAGAGAGGGAGGGCCTCTCATTCGCCTTCACAGCTCTCTCTCTGCCCCGAGTGGACATCCTCGGGCTACTGGCACCAGCCTCCCGTCTCCACTGGTCCGAGTGCACCATCTGCTTGCCACAAGGAGCCCATGCAGCCGGGGAGAACGGGCCTCTCTCCTGAGGAGCGGCAACGACGAATCAAGAAGGACTGTGTATCTACTGTGGCGAGCCAGGTCACTTCCTGATTTTGTGCCCCCAGCGGAGGAATGGTGGAGATGTGCTGGGAATAAGACCTCTTGCACCCCCTGTCTGGACTCCTGCATCCACTCCCTGTTCCTCATTGTCCTTGGTCTGACATCTCTGTGGATTTTTTTACCGGTCTGCCTGAATCTCAAGGTAACACAACAATCCTGACTGTGGTTGACAGGTTTTCTAAAATGGCTAAGTTCATCCCACTGCCTAAGCTGCCCTCAGCCAAGGAAACGGCTGAGGTCATGTTGCAACATGTTTTCGGTATCTATGGTTTTCCTAGGAACATGCTGTCAGACCGAGGCCCGCAGTTTGTGTCTCAGTTCTGGCGGGAGTTCTGCAAACTGCTGGGGGCTGAAGTGAGTCTCACGTCTGGGTACCACCCTCAAATCAACGGGCAGACTGAACGGTTCAATCAGGAGCTGGAAACTGGACTGAGGTGCCTTGCCTCTCATCGACCCACGTCCTGGAGCAGCAATCTGGTATGGGTTGAATATGCACACAATGCATTACCCAGCTCCTACTGGCCTTTCCCCCTTTCAGTGCGTGTTCGGTTATCAACCACCCCTGTTCCCAGCCTCAGAAAAGGAGGTCAGAGTCCCCTCAGCCTCAGCCCTGGTGCCTGACAGAATCTGCTACGGTCATCAGCTGCCTACGAACGCGCAGCAGATTGTGGCAGAACCCCAGCACCAATGTACCGTCCAGGCCAGAAGGTCTGGCTGTTGACTCGAGATCTACCCCTCCGGACAGAATCCAGAAAACTGGCACCACGCTTCATGGGTCCTTATCCTATTTCTAAGGTGGTAAACCCAGCAGTAGTTCGGCTTCAGCTCCCTCGTCCCATGAGAATTCACCCCACATTCCATGTGAGTAAGATCAAACCAGTCATGACCAGCCCCCTTGTTCCTGTCTCCAAGCCACCACCTCCACTTTGAATGATTGATGGAGGGCCTGTCTACACTGTCAAGAGATTGCTGGCCCGGAGACGAAGAGGCAGGGGATACTAGTACTTGGTGGATTGGGAAGGTTATGGGCCTGAAGAACGCTCCTGGGTCCCTTCAAGCAACATCATGGACCCAGACCTTATCACAGACTATCTCCGCCTGCATCCTGAGGATCCTGGGCCGTCCGGTGACAGCTGTTAGGAGGGGAGTAGTGTAACGATTATGTTTTATTTTGGTTTTTGGGTTCCTGTTTTATTTTACTAATTCTTGTCTCCCTCTCTTTCAGTTCCTGGTCCGTCTCCCTCCTGTGTGATTACCTGGTCACTCCCTAATGTGTTTCATGTGTGTCCTGTTACCTGCACTCCCTCCACCTATTTATACCCTGCCAGATCAACTCACGTACTCTGTAGTTTTTCCAGCACTATCCTCTGACCAGCTTCTAGTAGTTTTGACCAGTTTCCTGTCTTACGATTAGCCTTTTGCCTACCATCTTGGTACATCTGCACGCTATCCTGCTGTCTGTTAACGAACCTGTTTTGGAATAAAGACTGAGTTTTTGGATCACAAACTGGTCTGCGTCTGAGTCCTTCTGTCTGTGCCCTGACACCAGTCAGATAGTCATAGTAAAGTGTCCAAAAATCAAAAGAACTGAAACAAAGACAATTGTCCTAGGTGCGGAGTACACGTAGGTTACCAAAATACTCAGCTGGGAACTATACTTCCAATAAGCTGCACAACAGCGCCACGATCAACTGTCAATTTACCCTAGCTCAGGGCCAGGGCACAGGTTTAAATTGTAGTGTTAAACACACGTCACATAATTACCGTACATCACTCCAGATTCAGCATTGTGATGCCAGAAAGTCCTCAGCATCCTTCACCGAGGCGAAGTGCTTCCTCCCACCATCTTTGGTTGTAATTCTCAGTTTTTCCAGGTACAGCAGCGATGGCTTGAAACCCCGCTGGTAGAGTGCCGACATCACCTCTCAATAAGCTGTGCGCTGCTCCATGGTTTCAGGGCAGTAGTCCTCAGATTGTGACTGGATTCCCCTGGTTGCCAGCTTGCCTCTCCTTTTGCAAACTACTTGAACGATCAGTTCCTTAACCCTGTAGTTATGAACTCGTGCAATCACCAGCCATGGTTTATCCCCGGAGCGCTTAGCAGTCAAAGCTCTGTGGGCTCAGTCTAGCTCCGGGGCCGAACTCAGAACCCCATCACCAAGGATTTCGAGCAGAAGCTTTGAGAAGAAGGCAGTGGGCTGTGTGCCCTCAGCAGACTCAGGCACTCCCGCTATCCATATATTGTTGCGTTGGCTGCGAGATTCGAGGTCGATAGCCTTAGCTTTTAGCTTGTTGTAGCCATCCTCCAGAGTGGTGAATTTAGCTTCCATCTCCACTAACTTGTCACTAAGTTTGTTCTCGTCGGCTTCCAGGGGAGTCAGCCTTTGTCCATGGTCGGAAATGGTTGCTTGGACACAGTCCAGCTTAGTTTTGAGGGAAGTCATGGCCAATTTAAACTCGGCGGAGAGGGCTGTTCTGTGTTCCTCTAGCAGCTTAGTCAGGGCCTCCATGTTAGCCCCCGCCTACTCGTCATCTTTCCTCCTGTCCTTCCTGGCTGACTTCGAAGCCATCCGGACACCGGGCAGTAGCAAACTGACAGCAATGGCAAATGCTGAGATGTGAACAAAAAGTCCGTATTAAATATAAAGTTATATCGAAATGTTGCGGGAGCATAAGCCCCGAGCGTCTACTCCATTCGTGACCCAGAAGTGATCTCTCATCATTAGAGATGTTAATGTTAATACTAGAAAAATTGCATTTCCTTGCAGCAAATGTATTGAAATGCTGAGTCTGAATGCTGGAACTGTGAAATGAAATGGCTAAAAGCAATGCAAACAAAGCTGAAAATGTGAAAATGTGACATAAAATAGTTGGAAGCAGTAAAGTACAGCTGCAAATGTGGGAAATGTGTAATAAAAATGGTTACAGTTGTGAAAGAAAGATGAAAATGAATAAATGTGAAAGGAAATTGCAGAAAGCTGTTTGAATGTTTGGCCACCATGAAGAAGTTGTAAACTACGATTAAAAGAGTAAAATTTATTAGTGCTAAAATGACAAAGATGGTAAGCAGTAGCAGAAGTGTGAAATATGTTATCAAATTTGCATTGTAAAGACAGGAAAAGAATTAAGTTGTACGGAAGTGAAAGGCTGAATGACTGACAGCCTGTGACATCCAGACTGAGAGGACAGCAGCCAGATGCATACAGCAAGGAGCTGTAGTAATCAGCAGTCTGTATTGGACACACAATTGAAAAGTACAACTGCCTTCGCCAGGATTTGAACCCGGGCCCCTGGAGGGAGAGTCAGCAACTTTGCCGCTAAAAATATATATATGATGAATGCATAATAAGCCTACATCTAATTTTCCTTTAGTAACTGAAAAATGTTTTGGCATCAGTCTGTAGGCTACAAGTCCACAACACTATGAACTATTCAATATAAAAGCATCTGACTTGTAATTAATGTAAACAGTGGTGATTTTCATTGGAGGACAATGAGGAGTGGACATTAATAATCAGAATGTCATTAGAAACTGGATCTGCTCAAGTTAACATCTAAGTCAAAGTTGTCACTACTTCATTTTTAAATCAACAAATCTATACTTGAACATCAAACTCAAAGTAATAATAGCCTACATACATGAATTTTTAAATCTGGACAGGAATATCTGAGTAGAGAAATGTAAAACAGTGTAATATTTGTGTGTAGTCTGGTTTATTCTAGTGGGTATAATCTGACATACTCTGATGATGTTTGTCCTCTTAGGGCCTCCATACACTGAAGACATTTTTGCCACATTTTGACCAGATTAATACACCGTCCACTGAATACAGCTCTGAGACCCACAATGGGCCTCCACCTACAGGTTGGGAACCGCTCCACTAGTAGACTGTATTTGAAGCTTGGTCCTTCAAAGATTGTTCTGATATCATGGAGAATAAGTGATGGAGGATACCTCAGGATGAATTTATTATTTAGAAAACAGTGAGTGAGTGAAAACAAGAGCTGGACTGCTGAAGAATGTAGAGTTTTGATTAATGAAAGGCTCACTCGTCAGTTTTTGAAGCCTTTGTGTTCACTTAAACCAGGCACATGAGCTGTCAAGACACCGTGTGAATGATAAAATCACACAGAGTGACTGATGATCCCTCACTGTCCCTGCGATGCACGTCTATCTGCGTCTTTACGCCCACCGGCAGACGGAGGAGCGCACACACACACGCGCTGTATACCTGCGTATGCACTCAGAGTCTGGCCGACTGTGAGCAGAGAGGAATGTCCACGGGCGTCAGAGCTGTCATAGTCGAGCGCACTGCCGCGTAGTAGTTTCTTGTGAAATGAATGGGAAAGCCTACATTTCCCACTAACCTTGTGCATGGGTTTCCATTTCTCTGTCATGACGCTGTACACTGAGGACGAGGAAGAGGAGCTGCTCTGCCTGCTGACTTTGCAAAGCACTAACATGAGGAGACGGAGGTGGGGTCACATTTAATGTGGGTCGATGATGAAGCTGGGGACTTCCGGGTTAACGAGCTAATGCTGTGCCAAAACCGTGATGGCTGTCATAAAAAGGACTGCACCGTGAGCATCTCAAGAATCAGCTGAAACGGTTGATGGAAGCTTCGTGTCTGTCCTGTAGGAAATGTTGACACGAGAGCAGTTTAAAAACGGGCTTAAAAATGAAGCGATCAGCTGTCAGCCTACATTTCTCATAATCCTTTGCGCATTCCCCTGCCATAACGCTGTACAGAGGACGAGGGCCAGCTGACTTTGCAAAGCAGTAACACGAAGAAGCGGAGCTGGTGTCACATTTAATGTCGATGTGAAAATACATGGCGAGCAGTGTTTTGTGTGACAGCAGTGCGTGGAGCTGAGTCCGCTTGTTTGCAAAGTGTCGACGTACATCAGCCTACATTTCCCAGAATCCTTTTCGCATGTCTGTGTCATGAAGCTGTACACTGAGAAGATGAGGAGACGGAGTTGGGGTGAAGCCGGAGCGTGTGAGAGTGTGTCTCACAAGCAATGTATGACAGCTGGCAGCCCTGAATTTTTGAGGGCAAAAATGGCAAAGACTGTAATGAGTAGCAAGTGTTTACGTATGTTCTGAAATATGCGAACTCCAGTCTCCAGATGATATGACAAATACACTAACCGCTCAGCTAACAGCTCATCCAATAAGCAGTGACACACCCGCCCACACAGTAGCAGAGTATGTACTGATGCTGTATGCTTGAACAGAGCAGTGAAGTCAAGCTGGGTACTTCCGGGTATACAGGCTAATGCTGTGCCAAAACCGTGATAGCTATCAAAAAAAGGACTGCACCGTGAGCATCACAAGAAGCAGCTGAAACGACTGATGTAAGTTTCATGTCTGTACTGTAGAAAATGTTGACACGAGAGCAGTTTAAATACGGGCCTCAGAGTGAAGCGATCAGCTCTCTGGGGAGGACTATTACATTGGGAACAGACGGAGGACTTTGTGGGATATCCGTGGCTCTGAAGCTCACTGAGACAAAACGATGTCAATGTCGAGGTTGAAACGAATTTCAGCTGAAACAGGAGAAGTGTAGCTTCATTTTGATGTATAAATCATATCTTTTGAGTAAAGCTTGAGGCTTTTATTGCAGTTTTTTGGCTATAAATTTTGGAATCTTGATGCGAAGCTTATGCTCTAACAGGTCACGTGACACGCTCTAAGAACAGAGAAATCCTCCAAACTTAGTGTTGCTTAAACAGTGATATCTCAAAAACTGTAGAAGATAGCAAAAAGCTGAACACATTTAAAAATAGTTTAGAGATCAGTGAATCTGTCAAAGCAAGAATGAAGTCTGTAGGTAAAAGTATGCCGAAGCTGTACAGCCTGAAAGTTGAAGCACTTTTCAGCAGAACTGCATAAGTCTCCCATTTATTTCAATGGGAAAATATCTGCAGAAAATCATTTTTACTGTAAAAACTGTAACAGTTAAACATGTGAAAAATACAAGCGCAAATCTCATCAACATGCTGCACTGCTGTTTTTTTTCTGTGAAAATCTGTGCAAAGGACCTCTTTCACAATACATGTAATTTTGCCCACAGCCCAATTTTTTGTTTATTGTGTGGTATTTGTAGTACACCCAGAGACTCCCAAGAATATACCTTTAGAAAATCCAAAAGTCATCCAGGGCCTGTACTATGACCTATTTTATGATCATTGCCATAGGTGTGAGCCAGGGTGCACACTTTACCCCAAAACTTACTCAAACACAAATAATAAATCATCAAATTGGTTCAAATCACCTTCACTGAAGTCTGGTGCATCTTTTGAAATCAAATGTAAAGCTGAGTATTACAGTTGAAAGAAGTTATTGAATTTTAACTGGAAAAAATTAGTTTTTTTTTTATGATTTTTTCAACAAATTCAATTCTTTGGAGATGTGTCTGACCAACTTACAGTTGCTGTACACCTAAAATACTTACAAATTATTTGGCCACATATATATTCTCAAAGTGGGAAAAAAATCATCAAATTCTGAGACCGGTAAAGTTGTTCAATTAACAGGTTGGGTTACTGTGGAAGAATCAGGATACTGTTCCATATCTTGTATTATATCAAGGGTAATGTTTTATTTCATGCAATTTGCAGCAAATGAATGTTAACTTCAATTTAGTATTGTGCATTCAATTGAATTATATATTTTTTCAAAATGTTTTTCATTTAAAACAGAAAAGGTATGCAGGGCCTGTAATTCCTCTTTTTTAAAATATCATCCAACGCAATGCTAATCAACACTGCAATACATGCTATATATTTCAAATGAATAAATGGGATAGTGGTGCATCTCCTTGTATGATAGAGTAGTACGTTCAAGCTGAGGCAATATGCTATTGTTGACCTTCAAGCTTGTGGTCAAGACGAGTTTAGTCAGTTCTGCCATTCTGTAAAGAATTGTTGTCTAAGCAACATATGTCCCTAGCTAGCTAGTATCAATTTGTCATTTGAGTATAAACAACATATATTCTGCTGAAAGTATTATATTCAGCAGATTTCTTTTTAAGTATAGCTGTTCATATACAGTGTCTTCTGTTACCACAATTTAGTGTGCACACATGTACATTTTATGAAAAAATTGTGCATCTAGTACAATACTAAGTGGTATCCATACCTATAACTATACCTTTTTGTTGTTAGTGTATTTTCCAGGTTTGTTTCCCTGAGAATACCAATATATATTTAAATCCTCCAGATAATTTATTTTCATATTGTTTGAAGTTAAAATGGACGGGGTTTGTATTATACCCAATTGCAAAACCAGGTTCAAAGATAAAGGGAAGAACTTAAAATCTGGAAGGAGTCTAGATTCTCCCAGTAACAACTGGTTAAAGCAGGTGCTTAGTAAAGAAGGATTGAATGTTGAGAGTGGAAGTAAGCTGTGTCTAAAATGCTACATGAGATATCTTAGAAAAAGGCCACGCCCTGACACAAAAGAAGACACTCACAGTGACAATGAATCCACAGGCATCTGTGATTCATTTGAGATTGAGGATAGCCCCACTAATCCTGGAACTAACTGATCTGTTATACCTCTTATCCAAATCAAAGATTTGAAGTATGCTTCCTCTTCACATTGTAAGTGTTCTTTGTGTTTAGAGTACAATGACAACTGTATAAACATTCCTAAGTCTGTTCGTCACTCTCTTATCATTGAATGTTCACTTTGGTGCCCGCCTGATGCTCGTGTTTGTTCTGAACACCTCATCGGGAGTTTTCTACACCCTGACACAAAGATAAATATGCACAGTCGTATTCCTCTGGAAAGTAAACTGAATGAATCTATTTCTCCAGTTGTTATTAATGATTTGCTTGAAATTGTACATGAAGTATCCGAACATGAGACATCACCCAAACTGAAGTTTGAAACCTTGTCAGATTCTGACTGCCATGCATGGACTGGCTGGACATTGGTGCAATTTAAGAACATGTATGACATGTGTGAATCTGATCTTGTTTCAGGTTCAAGTGATAGTTCCAGAGCAATAGATTTGCTTCTTTACTTTTGGGCAAAACTGAAAACAAACCTTTCATGGAATCAAATGACCATGCTTACTAATCTTTCCCAAGCTACACTGTCAAGATATTTTCATACAATTGCAGATATTTTGAACACAATAGTTGTTCCCAAATACCTTGGCACAAATCATATTTCACGCCACGATGCCATAACTCACAACACTGTCTTTACTAAAGCTTTTTATGGTGACCAGGTCACTCTTATCTTAGATGGTACATATATCTACCTCAACAAATGCAGTGATCATCAGTTTCAAAGGGCATCTTACGGAGGACAGAAAAAACGAAATTACCTAAAATTCATGTCAGTTGTACTGCCTGATGGATATGTTTTAGACACTATTGGCCCCTACCATGGTAACGTAAATGATGCAACAATAACTCGGCTCATCATGGAAAAAATTGAAATATTGAAATCTTGGTTAGAAGCAAATGACAATGTGATTGTAGATCGCGGTTTCAGGGATGCCTTAGATCTTCTTGCTAAGTTGGGGTATGATGCTAGAATGCCGTCATTTTTACCAACTGGTAAATCCCAATTGGATTCCTCAACAGCCAATAGTGATCGTTGCTGTACCAAAACAAGATGGATAGTAGAGTCCTACCACGGGCGTTTAAAGAAGTGGATGTTGTTTAAGGAACAACTTCAAATTATTTCGTTGAGGTCATTGGCAGATTAGTGCGCATAGTAACGGCATGTCTCAATGCCTTCAGAGGACCAATATATGTTTCAGATCCAGATCGAGAGGAACGAGATACTAAGATGGCTCAGCGTATGCTTTCACTTTTAAAAAAAGACAAAATGAGTTGCAGAAGACCCAAATATGTCACGTAGAGCTCGTAGTGAATGGCAGAAGCTTGAAGCATCTGATATCTCGTTACCTCATGTGGATCTGGAATACCTTGAGACCATAACATGTGATACACACCAAATCAAACAGTCCCCTGGCTACATTGCTGAGCATCAAAAAAATGATGGTGACTATGAGATTTGGGTTTACCAGCATGATGCTGATCTCATTAGGGGACAAATTCATTCTCGTCACAGATCTCAAATAAAATACAATGTTTGGATTCAATTTGACAAGAATGCATCAGATGATCCTGTGAAGGCATATTATTGTCTCTGTCCTGCTGGAAAGAGAACCTCTGGCATGTGTGCACATGTTGCATCTGTAATCTATTATTTGGGATATTATAAACATTTTCAAAATCAGAAACCCCTCCAACCATACACAAGCAAATTCAAAGACTCCATTCTATGAAATAACCAGCCAATCATACATCTTATGGATTTCTCAGATCCCCTTTCCCTCACTATAGTTCCAGTCTACAAATTAAAATTGTCCAAGCCGTTGCTATGCAAAAAGACACGAAGGCCATAAAACAGATTACATGTATATATAAGTACTAGAAACAGAAATTGACAGAAGTAATGTTTATGTATTGCTGTCATTGTAGATATATACAATCTGATTACAACAATCCAAAACTGCATCGGTTTTTACTTGTATCAATGGCTCATTATTATCTCATCACAAAGGCATAATATACAGGCCCTTTGTGGCTGTTCAATATTAAAATGAATAACATTTCATGTGAAATGTTTGTTTTGAATCTAGCATTCAAATTCTAAAAGAAATCATGCTTAAAGGATGAATTCTGAACAAATCTTTAAAGGTTCCCTGATACACAAGATATGGAACAGTATCCTGATTCTACCACAGTAACCCAACCTGTTAATTGAACAACTTTACCGGTCTCAGAATTTGATGATTTTTTTCCCACTTTGAGAATATATATGTGGCCAAATAATTTGTAAGTATTTTAGGTGTACAGCAACTGTAAGTTGGTCAGACACATCTCCAAAGAATTGAATTTGTTGAAAAAATAAAAAAAAAACTAATTTTTTTCCAGTTAAAATCAATAACTTCTTTCAATTGTAATACTTAGCTTTACATTTGATTTAAAAAGATGCACCAGACTTCAGTGAAGGTGATTTGACCCAATTTGATGATTTATTATTTGTGTTTGAGTAAGTTTTGGGGTAAAGTGTGCACCCTGGCTCACACCTATGGCAATGATCATAAAATAGGTCATAGTACAGGCCCTGGATGACTTTTGGATTTTCTAAAGGTATATTCTTGGGAGTCTCTGGGTGTACTACAAATACCACACAATAAACAAAAAATTGGGCTGTGGGCAAAATTACATGTATTGTGAAAGAGGTCCTTTGAAAGCTGTGAAAAGGTCCAAATAGTTGAGGGAAGAAGAAGAAGAAGAAGAAGAAGAAGAAGAAGAAGAAGAAGAAGAAGAAGAAGAAGAAGAAGAAGAAGAAGATGAAGATGAAGAAGAAGAATAAAGTCGGATAACAATATGTTGAAATGCTGACTCAGCATTTCAACATAATTTATGACCTGGGCATCCATAAGTTTGTCGCAATCATGAATTCTTATTTTAAGCTCCTTTGTCTCTGCCTGAATGGATACATCTCTGGATGTATGTATATGTGTCATGCCCTCTGCTTGACTACTGCAGCAGAGTCTGTGTGTGTGTGTGTGTGGGTGCTTGATTGCAGGAGTGGTACCTAGTTTGCAGGAGCTGGGCTGCAGCTTCAGCTGTGCTCAATCTTCAGTCAACTCTGGGCTCCAACTTCACCAAGCTGCCAGATCATAGACTCACTCATACAGTTAGTGTTGTTCCAGAATTCCTTCTGTTTTTGGCTTTTTGACTGAAACCCTTTCCGTCTCTTGCAGTTCCCTGGCTCAGCTCCTGCCTCATCCCCACTCTGGCTTCTGCACCCAACTTCAGATCATTGGACAACTCAGTCACCTCACCCACAGACCTCTGAATCACCTCTCTGCTCTCCGCTCTGGAAATCCTTATAAGCTCTGCCCTCTGGATTCCCCAAGTTGGACAAAGGACACAGGTCATCCCTATCTGCTCTGCTCTCTGGACTCCCCAAGTCCCAAGTTGGACAAAGGACACAGGCTAGTTCTCTATGATTACCAACGCCAACTTTAGGAAGGTTCAAAGTAGAGCTTCAAAATGCAAAAAAATAAGAAAAACATTTGAGTAAGCTGTTTACTGCAAACAACCATTAAACTGAAATGGGCTGTTCATCAGCTGATCAAAAGTTTAGGACCACAGCCTTTAAAAGCCAAAATCTTTGCAAAAATGTGGATTCAATGTCATTTTCTTTCAGGTATTCACACTGTCATGACCTCCTGATGGCAAGAAAGCTTTCCCTCTTTGAACGCAGTCAGATTGTTGAGCTGCATAAACAAGGCCTCTCGTAACGCGCCATTGCTGCTGAGGTTGGACCGTCATTTTAAACTTCTTAAAAGATCCTGAGGGTTATGGAACAAAAAAATTTCACCAGCCCTGAGCCGGAGGATCCAATTGGCTGTCCATCAAGACAAGGGACGATTCTCGGCCCAAATTAAGGTTGTTACTGGTGCCGACTGCAGTCCAAAAACCATCAGACGACATCTGTGAGAAAAGGGTTTTAAGAACAAAAAACATCTTCAAAGGCCTTGTCTCTTTCAACGCCTCAAAACTGTCCATTTGGAGTTTGCACGAGAGCACCAAACATGGGACATTGAAAGGTGGAAGAAAGTTTTATTCTCTGAAGAGAAAAAAATTTAACCTTGACGGTCATGATGGCTTCCAAAGTTACTGTCATGACAAGGAGATCCCATCTCAAATGTTTTCTACTTGGCAAAGTGGAGGGGGCGCCATCATGATCTGGGGTGCTTTTTCCTTCAATGGAACATTGAAGCTTCAGGTTGTGCAGGGGCGTCAAACGGCAGCTGGCTATGTGGAGATGTTGCAGGGGGCATCCCTCATGACTGAAGGCCCTCGTCTGTGTGGTGATGACTGGGTTTTTCAACAGGACAACGCTGCAGTTCACAATGGACACCTGACAACGGACTTCTTCCAGAGGAATAACGTCACTCTTTTGGATCATCCTGCGTGTTCACCTGATCTAAGTTCAGTTGAGAACATTTGGGGATGGATGGCAAGGGAACTTTACAAAAATGGACATCATTTCCAGACAGTGGATACTCTCCATGAAGCCATCTGCACCGCTTGGAACAACATTCTCACTACCCTCCTGGAAACACTGGCATCAAGCATGCTGAAACGTATTTTTGAGGTGATAAACAAGAATGGCGCAACTACTCATTACTGTGTCCTTTTTAGAAAATGTTATTTTTATTTTGGGGGTTTTAGTTGTTGTTTTTTTTTGTTTGTTTTGTTTTTTTGAGCTATGGTCTTGAACTTTTGATCACCTGATGAACAGCCTATTTCAGTTTAATTTTTTTGTCTCACTCCCATTTCATCATTTTGCATTTTGAAGCTCTATTTAGAACCTTTTTAAGAGCCAACAGTGCAAAATGTAAATTCTTGCAATTTTTCAACTAGTCTTAAGATTTTGATAAGGAGTGTATAAATGCATGTATGTGTATGTATAATATGAAGAGCATGGCTTCAGCCTGCTCTATTGTAAAGTGCCTGAGATAACACCTGTTATGAACTGGTGTTATACAAATAAAGACTGGTTGATTGATTGATTAACTCAGTACACTTCCTGTTCCTGTGGTGCACAATGTTTTGCTATGGCAACAACATAATGCATATATCATTAATTTTTTTCAAAATATATTCTCTGAGTCAGATGGCCTGATTACAATCCAACTCAAGTAGGACATTATCATTTTTGTAGGTTTTATGTATGAAAATGGAAAATTGCTTCTGCAAGCCGCCACTAGGTGGCATCGCATTTGAAAGAAAAGTGGCCAAGCTGGCAGTTGTTCAGATTGATGCTCTCAATAAGCACAGAAATCTTAGCCAGGTCTGTGATAATCATCAGGTGAGAAATTATGTAAAATACTCTAATTTGAGATCCCGCCAAAGCTCTTCCCTTCAACAAAATCTCAAAATCTCTTACTTTATAACATGCTGATGAGGCCATCTACAATACTTTCAAGTTTCATGGCTGAGCAAGCATTTTTAAGCCTTCATTGGAATCATAATTGATTTTACAGCACTTTGTATACTAATCAATTCAAAATGGCAGACTTCTTGTTAATTTTACAATATGGATCAGAGAGGCTTTTTTGTAGGTCCTACCATAATGCATATTCCCACCAAATTTCTAAATTTTAGGTCAGTCCTGACAATGGAAAAAGCCTACTGAAAATTCCTTGTTTCCTGACAGGGCTTTTCTGTAGCAAAAATCATGGCCAATCAAGTGTTAAAAGCTCTTAAAATTCTACTTCTTTTATGGCAAATATTGAGCCACCATGGCCAAATTGTACGTCACAAATCATTCAGCTAGAAAGAGTAAACATAAAAACAAAGGTGGGATGTTTGCTACACTATGAACTTAGTGTAGGGATTTTTTTCTCTGTAATCCAGAGTTTTTGCCAAATTTTGTCATCCAAATTTGAGGAGCCACCACAGCCATGCCTTTCGATCTTAAAAAAATCCCTCTTCCACTCTACACTAAAGTTGAAGTTAATCAGATAAATGCCCAAGTATGAGTTTGTTCAAATAGCAGCCAAGTATTTGTCCCAACTTTTCTTGAAAATTCAAAATGGCCTACTTCCTCTTTGAGTTACAACATTGGACCCAGAGGCTTTTTTGTAGGGCTTGCCATTATACTAAAGCTTACCAAATATTAAAATCCTACATACGATGGCTGATTTCTTTTGTACCTAATGGGGGGTACCACCAAGCCCACCAACAATATAAATCATGAGTTTTTCTACACTTCACCAGCAAGTTTCATGTCCGCAAAAAATACTTAGCCACTAAACTAACTACCTGCATTTTTAGCTCTGAACAGAAAATCATCACTGTCATAGCATTTGGCATAGACTGTACTATTCTGTTCTAGATCCTTCTTGGTCAATTTGTTTTGGACATAACCCAGCAAGTTTGAGTGAGATTTGAGGAAATTGTTTTGGATTTTAAGCTGAATTTGCAAAAGTTACTCAATTTGCAAAAATAAATTAAGTCTTTTCACATTCATCCAAATCATGCCTATATAAGGATTATCAAGTTCTCCTCTAGCTGTACACAAAATGTTAAGATGATCCGAAAAACTCTTCAAGACTACATTGAGTGGCTTTTTCTAAGTCTCAGAATGTTGAATGTGTACAAAGTTTCAGATATTTTGTGAAAAATCCCTGGAGGATGTGGAAATTAAACTTTCTAGGGGGTGCCATTGAGCCAATTCCAAGATTTTTGGAAGGGAGAACCATAAAACATTCAAACTTTTTACCAGACCTGATGTTCTTGCACAATTTTATGACTTTATGCATATTTGGACACTCAAAGATTAGCTTTGATATTTAGGCTCAACAGAATTACAAATAGATCCTTGCACCAAGTGTAAATAATTGACTTTATTTCTGGGTTGTAGAGGCCAATGTGTCTGTGGTCCTGTCTCATCTTCTGCTGCTCGATCTAGATGACAAGGTTAGACCAAGCAGCAAAGACTCACAGGTGGGCATAATGAACAGATCCAGGTAAAACAAAAAACAGATTCACTTTCAATTATTCAAAACATAACTTGAAAAATCTGCAAATTCAGATGCCTAACTGCTTGAGTGCTCACTCATTAACACATCAGTCAATACACTTCAATTAGGAATTATGACACATGTAACCTACAGCTGCACCAGATAGCACAGAATATTATTTACATCATCACTGTAACAGCAACTTTAAGAAAAAAAAGTCATGCAGTCTTGTTTCACTGTTGAATGTTGTTGATACCCAAAAAGTCTAAGGATTTAGTAAGTTAAAGAGTGTGAAAAAGTCCTCAACAATGTTGCATCATGTCGGTCTCATCAGCACCATGGACAGAGAATGGACATCATTTTTTTTATTCAGCATTAAACATCCAAAAACATCAGAGACAGGCTCATTAGAGCACAATATATATATATTTTTAAACATGTGTTTATGTCATTTTTATGTATTTCAAGTATAACAAAAAAAACAAAGACAGAAAAAGACAAGGTACAGTACAGAACATTCACAGCAAGTCATCATCTTATGATACAAGTCCAAATTTCTAAAATTTTTAAATTTCTAAAACACATATTAAGTGCCTCTACAAGGCCTAAATTAAAGTGTTCTGAAATAGCTACCCAAATAATTCTTGAGTCAAAAATCAAAACAAACTGTAACTTTCTCCCCCTCTAGAAATGCCATAAAACATCCCCATATTTTATCAAAGGTGGAATATATACCCTTGATCGTAAATGTATCTTTTTCAAGGGCAAGAGAGTGAGACAATGCTGCAAGCCAGGCTTGCAGACTTGGTCTAGTAACAGATTTCCAGTATTTGGCTATGGTGTGTTTTTCTTGTAATAAACAATAGATAGTCATTTTCTTATCTGCCTTGCTGAGAAGACAACTGTCACAACCTGGCTCAATGGCCATGACAAAAGGACGGGAGGAGTGCATTTTCAAAAATAATCCAATAATTTATTACAAATGAAAGTAAAGCAAACCAATAATAAATACAAGTATGGAGTGTGTATTGTCTGTAATAGCAGTAGTGTGTGTGTGAAAATGATGTGGTGCGAGGTGTTGAAGGTGCACTGACAAAGAAAAACTAAATAAATATGCGTGGAGCTGGGACGAAGTGAGCAGGGAGCAGAGAGAGACAACAGGTCACTGAAAGCCAGCCTTTATAGAGGAAGAGGAGCAGCGGGCCCAGGTTCTCCACATCTGAATGATTTTACCTGCCAGTCCAGTCACCTCGGAGAGAACAGATATCATTAGGTCCTCTTTAAATATATAAATAGGGATTGTCACAACAACCCACAGGACAAATTCCAAGAATACACAGTTTGGGGCATATGAGTACTCCTTTGACACGGGTGATGACCTCCAATACCTATCCACAAGGCTTGGGTAATAGGACAGTTTCAAAGGCAATGGTATAGTGTGGCCTTCATTCCACATTTGCTACATACATCCAGGGTTTTGGGGTTGAATTTATTTAACATGGTTGCAGTTATATACAATCTCATTATCCACTTATATTGGAGTAGTTTAAAATGGGTATTTATGGAACGTGTTTGAGCTTCAACGCAGATCGTCTGCCAGTCCTCAAATGAGATTTCGCTGTTAAGATCCTCACACCATGCAAGTCTTTTAATGTCTGAAGAGACTTGGGAGCCGTCTACGATTAGTTTGTAAAAGCAAGATGTCAGGTCCCTTGTGGAGTGGTGCTTTACTACTAATATCTTCTGCAGTCCCAAAGGAGCCGATTTTGGGTCTGCTTGCACACTCTCCAACAAAAATGCAAGAACTATTCATGTAGAAATATAATCATGTTGCACATCAAATTAAACAGGAAATTTTCAGCTACGCGACCATATAAACCATTTTTACACACACCAAACGCAACTCCAACACCAAGCAAATGAATTATCAAATATCGCAATCAGTGGAGATTTTGGTTTTTCAGAACTGTTTACATTTTTATAGTTTGTTTTTATTTTTTGATAAATAAATCTGTTTCACTTTGTTTCAAACTTGAGTTCTTTTGTATGGATTTATCTTAATGGGAAAATGTATAGAGTTCTGGATGATTTTTTTCCAAAAAAAATTTCCAAATTTAACATGACTGTAAAATTCAATCAATAATATTAATGGATGAATGAATGGAATTTGTAACATGGTAATAAGGGTTAAAATAATGGCCTAAGTCATTTTTTGATGAAAATGAGTCCTTGGCCTAAATCATCTATTGATAATGCTGGCCATCTCTGGTAAAATCACCTAAATCCTTTGTTGAAAGGATCATGCACAATGGCTTATGTCAAGAAGGTGTCATAGGCCATTTTATTTTTTGCCTAAGTCAACATTTTTGATTCTTTAGGATAAAATGTCTGACTTGGGCAATTGAACAAGCTTTCATGATCGCGACTGCTTCAAGAAGCAACAGAATCTATAGTGCAGAAGAAGCTCTAAACATGATTCTTGAATCAGTTTCTACTGGTGAGTGATAAGGTTTACTATCATAAAGGCTAGGCTATAATGTTGTCTAAATGTCACAAAGTTTCACAAGTTATAGTTTAATTACAAAGCTAGCTACTTCTAGCTAGCTACCTATTCCTAGCCCACTTCTTTCTGTAACATAGCCAAATATAAATGAGCACAAGGCAATAATACCCCTCAAAGTCTTAAAATTAAAAATATGTTTTTGCCTTTTGGTAGGAGAAGTATTTGACTATTCTGACATCTCCTTCAATTTAGGTTAGAGTTATTTACTTTTTGAGTTTGCTTTATGGAATTAAAGGACAGTTAATAGGTTTCAAAAAGTTGTCAAAACTGGATGTTGGAAATGGGTTAAGTTCAATTAAAACCCAGCAAAGAAGACCTGGAGAAGTGAGGAAAGGGACTGCCTCCAAATGTGAAAAGTTTCAAAATTGTTTTGTGGGGGGGATATATTTTATGGCAGGTTGAAAAAAATGTCTGAAATAATAAGTTCCCCCCAGTATAACTCCGGCTGTGAAAAGGGACATTAGCTCATATCCACCATGCTTACTGATTATGGTCTGAGATGTATGTTACTATGCATAGTTACTATGGCTAGTTATACAGAATAAATGATTTGATGTCCTGTGTAACTTTGAATGGAAAAGAAGAAATAAATCATGTTGATCAAATTGTTTTATTTTACAAATTCTTTGGATCATGTCTAATAATCAAAGTGAATATCAAGAAGTCTCTTCTTTCCTTTGAAGAGGTAGGGGGTTATAGGGCTTTAGTCAGGGGATACTATTTTGGCAGGCTGAAAAGGCAGCCTGTAAGAATGCGTATACCCCTGTAACTCTTGATAGGAAAGAAGAAATTTCTTTATAATCACCAGGATTATTAGACATGATCCAATGTACTTGTAAAATAAAACACTAGATGATATGGTAAAGACTTGGCTTTATAGACAGAGGATACATATTTTAGTAGGCTGAAAATACAGCCTGCCAAAATATGTATCCAGCTGTAACTCTTGACAGAAAAGAAGAATTTTTCTATATTCCCCAGTGTTATTAGACATGATCCAAAGTATTTGTAAAATGAAACACTAGATGATATGGTAAAGACTGGGCTAATTAAGTTTCCTTTATTTGGATGAAATCAAGCGCAGTATCATAGTTCCACCTTCGCTGGATACGTGCGTGTTCCTGCAGCCAGGGGGAACACTGCCTATCAGGGTCCGTCGGGCTTAAGCTTTAGCTAGTTGGCTAACTGCTAACTATTAGCATCAGTATAACTCCCTCCAAACTGGTGGCTAATTACCGTGCCTTTTCACGGACTTTGAGTCAAGTTAAATTTGGATAAATTGCACATAATTTGAAATAGTGGCATTTACTGCAGTTGAGTGTGAATAGGCCTATAGCCATTAGCATTAGCTGCTATTAGTTGGTTAACTGTTATTAGCATCACTTTATGTCACGTGTTTTGAAACATTGACGATACACCCTTTACAATTTAACGTCATTTTGCACTAATGATGACAAAAATATAACCATTATATGCATACTTACCAACAAAAAGCTTTTAGCTAGCTGACCAACAAGTGGTTGCTAGTTGAGAAGCCAGCAGATCTGCAGGCTTGTGCCGAGTGTGAACCTGGGCAAGCACCTGTGTGCCTATCGGTGTCTCAGAGCGCACTGTGAGGCGGGACTTTGGCTTATGATGACATCGAGGGGCAAATCGCAAACAACTAGGTTGAAGCGGATTGGCTGATGTTGGTTGATGTATTTTCTGCATGAATATTTAGATTGAGAGTTTAAGAGCTTCATGCTAGTTGCCAAGTCTTTTGTCTGTTATCGTCCGGAAAGCCAGAACAAAAAAATCACACCCATTGCAAAATGCTTCAACTTGAGCAGTTTTATTGGGACATCAATGTGACATTAATTCAATGCCTGGTTTCCAGACATCAAATCAATGTCAATTTGATGTCAAGTTTCGTGCAGCAATGTTGTTTTGATGTCAAATATATTGATTAGCAATGTATAATGCAGTAATTGGATGTGAGATTGATCCTTTGGTTGGACCTTTTTACAACCATAAGGAGGTCAAAGCTTCTGTAGGCTATTTATCATGGTAGTCAAAATCTTGACCAATCTTCAACATCAAACTGATGTCACGGTGCCCGCTGGGCGTCCAACAACAGTATCGCTGTGTCTGGATGTTCCGCCCTTGTATGAATAATATTAAGAACCCTACAGACACAATGAAATGCTTGACGTCCCTTGACAAATCCATTTTGATCAGGATCAGACAGGAGAGGCAAGTATTTTTTAAGCCTAAGTGCCAGAACTTTAGCAATTATCTCATCAGAGTTTATAAGTGATATTGGTCTGTAGGAACCACATTTTGTTGGCGATTTTTCCGGTTTCAGACTGACAGTTATAAGAGCGTTACGCAAGGATGGAGGTAATTCACCTACTTGTTAACTTTCTACCAACATATCCAATAAAGGAGATAATAACTTGTTTTTAAAAATTTTATACATATGGGCAGCCCATCAGGGCCGGGGGCTTTTCCACCATTCATTTTGTCAATTGCATCTGATAATTCAGTTAGTGTGATTGGGGAATCCAGCTCAGCTTTAGCTTCTGCACTAAGTGAAGGAATCTTTAAATCATCAAAAAAGTTAAAGAGGGTTTCAGTAGTTGCAAGGTTTTCTGATGAATATAATTGTGAGTAGTAATACTCAAAGACACTATTAATTTTTTGGGGATTTGAATTTTTTTCACCATCTGTAGTCATGTTCTCAGTGATTGATCTCTCGTTTTAATAATTTTTATGCACCATGACAGTAATATTAATTGTTTACAAAGAAACCATTAGGAACTGTGGAACCGAAACCCACAAAGTCATATCTGAATAGGAATATATTAAAATGATGAATCAAAGTTTAGAGATCTTTTTTTTTTCTTTTAATGTATTCTCTTTGTAAAGTACCTGTTCATATATCCCAGCCAAAGTATTACATTTGCCTCAGTCACATTAGTGATAGACATAATTAAGTATTTTCTGATTCCTTATTATGAGTAACATTTTCTGCAATAGGAACAGAGACATGCAAAGATGGGGTTGAACGTAAAATACAGGCACACAAAGGATTACTTTTTGCATTCAAAAATATACATCGAAACCAACAAAACCAACCCACTCAAACAAACAAAAGACAAGGTCCATCACAGGGAGTTACTGTGGGACTGATGAGACTGTTTTTCAGTGAGTCTAGCTGACAAATTGCCTTGATTGTCCTGATAAAGTGGAGGTGCAGCTAGAAGAATCACTGACTTTAACAAAAAGGACCCATAGTGTGAAGGCAGGAGATGAACTTTTACAGCCTTTCAGCTTTTGTGCATTGGTTTGTTGTAGTTCTTCACTTGCATATTTGCCTAAGTGTATTCACAGTGCCTTCTGTGTTGGATTTGTGTGTGTGTGTGTGTGTGTGTGTGTGGTTGTACATGAGGCAATGCTGAGTGACATGCTTTGACAGAAACATAACTGCACATTTTATCAGCGTTCGTTAAATGTTTCCTGCCAGTCTTCCTCCCCGCTTTCAGTGACTTTCACCTTTACAAGGCTGCTGTAGATACAATCAAACACAAACATTCAGTGCACGTGTATACAGACTGCAGATGCGCCAACATGTTCGTTCATCTATTTTCACATTTATATCTAGAACAATTTGCAGCAAGGTAACCCATGGCAAATCCCCATATAAGCAGCATAGTTTAACCCACCTGTTGTATTCTGGCAAAATTCGACAGATTTACAAGTTTTCTCTCCAAATATCTTTCAGTTCCACCACTTTACACAATACATTTGAACCCAATACAAGTGTGAAGTATTTTTACAAAAAAATTGGTGTTTTATTGAACTAGTAGACCCATGGAACTCCTGGTGAATAATAACTTGTCATTGGAAATCAATAGTTTTTCCTGGGTATATTTGGCCTTTTGATTTTACTATATATGTTTTGAAAAGAAACACAGAAGATATTTTTTGCCACAGTTTAGAATTATAAATGAAGACATAAACAGTGCAATATGTTTCATCTTATAGTCAATATAATATCTAAAAAGATTTTTTTAACCTAAAAAAGTTTTATGAGCTCAGGTAAATAAAACATAGCAGGGCAAACATAGCAAATACAAGTTAAAACTTGTAATGTTCACAACAGCTTAAGTTGATAAAAAGATCAAACACAACATTGGGTGATAGTAAACGTATTGTGGATTTTTAAGTGAATACAATGTGAACATTATGGGTGGTGGCCAAAACAAAATCAACAGGAGGGTTAAAATTTCTAATATATGAGTTCTCTTAAGGTATTAGCATGTGCTGCACGAGTTAATAAGAGCCACACTGTCAGCGTGTCAAGAACATGCTCAGTAGCACCGGTAGCAGCCGTTCTGGCGGTGTTTGGTGTGTGTGTACATGGCATAAATTTAGTTAAAAGAGTAATGTTAGCCTACTTGCACAGATGTTAGCTGTGTGTGTGTGTGTGTGCTTGTTAGTGTTATAAGTTTTATAGGGAAACAAAGTTCATTTATAGAGTGATGTACACATTTTGTGTATAAGATGATTTGGATCATTACATGGGGAACTTAAAGACAGCAACATTGTGTCTACAGGGGCGTAACACCACCACGGATTTGTGTGAGTGGATTCTCAGCTCTGATAGCTATGCAAACAAAACACAGAGCTAGAGTCTGTGTGGAAAACGATTTAAGACTCAGATTTTCTCAAATTCAGCCAAAAATTGCTGTGTGAGTCCTCTCAAGCACACCCTTGTCATTAAAGCTGTTTGTACTTCAAAGTTTCAAGTGGATTCATAACTAAATATGTTCTAGAAATGTAGAAGTGTTTGGTAGATTTCGTTTTTTAAAAGTGATGGTGTTGCTCACTGAATATGCTGGTAAATAAATCTACTTTGTGAAAAATAATGCACTTTAAGAGATTTTATTTGTATGTTATGCATTTTAAATGTGGAAGGTGCAGGGGGTGGCAGGCTTGCTGACACATTTCTTTTTCTAGCTGCTATACTGTTATGACAGTTGTGTTCATCACTATGATAACTGCTATGACAGTTGTAGTAGTGATGAATATTATTCTATAGAGACTGTGTCTGTCCCCAGACCCAAACGCCACATAGATGTTAGCACAAAAACAAATAAAAAAGGTGTCAGTCATAGAAATCTGGTTAAAATCAAAACCTCAAATGTAGAAGCTTCAAAACATCAGATAATTAGATGTGATCTCTTAAATATTAGATCACTGAGATCCAAATCTTTACTAGTGAATGACCTTATATCAGAAAATCACATTTATTTATTCTGTTTAACTGAAACGTGGCTGTGCCAGGAGGAATATGTCAGTTTAAATGAATCCACTCCTCCCAGTCACTCAAATACTCATATACCCCGTGACACAGGCCGTGGTGGTGGTGTAGCAGCTATTTATCATTCTTGTCTCCAAATCAATCCGAGACCAACGGCTAATTACTCCTCTTTTGAAAGCCTTGTTCTAAATTTATCTCATACTGACTCAAAAACCTGCCAGCCTGTCCTATTTGTGATAATTTACCGTCCTCCAGGCCCTTATTCTGAATTCTTATCAGAATTTTCTGAGTTCGTATCAAACTTGGTCCTTAGCTCTGATAAAATACTTATTGTAGGTGATTTTAATATTCATGTTGACAAAGAAAGTGATAGCCTTAGCTCAGCTTTTATGTCCTTAATAGACTCTGTTGGTTTTATTCAGGCTGTTCGTGAAGCTACTCATCATTTCAACCACACTCTTGATTTGGTTCTAGCATATGGCCTTGATGTTGATAGACTAAAAGTTTTCCCTGAGAATCCTTTATTATCCGATCACTTCTTAGTAACTTTTAACATCTTCTTAGAGGATTTTGTGTTTTGTAACAAAATTGTGAAGAGTAGAAATCTGTCCAATGGTGCTAAATTTAAAGAAGCGATTCCTGCTGCCTTAAACTCAATAACTTAGCCAACTGATGACTGTGATATTAGCTATAGCCCCTCTCAGCTGGATCAGCTTGTTGACGACTCTGCCAGTCTACTAAGATCCACTTTGGACTCAATTGCGCCACTGAGACAAAGAACTATTAAACGTCAGAGGGCGGCTCCTTGGTTTACTTCTGAAACTCGTGAACTTAAAAAAGCATCCAATAAATTAGAGAGAATATGGTGGTCCAATAAAAGGGAGGAGTCACGTATACTTTGGCGGGAAATTCATAATAACTACATGACAGCCTTACGACATGCTCGAGCTGCCTACTACTCCTCACTAATTGAAGAAAATAAAAACAACCCTAGGTACCTTTTCAGCACTGTAGCCAGGCTGACACAGAGTCAGCGCTCTGTTGAGCCTGTGATTCCTCTAGCTCTCAGCTGTGAGGACTTTATGAGCTTTTTTAATGATAAAATTCTTAAAATTAGAGATAAAATTAGCAACTCCCTGCTTTCACCTGAACCTACCGTACCATTAATTGTAGTCAGACCTGAGTTAGATCATTTTTCTACAATTAGCCTTCAGGAGCTAAATTCTCTTGTCTCCTCCTCCAAACCATCTACCTGCCTTTTAGACCCGATCCCAACTAAACTGTTCAAGGAGGTCTTTCCCTTAGTTTGTCCATCCCTGCTGGAGACAATAAATCTCTATCAACAGGCTACATGCCACAGTCTTTTAAAGTAGCTGTAATCAAACCTCTCCTTAAAAAAGCTAACCTCGATTCGGGAACATTAGCCAACTACAGGCCTATATCAAACCTTTCATTTACTTCAAAGATCCTGGAGAAAGTAGTGGCTAATCAGCTATGTGACTTCCTTCAAGACAACAGCCTCTTTGAGGACTTTCAGTCAGGATTTAGAGCTCATCACAGCACAGAGACTGCTCTAGTTAAAGTAACTAACGACCTACTCTCAGCTTCAGATGAGGGACTTCTCTCAGTACTTGTTTTGTTAGATCTTAGTGCAGCTTTTGACACCATTGATCATAATGTTCTTATACAGAGATTAGAGGTATTACTCAGGTTTACAGGGACTGCCCTAAATTGGTTTAAGTCCTACTTATCTGATAGATACCAGTTTGTACACGTGAACAACAAGTCCTCTGTGTACACTAAAGTAAGTTACGGAGTTCCTCAAGGCTCTGTGCTAGGTCCAATTCTCTTCTCCATTTATATACTTCCCCTCGGTGATATCATGAGGAAATACTCCGTTAATTTTCATTGTTACGCTGATGATACTCAGCTGTATGTATCAATGAAGCCAGGTGAGACAAATCAGTTATCTAAACTAGACGCGTGTCTAAAGGACATTAGGACCTGGATGGCCAAAAATTTTCTTCTTCTTAACTCAGATAAGACAGAGATCATTGTGCCTCGACACCTTAGAGAAACCTTGTCTAAAGATTTAACTGCCCTAGATGGCATAAGCCTGATGCCAAGCACAACTGTTAGAAATCTTGGGGTTCTGTTTGATCAGGATCTATCCTTTAACTCTCATATAAAGCAAATTTCAAGAACAGCCTTTTTTAATCTTCGTAACATCGCTAAAATTAGGCCTATCCTGTCCCAGAGCGATGCCGAAAAGCTAGTCCATGCCTTTGTTACCTCTAGACTGGACTACTGTAATTCTCTTCTTTCAGGCTGTCCCAGTAAGTCGCTTAAGACGCTTCAGCTGGTTCAAAATGCTGCAGCACGTGTGCTGACTAGAACTAGGAGAAGAGACCACATTACTCCTGTATTAGCCTCTCTGCATTGGCTTCCCATTAAATATAGAATAGAATTCAAGATTCTTCTTCTCACCTATAAAGCTCTCAGTGGACAGGCACCAGTTTACCTCAAAGAGCTTGTAGTGCCGTACAACCCCTCTAGAACATTACACTCCCAAAATGCTGGTTCCATCAGTCTCTAGAAGTAGTATGGGAGGCAGAGCCTTCAGTTATAAGGCTCCTCTTCTCTGGAACCATTTACCGACCACGGTTCAGGGGGCAGACACCCTCTCTACCTTTAAGGCTAGACTTAAAACATTCCTCTTTGATAAAGTTTTCAGTTAGGGACCAGCTCATAGTCCATAGTTTAGACACATAGTTAAGATGCAATAGGCTTAGACTGCCGGGGGGATCTGGCACGTTGGGCTCTATCCCTCTCTCTCTCACACTCTGTCTCCATATATGCCTCTGCCCCTTTCTGTTTGCTCCTGTACTCGTCTCTGGCTCTTGTCTTTTAGGTGGCCTGGGATCCTTGGTGGAGACTGCCTGCTGCTGTGGAGTCACGAAGCCTCAATAACTACAATTACAGACATAACACATATTTGGCCATCTCATTCCAGTTCATAATCATTATAGCTGTTAATATTGATATTAACATGATCTTTCTATCCATGGTTGATACATCTATAGTAACTATCTTTAGCTCCACATGGACATGAGATCCCTCTTGAAAATGAGGTGTCACATCTCAAGAGGTCTACTATTAATACATTTATACTTAATGGAGACAAATATGGTAGGGATACACTTGTGGTCTGGGCACTCATGAGTTTGTCACTACCATAAATTCTTATTTTCAGTCAGACTTTTATTGATTATACTTCTATTAAAATTTTCACCACAACCACACAGACATGAGGATCCTCCTCTAATAAATTTGTCTGCAGCAGAAACAAATTTGACGGCGACAGGTCTATGATTGGTCCTTTGATCTGTCACTAGCTTTGGTTCTTACTTTAATCCACTTGTCTCCACCTACCTTCCTCCCTTTGCCCACACACCCAACACAGCATCGTGTGGATTTGCTGTTCATCATGAGACTGGGGTCCACATTCAAGATTTCCTGCTGCTTAACAGAAAGTTTTTTCTTGCCGCCATGATGGAGGGATTCATGATTGGCTATATGGATTCATGTTGGGTGTTGGATGTATATATTTGTATATATATGTATATGTGTATTTTTATATGTATATATGTATCTATGCATATATGTGTATCCATAATATGAAGAGCTTTGTGCTCTATTGTAAAGTGTCTTGAGATAACACTTGTTATGAATTGGCGCTATACAAATAAAGATTGATTGATTAAAGATTGATTGATAAGTGCATGAGAGTAGGGGATACATGGCTTGAAGTCAAATGTCTGAAAGGGTACAGGCTGTGAAAAGTTTGAGAACCATTGGTTTACAAAATCTTTTGAGGGAATGGAATAATTCAAAGCACACTCACAATGTGGGTACTTGAGAATGCTTGATACAAATTATATTGTAACTGACTAAATTTGTTGTTCGAAATGTTCTGTTTAGTCAAAGAAAGGACTGTTTAGACAGTTGAGTTCTCCATAATATCCATGATTGCATCAGTCTGTGTATGCATGAATGCATACACACGTGGACAAAATTGTTGGTATCCTTCTGTTTAAGAAAGAAAGACCCACAATAGTCACTGAAATAACTTGAAACTGACAAAATTAATAATAAATAAAAATTTACTGAAAATTGACTAATGAAAAATCAATCAATCTTTATTTATTTGTATAGTGCTAATTCATAACAAGTGTTATCTCAAGATACTTTACAATAGAGCATAAAGCTCTCCATTTTATGGATACACATATATGCATAGATACATATATACATATATAAAATAAACATACAAATATATACATCCAACACCCAACATGAATCCATATAGCCAATCATGAATCCCTCCATCATGGCGGCAAGGAAAAACCCTCTGTTAAGCAGCAGGAAATCTTGAATGTGGATCCCAGTCTCATGATGAACAGCAAATCCACACGATGCTGTGTTGGGTGTTTCTTTCAATTTTCTTTCAATTGTGCTTCAACAGAATCATTCTAAAAACAAAGTAATGAAACTGGCCTTGACAAAAATGATGGTACCCTTAACTTAATATTTTGTTGCACAATCTTTTGAGGCAATCACTGCAATCAAGCACTTTCTGTAACTCTCACTGAGACTTCTGCACCTGTCGACAGGTATTTTGGCCCACTCCTCTGAGCAAACTGCTCCAGCTGTTTCAAGTTTGAAGGGTGTCTTCTCCAGGCTGCATGTTTCAGCTTCTTCCACAAATGTTCGATAGGATTTAGATAAGGGCTCATAGAAGGCCACTTCAGAATAGTCCAATGTTTTGTTCTTAGCCATTCTTGAGTGTTTTTAGCTACGTGTTTTGGGTCATTATCCTGTCGGAGAACCCATGACCTGCAACTGAGACCAACCTTTCTGACACTGGGCAGCATATTTCACTCCAAAAAGCCTTGATAGTCTTGAGATTTCATTGCACCCTGCACAGATTCAAGACACCCTGTGCCAGATGCAGCAAAGCAGCCCCAGAACAAAACCTCCTCCATGTCTCACAGTAGGTACAGTGTTCTTTTCTTTGTATGCTTCATTTTTGCATCTGTGAACATAGAGCTGGTGTTACTTGCCAAAAAGCTCCAGTTTTGTCTCACCTGTCCAAAGGACATTCTCCCAGAAGCTTTGTGGCTTGTCAGTAAGCATTTTGGCAAATTCCAGTCTCACTTTTTTATGATTTGCTTTCAACAGTGGTGTCCTCATCAGTCACCTTCCATTAACTCCACTTTGGCTCAAACAGTGACGGATGAGGCGATCTGATACTGATGTACCTTGACCTTGGAGTTCACTTCTAATCTCTTTGGAAGTTGTTCTGGGCTCTTTGGTTACCATTGTATTATCTGTCTCTTCAATTTGTCATCAATAATCCTCTTGCGGCCACATCCAGAGAGGTTGGCTACAGTCCTGTGGACCTTAAACTTCTGAATAATTGTGCAACTGTAGTCAGAGGAACATCAAGCTGCTTGGAGATTATCTCATAGCCTTTACCTTTAACATGCTTGTCTATAATTTTCTTTCTAATGTCCCGAGACAACTCTCCCCTTAGCTTTCGGTGGTCCATGTTCAGTGTAGTACACATCACAATACCAAACAGTATAGTGACTACTTTTCACCCTTTAAAAAGGCAGACTGACGGATTAAAAAATTGAAGACACCTGTGATGCTAATAATAATAATAATAATAATACTACATTTTATTTAAAAGCGCCTTTCACGACACTCAAGGACACTGTACAAGATAAGAAAAAACAACAATAAAATCAGCAATAAAATCAACAATAAAATCAGCAAAACACAACAGACAATGGTATGGTCTGGGAAAGAGGTGGTGCATTATTGTTGAATGGAGTATGCAGTCCTGAGCAGGTGGGTTTTGAGTCTGGATTTGAAAAGGGACAAAGAGTTCAAGTTTCTGAGGTCCGATGGGAGAGGGTTCCAGAGCTGGGGAGCAGAGCGACTGAAGGCCCTGCTCCCCATGGTGCTGAGGCAGGCAGAGGGCACAGTGAGGTGGGTGGAGGAGGAGGATCTGAGGGAGCGGGCTGGAGTGGCGATGTGGAGGAGGTCGGACAGATATGGAGGGGCAAGGTTGTGGATGGCCTTAAAGGTGTACAGGAGGAGTTTGAATTGTATGCTTGACCAGGAGCCAGTGGAGGTGCTGTAGGATGGGGGTGATGTGATGGTGGGAGGGGGTTCTGGTGATGATGCGGGCAGCTGAGTTCTGGACCAGTTCAAGTTTATGGAGGGACTTTTGTGGGAGACCGAAGAGGAGAGTGTTACAGTAATCTAAACGGGAGATGACTAGGCTGTGGACCAGAATGGAGGCACTGCGAGGAGTTAAGGAGGGGTGGAGTAAACAAGTGGGCTGGGTGATGTTATTCACATGAAACTGGAAAGACAGTGTGCTGTCGAAGATGACACCCAGACTCTTAACCTGAGAGGAGGGGGAGATCGAGGAGCTGTCAATGGTGAGGGAGAAGCTGTCAACTTTAGAAAGTGTAGACTTAGAGCCGATCAGAAGTAGTTCAGTTTTATCACTGTTAAGCTTGAGGAAGTTTGAGGTGAACCAGGATTCTAAGTCTGATAAACAGGAGATGAGGGAGGGGGGTGGGAGTGTGGAATTAGGTTTGCAGGAGAGGTAGAGCTGGGTGTCATCCGCGAAGCAGTGGAAGTGAATATTGAATTTTCGGAAGATATGGCCCAGGGGGAGGAGGTAAGTGATGAAGAGGAGGGGCCCCAGGACGGAGCCCTGGGGCACACCTGTAGTGACTGGGGAGGGGTCTGATTGGAAGGACTGTAACTGTATGAACTGAGTGCGGCCTTTGAGATAGGGGTGGAACCAGGTGAGGGGGGTATGGGTGATACCAATGGAGGAGAGTCGATTGAGGAGGATGGGGTGTGAGATTGTGTCAAAGGCCGCATTCAAGTCAAGGAGGATGAGGATGGAGAGTGAACCAGAATCAGCTGCAGTGAGGAGGTCATTGGTGATTTTAATAAGTGCTGTTTCAGTGCTGTGACAGGGGTGGAAACCGGACTGGAAGGGCTCATAAAGGTTATTGTGGGTTAGATGAGAGTGAAGTTGGCTGGCGACTATTTTTTCAAGAATTTTGGAGATGAAGGGTAAATGAGAAATGGGGCGGAGGTTACTGAAGTCATTGGGATCTGAACCATGTTTCTTTAGTATAGGGGTCACAGCTGCAGTTTTGAGTGATAATGGAATGATCCCAGTGGAAAGTGAGGAGTGGATAATAGCAGAAATAAGAGGGAGTAAATAGGTGAGGGAGGATTTGACCAGAGATGTGGGGAGGGGATCGAGCTGGCAAGAAGAGGGCTTGGACTTATGGATCAGTTCGGAGATTTCTTTCTTTAACTGGAGGGTACCAACAATTTTGTCCAAGTGTGTATGCCTTAGAGTTGTTGTGAAGCTGAGCAAGAATTAGGAATGTTAAGACACAAGGAGGCTGCAGCATTGTTGTATTGGCGTTTGCTCCAGCCCACAGTAGCCAGTGTTAAACTGTACCATACAGCCCATGAAAAATTGGAGAACAACTTGTAGTATCTCTACAGCAGAACATTACATTTGGTGCCAGAAGTGACAGACTCTTCACCTAAGGGACTTACTTCTTGCTTTGAGATAGTTGGGGGCTAACTTCAGCTGTACTTACAGCAGCTATATACACTGGTGAGAAGCATGCTCCCTACACTAAAGAAGGAGTCAATTTGAAGCAATTCCTGAAGTTACACCTCTGTTTTGCAAAAACTTGTATTATTTCTCAAATGAATATAACTTACTACATTAAAAAGTTCACCTTTATAAACACAAAAGAGAACATGAGATAATTCCTCGATGTCATCTTCAGAACCATGTTACGGACCATGGCCTTATCCATGTGATTATGTTGCATATTTGAGGGGTTGCTTTCTACTGTTGTGTGTTTGCGTGTGTGTGAGGAGTGGGCGTTCTGTTGGCAGAAGGTTCTCTGTCTGCAATCAGGTGACCTCCTATAAATGGCAGAGGAAGCAGGTTCAACGGTGGTAGAAGTGGCCCTCCCATTGGCCCAACAGCTGACAGCCGTCAATTCAAAAAGCCTCAGCCAGCACACAGACGGTGGCATTACTGACAGCAGCATCCCCTGGTTCTCAGCCTTCAAACTATTTCACTGAACTTTGTTTACCTTGGCATTGTTAGTACATTTTTGTATTAGTCAGTTTTTGGTTGATTCCTTAGTTTGTGTTCAAGTTTAGCTGCTTTTTGTTTTTGTACCTTGTTTGTTTAAAACTCGCTTTCATTTGGTTTGTAAACACCTTCTCTTTTGTTTTGTAATAAAGAACAATCAGAATTTTGGTCCAGTGTTTGGTTTTGGGGACCAAGCAGTGATCTTCCTTTATGTTCCCTCACACCTTTCTGGGTATTCAAAGCATCTAAATTTTTTATTTTATTTAATTTCTAACTAAGGCAACATGACTATGACCAAAACGCCGAAACTCACAGACAGATTTGAAAACTTTGCATATCAAGCATTTTTTCCACTTTTTTGGGATACAGTTTGTCACATTACATTTAAATAGGTCATAGACAGTCAGGCAAACAGTGGAAAATACACATCCTATTTAAAACATGCTCTATGTGATGATCTCTGCTTCAGCGACTTTTGTGTGGAGCTTTGGACTTCTTTTTGCTCCTAGTTGTGTGTTTTCTCCACCTCATGGAGAGTGTGCGTGGCTTCCTGGCTCTGAGGCTGCCTGCAGTTTTACACCTGATATTTATCACGGCAATCATCCGCACCTACATAATCTCCACTCGGACTCATCTCCAGCGCCAGATGATTCCATGTGGTTTGTTGGCCAAACTCTTGAGTCTCTTGAACTCTTTAATCTTTTGATCAATCTCATGTTTTTGGATTTTTGCCCCTGTGACTCACCTGTGTATGTTTGCTCCTTCCTTTCACTGCCTCCACGAGCCCTTCCACACCTCACGCCAACCACCTGTAATCACTGCCTTAATCTTGGAAAATCCCCTTTAGCTTGGACATCACTCTCTGCACGGATTCACCACCTTACCTCTGACCCTGGATTCCCCCCTCCTTTCCCTTGGCTTCCCACAAATAAATCCTCTTTGTTACACCTTTAATCTGCCTCTAGCTTCTGCTGCTGGTTCCAAACTGAAACTACCAGGAACATTCTCTCACACTCTAAGAGCATCTTTTACAGTTTACATGTATTTTTCATTGCTCAGGTTTGTAAATAAAATGAACCCTGGCATTAATGAAAAACTTCATATTCAGGCATATTAGAACAAAGGATGACTGAAAGTTTCTGTTTGTAAACAAAAACACATTTTGAGACAGTAACTGGCTCTAAAATATGTTTTCACTAACAGGGGTGTGCGGGGGGGGGCCTAATGGCCCAACTGTTGAAAAACGCGTGCTAAAGTGCACTCTTGGAAGGCAAAACACGTGCTACAGTACCTTTTTAGAGCCAAAAGGCGCTCTAAAGTGTCCTCTTAGATGGCAAAACGCGCTCTAAAGTGCCCTTTGTGTCCTCTTGGGTGGCAAAATGGTCTCTAAAGTGTCCTCTTGGGAGCTAAAACGTGTGCAAAAGTTCCCTCTGTGCCCTCTTGGGCATCTAAGTGCATACTTAAGTGCCCTCCTGGTTGGCAAAACACACTAAACTGCCTTCTTAAGCGGAAAAAACACACTAAACTCCAGAAGACTGTTAGGACTAAGAAATACTATGGAACATTACTGTTGCAATGACTTATATTGGGCCCTTTTTTGATCTATATTGAGCCAGAACTATCTCACAGAACCAGTTTTGATTTCCTGGTGCTAATATGGTGTTAAAATGCCAGGCATGAAAATTCCTCACCTTTCAGCAAAATTTGCCAGTTTGAAATCAAAATAGGTGACCTAGGGTGTAGATCCGATGGAAAGATTTTTTTGGGGGGGTGGGGATAATCGACATGGACATGGAGGTATACCAGAGATTATCAGTGAACTGCAAACATGTGCACGCACCTGAAGGGAGCCTTGAATTGGACAAAAACATTCACTCTACAAGCGGAAGAGCATGGATATATAAGCACGAAGGGCCTCACATCAGCAGTGTTTTCTCTGGGAAGGTGGGGGGATTCTGCTGCCTGATTGGTTTAAGAAGCATTTGGAAGCTTAACCCCCAAATTCCACATAACGCGAAAGCACGGTGCAGTGCCCCACTCTTGAATCGTACTGCGGAGCACAGAGAACCCACTCTAGTCTATCAGGCAAATTCCACTGCCCGCGCCAGCGCCATGGCGCTGGATATTTCAGGTCTATTTTCTGCGCGGCCGCTTCAAAACCTCGTAAATTCACCGTCGTTGAGAAAGCACCAGACAGGAAGTTAACGTGTGGAGTATCCGGAACTTACAAAATAAAACACAATGCATGGACTCTCGAACGTAAATTTCCTCAATAGTTTGTCATTACTTCAGAACCGAAGGCACAAACATCAAGTCAACAGTCAGTCAGAGGGTCCCAGAGGCAGCACGACATCATGGACGAAGAAAAGTGAATCGTAGAGGTACAGAAATATATAACATTGTATATATGACACCAAACATCCTTTCTACAAGGATATAGGCAGATAGAAGTGAAATAAATCACGAAGCTGTATGGTTGGGACCAGCAAAGGGACCTTAGAGAAGCGAAGTGAGGTGTTGTTTACTTTTTTTCTCAGTCTATAACATGTTTTATTAACGTGTGACATCACAATTCGCACAAGAGCTTGTGACTCTCTGGGGATCAGCGCCCCAGCCCCACAGGGCTGCGCGCCGCTGCGCTGCTCGGCGTGTCGCATCCAGTGGGTTTTGCAAGTCGGAGCAAGACAGCGGCGCGGTGCTTTCGCGTTTTGTGGAATTTGGGGGTAAGACGCCTCGCCGATCCAAGTGGATTATAGCTAACGATAGTTTAATATTAGCTAAACGTAACATATCACCAGAAGAATTAAAGCTTGCTAAAAGAGGCATCATGTCATTGATGAATAACGTTAGCTCACACAGAAGGAGATATAACGTAGATATCTAAACAAGCCTCCAGTGGAAAATTAATTAACGCATTTCATGAGAGAAGTTATCAGTATCTTAAATAGCATAATGGGACCATGTTAAGATAGATACTTTATTATACATTCATATTGTCCTGTAATTCTGCTTGAATTTTCTGTCAAAATGCATCAGATTGATGCTTTTAAATATGAAATATTCAAATTTTTCTTCCACAGGTTTTGTTTACAAACCTAAATATTGTTCTCATGAGCCACAGATTCGTTTGCGTATCCTGATGTCTTGTTTGCATTTCTAGAAGTTTTGCTTGCGTTTCTTCCTGACTGTCATGGGCGGGGCCTCCTCTGAAAACTGTAAGAAGCCTCCTGATTGGTCAGTCTCATTCAGAGAGACGAGGTGACAACTTCCACCCCACACTGAGCTGACGGCTCGGGAGACATGGAGAGCGTAAACTGAAGGACACAAACATCAATAAACAGGAATGTTTTGCCTAACTTTTCTTTCATTTTGATGCTATTAAGGTTACACTTGTCATTCTTGTACTTTTTTTTCCGACCAGTTGAGAACACTCGTAATTTAGACTTACCAGCTTAGCGCTATGCGCTTGTCAGGAATGACTGGCGACCTTATTACGGTCCTGGGGCCTCATTTATAAAGCTTGCTTACGCACAAAACAGGGCTTGAAAGTGGCGTAAGTCACTTCCCACGCAAAGGTTGTGATTTATAAAAATAAACTTGGCGGGACAATGTGCGCACCGGTACGTCAACTTTGATGCTGGCGTACGAACATTTTTGAGATATGGGAAACTTTCGGCACGGATGGTGAGGAGGTGAACAGAAGCCAGATTCATCTCATACATGTAATGTCATCACATATCAGACTTATAGACCCGCGTAATCATAAACACCCGAGTCTGCAGTGTTATAGACATGTTCACTTACTACTGTATGCAATGTTCATATATCATACATGATCTTCAAATGATACAGAGCGGTGGATAGCACTGATTGATTAGTTAGCTGGTTTGTTGAAAAGCAAGAAAAAGACACCTTAAACACTTTTCATGGATAGATAACTTTTTGGCCTGTTAATTGTTTTATCACTTGCTCATGTCGGGTTTTTTATTTTGTCATTGCCACTTGTTTTTATTTTGTAATTTTATCATTATTATTCATTTAATCTTTTTATAATTTCTGTCATTTTTTCTGTTTTTATCCCCCTTTTCCCATTCTTGCTGATTTTATGTTTTATTTCAGTCCTCATGGTCTCATTTTTATGTTTCACAGTTCTTGTATTCTTGTATACCTCTACTACAGACAGAAACATGGATGCGCCATGGGCTCCCCTGTATCTCCCATAGTAGCTAACCTGTACATGGAAGAGGTGGAGAGAGAGGCCCTAGCCTCATTCCATGGAGCAGCACCAAGTCACTGGTTTAGGTATGTGGATGACACCTGGGTCAAAATCCAGTCACATGAAGTGGAGGCCTTCACAGACCACATCAACACAGTGGACAATAACATTAAGTTCACACGTGAAGATGTTAAGGACAACGTCTTGGCCTTTTTGGATTGTGCAGTACACTTGGAGGCAGACGGGGGTCTCAACGTGGAAGTGTACGGGAAACTCCCACACACATGGATCAGTATTTACTCTTTGATTCCCACCATCCTCTTCAGCACAAGCTGGGTGTCATCAGAACCCTCAACTACTGAGCTGAGAGTGTTCCTACAAGGAAGGAAGGAAAGGAAAAGGAACAGAAACACATTAGAGAAGCCCTGAAAACCTGTGGATACCCGAGGTGGGCCTTTTTGAAGAACAAGAAAAGAAAGGACACGGAGCATGAAAGGGAAGAGAGACGCAAGAACATTGTGATTCCTTATGTTGCAGGTTTATCCGAAAGACTTCAGAGAATCTTTGGCAAACACCACATTCCTGTTCACTTCAAGCCTGGAAACACACTAAGGCAGAAGTTGGTCCACCCCAAGGACAAAACACCAAGACATAAACAGAGCAATGTGGTGTATGCAGTCCAGTGCAGTGAGGAATGCTTAGACCTGTACATTGGGGAAACTAAACAACTGCTTCACAAGCATATGGCTCAACACAGGAGAGCCACCTCCTCAGGTCAGGACTCGGCGGTCCACCTTCACTTAAAGGACACAGGACACTTTTTTGAGGACAGCAATGTACAGGTGTTGGCGAGAGAAGATAGATGGTTTGAAAGAGGAGTTAAAGAAGCCATCTTCACCAGACTGGAGAAACCTTCTCTTAACAGAGGTGGTGGACTCAGACACAACCTCTCAGCCACATACAATGCAGTGCTAAGCTCACTCCCCAGGAAGTTTTCCAAACATTCCCACCTGGGCACATGTGACCACAACACCTCACATGACAGGGGGAGTTAATGACCCATTCAGGGTAACAACTCTCAGGGGTTACATCACCCTGTGATAAGTTTCTATGATTCGTTCTCCAACTCCTCCCTTCCTTTGTTGTTGTTTTTCCCTCTAGCAAGATAAATATCTGCTTCCATCACCAGCCATTTGGAACTGAAGAAGCTTCTTGGATGAGAAGTGAAACGTCTTCCCAACTAACTCAACACAGTCCAGTTGCCTTGTTTTTGAATCTTCAAGAATATAAAGAGGTGTACCTCAATTGGCCAGTGTGTTACTATAAGGTTTAAACTCCATTTAAAAGATTTTTTTTCCAAACTAGCCAATGCAGTCGGCAAAGTCTGTCACGAAGATAAAGAATGACAAAACCTTTCTGATTTTTGTGATTCAAATATGTGATACAAAAAAAAATAAACATACACACTTTTGTATGGTAAATATTAGAGGTATATTTCAGTCATCTGTTATATTTTACTATTGTAATAAATAATCCTTACATCTGTAACAAAAATAATTTATTTTAACAATATTGGTTTTACATCCTATATTATAAATTGTATCACTACTACAATTATATACAGTTATGTACTTACATATTTTGATTTTCTTTTGTCCAGAAACACAACTGCCAAAATAAATCAATGTTACAGATAAAAAATAATACATAACACAAGTACTTTAGTTGACGCACCGTAACATGAAATGAAACTCTGGCTTTAATTGTCAACATGAAGTTTCCAACTACAACAGTACAAACCCAAAAAAGCTCAAACTGTAGAACTAACTTTTAAGAAACACTCTTCAGCATTTCCCTCTCAATGTAATCCCTCTCAATGCACTTACGTCCCTCCAGAAATGTCAAACTGTCTGAGTGCGTTTTTTTATGATGTGCAAAGGACACAATTCCAAGTAGCGGCTCTCGCTATTTGGAGCTGGTCTTCAGCCAAATCCAAGCACTGCTCGTGAAACCATCTCTCACATGTGTCACACTGTATCTGAAAAATGAATTAAGCAAAGAAAATCATGTGTATAATTACACTGAAATAAGCAACAGAGAATCATTTCTGCTTGTAGGCAAGATAATGTTTGCCAGATTCATTTCAATTCAGAGTTTAATGTAGTGAGTATAGATTTATGCACACTGCATTAAACTTTTACAATGTGTGTCATATGCTGTGTTAACCTTTTCCAATGATATAACAAAAACCTAACATCTTGAAGTCACAGAGAATGATGTGGCTCAATCAGATTTCTACTGCAGTAGAATACATAGCTTTGAAAGCTAGGGTCTCTATCTGTGTAGAGGACAGTAGACTACAGTTCTGCTTACCAAATATTACAATGGAAGGGCGCAGTTACATTTTTAATACTTATCATTTTAATCATAGCCTCAGCATTCAATATCTTTTTCATTTATAGTTTTTAGGGATACTGGGAAGTTGGGTAGCCTGTAACATTGCTTATAGTGACTTGGTACTAAGTTTAGAAGACTCTTAGAGGCACTGTTCTCTAGCTATTCATTAACCCCAGAATCAAAAATGTACAAGAAATGATGACAAAAACTCACCCAACAAGTAGTTGGAGGCCCTGATCCAGGAGACTTTGAGGCAGAGCAAATGGCACAGTGGTTGTCCAGGTCAAATACTGAAATAAAGTACATTTTTGTTATGAGTACCATATGCACACATTCCACACACACCAGCTTATTGGCAGCTGTGCTGCTATCAAATTATATGTAGCTTATCAACTGAGTCAATAGTATATTATCAGTTCAAGTAATTTGCAGGAACTTTCAAGTCTATTTAATAAACTTATATATTTTTTAATTATCAGTAATCTTAATCCTTATTCAGGGAAAAATACAGAAATAAATAAACATACAACTTTGTAGATTTAAATGATATTGATTCTGTTTCAGTTCCAGTTCACAGTATATAAGTTTGCAAAAAGTTCTTTCTGATTCTGCAATGAGATTTGAGTCCATCTGAGATGTATGTAAATGTGGATTTTTTCATGACACTTTTGAGCAAAACAATATGAACTGTGTAGACTCTTTTATAGAGCATTTAGTTTATTTGGATGTGTCTGATTGAATTTACTTTCACAACAAGAATGAACTACTCAATATAAAGACAACAGAAAAATTACATCTACTGAATCATTCAGTAATGCCAGTGCAAATTTCGTCCTTTCAAAAGCCATCTGCTTCTTGGACGTTCCAAAGGACATCAGAGGTAATGCGGGATATGCCTCCATCACTGCCTTCGCCATCTACACCAGAATACAGAAGTCAGCATGTCATCTTTGAAACATTGATTTTGAATTATAAAGCTGTAGAAAGGCAAACTCTGATTTGAGTTGTCAAAAAAAGTATATTTGTACCAAAAAAATGTAAAAGACAAACTACATGGGCTGTGACAAATATCATCCCTCACTTCAGTAATATTTAAAATTAAATACAAAAATATAATATATTAAATCTAATTGTGAATTTATTATTTGGAAATTTATGAGTTTTTATATTCCACTTTTTTCAGAACTATAAGTTATGGTATATTATATATTTTAATTAAAATTCTGTGTTGAAGATGGTTAGATAACTACATTTTGTTGCATTGTTATACAGTGATACTTTGTACATTAAATCAAAACACCGAATTAAAAAGCAGACAAAACATACAAGGTTAAAGGCAAAAAAGGCAATGTTATTTTGGAAATAGTGACATAACAATGCAACATTTTTCCTACCCACCATGGTACCTCCGGGAAATTCTACTCTATTGATGTCACTATTTATGTCACTCAGTAGAGCAACAATTGTATTCATCCATTAGGTTGTGTGCTTATGAATCTATAAATAGTATTTTAATCGCTTAACCCATTTACCAGAGTTCTGATGACTTCAAACTGCCAATACTGTGTCACTTTATTGTTATATTAAATTTTTCAGTCAAGCGCCAGAGGTCTGACCCATTATGTTTGACAGAGAAACATACAGATAGAAATAAAAATCACACACACACAGTCATTACCATGGTGACAATGACCCCACAACTACACGGATCCTGCTGCACGGGATGGTCCATGGTTCCCCCTCTCCATCTGACCCTCCCCCAGTCATTCTTGCCATGGACGGTCATTCTCATCGTCATGTAATACCTATGGAAAACACATGGTGTAATTAAAACGCATGCAATGTCAAGTCAGGTTTAAAAAAATAATAAGCTTCAAAGCAATAAAACTGCGTCAAGTACATCCAACTGACTGTGTTGCTGTGACTTCTGTTTTATTCAATTCATTCATTTTTTTTTTCATTTCAAATTTTGGGAGCAGTATATGAGACCAGATGCTCATGTCTTCTTTCAAAATGTCTCAGGAAGTTGTTGATTGTGTACTGGCTGTTTCATGAAAAAAAAAGGAAACAGTAAGCTAAACCTTAATCTAAAAAAAAAAAAAAAGATGACGTACCATATTCTTTTTGCAGCATTCTCTGACTCAACTTGCACTGATCTCTTAGCCATTGGATCCAGCAAATATACTTCGCTCATGGCAGGTAACACATACTTCAAATAAAAGATTAATGTTATTTTAAAAAAACATACTAAATATATACATAACACAAGATGATTTTAGTTCATCAGTGAAGTAACAGTCACTGACCAGTAATTTCCAGTGTACTCCACCAACATTTACAAAGGACAGTATAGCTTCATAGTTGTTGAAGTCAGTCTATAATGAAAAATTTAAAAAAATTAAATAACTTTCAATAAAGTAATCCTTTTAATGAAACATAATTTTATCACAATTTGATATATTTTTAACATTACATTACATAAATAAAAAATCCCCTAATGCTTTCATAATTAATTTCATTACTTATAAACATGCAAATCAGGTTTGTTTTAATGAGAATTGACTTTTGAGGTCTGGACAGGATAAAGGAATGGAAACAGGCATTACCCTACGCAAGCTATGCTGCCGAACTCTTTCTCCCTCTCCAAAGAGTATCACACCAGCTGTGTAATGGTCCATTAGAAAAATGGTCCTTCCAAGGCTAAGCTGTTTTGCGTACATATGGAAGAGACCCTCCATCACCTAATATGGAAGAAGACAGAAGAAATACAGCTTTCAAACCTTGGAATGCTTATTCCAATAAAGTCAGCATAACAACTTCATGTGTGATATCTGGTCGTAATGTGGGTAATGTTCAAAGCACCAAATACCTCGCCTGTCAGCCACTGGTGAGGTCTCAGGGAACAGAGTTCACTGTGGTGTATGACAAGACTGGAACCTGGCCTGTTGGCAGAAGGTATAACTGCTACCACCACTTCTGTGTATCTTTTTCCAAATAGAATTTAGCTGAAAAAAAGTAAAGTTAATTTATTTGATTAATTCCATTAATATTAATAAAACTGATGATCAATGAAATAAAAGTTAGTATAAGCAATAATTTAAAAAATTACCAATTTTAAATTTAACTCCATTAATTTCGATTAAATTATTAAACAGGCTGAATCAAGATAAATCATTTGAAAAGGTAACAATAAACACCTGTAGGTACTGTACCTATCACTAACTAGATATTTGAAATAATGTATGTAGGAATGAAATGATCATTGGTCACTGAATGATGTATTTTTAGTTGGACATGCATTCAAATGTGAGAATACTCCTATTAGTCGTGAAGTACCCGCTGTTCTTCATCTGTCATCGTTTTACTCTTCTGCATTTTCTTTGAGACTGTGGCTTCTGAAGTTGGTGATATCTCCAGACAGGCATCCTCCAGCAAAGTGTCAGTCTCGGTTTTCTAAGTGGATTCTGTATCAAACTGCACAGTAAATGTTATGTATCACGTTAGGTTCATCCTTGGATAATTATAGTAAAACTATGCAGATGGATTATTACATCCCATTATGTAATACTAAGTAAACACACCTTTGTTGGCCCATGGTCATGTCCTGGTGAGGGCTGCTGTTCATCTGCATCAATGAACACTGTTGACTGTTGGGGAGACTTGAGCTGTGATTAACATGAGACCGAAAACTGCATGAAATGCATACATCCCCTATTGTATCATATATGCATTACATGCAGCATGTACATTTATTGATTATCAAAAGCAAAGGAGTTGTACGCTTTGTTATTGTAATTTACTAAAAAATTGGTGTTACTGACCTTTTCCTGCACCTCAGTCTGTTTGGATGTCTTCTTCTTTAGAACCTGGTAATCAAAATGTTACACGGAATCCTCATTTATATTTCATGTAACCACATAGTATGATACACTTCGAGCTGATGATGATCACTAACAACTTATTTGTTGTTACCTTCTGCTTTTTAGGTCTCTGAAAATCAAAAGGCTTCTTCATCGGTGTGACATATACACCTGTCCTCCCCTGCTTCCTCTGTTTCCACCTTTCAACATCGATCCTGTGGGTCTTCTTAAAAAAACAGAGAGATGTATTGTTTTTACTTAAGCAAGTTATTAACTTTGGATGTCTATCTGAAATTGCAGAGACATGACAATACTGGTAAATTTTGTGAAGCACTGACTGATTGAAATTTGTTGACATCTGTTTTTTATAACCTTATTTTTACTTTAATCTGCCATTGTTTGGTCAAGTCTTAAGATTCATTGTTGTCTGAAACAGGAAGTATTATCCATTATAAAAAAGCTATAACCTTCTGTGCTTTCATGTAGTGACAAAGACGGTGTGTTATTGATTAACAATATTGAATTAAAGTACTTGTTTGGAAGCAATGCATGAGATGTCTTTTAAAATATGACATACTCTTCAGAATTTGAATTCTACAACAACAAAACAGCTTCTATCCTCTGAAACCAACATTTAGTATTTTTATAACAAATGGAAAAACTCTGAAATAATACACCAGCTACTCTAACTATATATACAGTGGTTGCCAAAATTATTAGAAAACCTGTCAGATCTGAAAAATAAATCTTTTTTTGCCTCAAAAACATGTTAAAATTTCATAATGTTCATGACACATGCAGATGGTTGTTCTGAGCATAACAATTATCAGATGAAGTGAGTCCTTTTGTTTTGATCTACTTTTATCCTTGGTCTTCCAGTTTGTGACACACAGTTCTTGAAGACACTTTTGCACCATTATTGTGATGTTGATATCGTCATGCAATTCTTGTGAGGTCTTTTTTTTGGTCCACGGAGCAGAGAAATTTTTAGATGCTTCACTTGTCTGTCGAAAAGTTCCCTCTACTTTTGGATATTGTGTAAATTTGCAGCATCATAGCAGTCTAAATTTCTCTTTTCATTGCTTGAACTGCATCTCAAGTCCTTTGTTATGATCCTGCCTACATCAAAAAGAACCTTTGATAGAGACCTTTGCTCACTATTTAACTCCTTCTTCAGCTTCCTTAGCCATGTTCAAAGAGAAACATGTGTTTCAAGACTACTTATAGAGGCTCTGAATTTATAAAAATTTGTAGTGTGGCCTCAATGACAAAACCCTGATGTTACCAATCACTTAAAGAGTAGGGTAGGCCTTGTAGATTCAAAACCTATGTCCTGAGACTCTTGCATCATCATCAATTTAATCACAAGCACACCTGACAATGATAACACAAGTTTTTTGGCTTTGTCTGTGAAGGGACATTATTATGTGACAGTGACAGTGAAATAGGCCTAGCTTATTTTTTGTAAGAGAAAACAGCCAAATCTCCTTATGATGGATCTATTCTATGGTTTATAGATCATAATGTTAACTTTGTGGAGATTTAATTTGTGTCATGGGCATTTAATGGCATATTCAACTCATACAACTGAAACCTTGTGTGTTCTAACAATTTTTGCAACCACTGTATAGATGTATTTCCCAACCTTTGCAATGAAGACCATCAAACTCAACACATACAGCATTAAATCAAGTACATTGTTTGATCTTACTATGATTCCTAAAATAAATACCTTGGTCTTGATTTTTAGGGAGTCCCTGTACTCTCCCAGTAGTGCTTCATGCAACATCTTGTAGGTGTGCACATAGTCATCGAGCCTGGTCAGCCTCTTGTGCTGAAATCTGATTTTTTTTAGGTCCCATTGGCTCTTCTCCATTATGCCCTGGGTTTTGTTGTCTTGGGTGTAGTTCTGTTAGGGCACATGTTGAATTTAATATTGAGTCACATTAGTGTTACATTTGTTGAATTTCTGTGCCTAAAAAGGTAAGGAAAATAGTTCTTTTATAACAGTTTATGGCTAGATGTTCAGTAAGGGACAATGTAGAGTGAGCAGGTTGTTACAGATAAATATACCCCATCAGGATGGATGTCCAACCATCTGCGACACAAAGTTAAATGAAATGAATAATGTGAGAATATTTTGGGTGAAAATTTGATCTTGCCTCTGAAAAGACGGTCTGCAGCAGTTGACCAATTCTAACTCTGCTACCATAACAACAGCTGATCAGCGGTGAGTCTTTGGAAACTTTTAATTATAATTAACATTAAATTAGACTGCCACCAATAGTGAAATCAGAAATAAGGAGTTGTAGAAAGTAAAGTCTGTGTTTTTTTTGTGCCATGGCCCCAAGTGACAAAAGCCTGAACACATTTTTTACAACTAGAAGTCACTGTAAATACCATACAATCTTTATGAGATCAATCTGCTACTGTTGCCTGAATTGGAGGATAGGAAATTCTTCTTCCAACTGTTAGTCATGAATGAAGGGTTTCAATCTCTCCTTTTTTTCTGAAGCAGTAGCATGGATTTATGTATTAGCAGTAGCCTGGCCAATCAAAGCAACAACGTCCCTAGCAATGGTCTTTTATACATAGCAATGGTCTGTTGTATAGAAGTAACAGACCTTAGAATGCTGTTATTGACCAGTGATTAATCAGTGATTGATCAGAATACAACATTTAACAGAGTCATGCAGTAACACACATTAACCCTTTCATTTACCTGTGTCATTTTCTGGGCAGCTCTGTTATATTTTTTTGAGAGCATCTCATAAACAGGACCTGTCCCATGCCGTCCAAGGTCTCCTGTAATATAAGGACATGACTTTAATAATTTGAAAAAAAATAATTAAATATATATATATATATATATATATATATATATATATATATATACATATATATATATTAATTATATATATATATATATATATATATATATATATATATATATATATATATATATATATATATATATATATACATGTATAACACAAAAAATGTATTTTTACACCAAAAATTATGATCAGTCAATAAAATATCACAGTCTAGAGCAAGACTGCAAGATGTTGAATTTCTACAGTTAATTTACTAGTCGGCTTTTTATTTATTTATTTTATTGAGCACATTTTTTTGTACTCGCTTCACACCTCCCAATAAAAAGCATAATTTGCCAAAACCAACTCTAAATTAATAAACAATAATAATATTACCATTTGTCTACTAAATCATCATCATAGCATGTGCAATATCATTAAGATTTAATTTTCATTCAGGGTTGTGCAGCATGCAGTATGAATTGTATGCTGGTGTTGGACACCTCTGCTCTAACTGATATACTTTGAAGTTAGCCTGAGCAGAGAAGCCCAGACTTCTCTCTCCCCAGCTACTTCGTCCAGCTCCTCCCGGGGGATCCCGAGATGTTCCCAGGCCAGCTGAGAGACATAGTCCCTCCAGCGTGTCCTGGGTCTTCCCCGGGGCCGCCTACCAGTGGGACATGCCTGGAACACCTCACCAGGGAGGCGTCCAGGAGGCATCCTAACCAGATGCCCAAGCCACTTCATCTGGCTCCTCTCAACGCGGAGGAGCAGCGGCTTTACTCCAAGCCCCTCCCGGATGACCGAGTTTCTGACCCTGTCTCTAAGGGAGAGTCCGGACACCCTGCGAAGGAAACTCATTTCGGCTGCTTGTACTCGCGATTGTGTTTTTTCGGTCACTACCCAAAGCTTGTGACCATATGTGAGGATAGGAGTGAAGATCGAGTGGTAAATTGAGAGCTTCGCCTTGCGGCTCAGTTCCCTTTCTATCACGACGGACTGGTGTAGAGTCCGCATCACTGCCGACGCTGCACCGATCCACCTGTCGATCTCCCGGTCCATCCTTCCTCCACTCGTGAACAAGACCCCGAGGTACTTGAACTCCTCCACTTGGGGTAGAATCTCATCCCCGACCCGGAGAGAGCACTCCACCCTCCCCCGGGCGAGGACCATGGACTCCGATTTGGAGGTGCTGATTCTCATCCCAGCCGCTTCACACTCAGCTGCGAACCGATCCAGTGAGAGCTGTAGGTCTCGGACTGACGAAGCCAGCAGGACCACATCATCTGCAAAAAGCAGCAACCTGATCCTGAGGTCACCAAACCAGAACCCCTCAACGCCCTGGCTGCGCCTAGAAATTCTGTCAATAAAAGTAATGAACAGAACCGGTGACAAAGGGCAGCCCTGGCGGAGTCCAACCCTCACTGGAAACGGTTCTGATGTACTGCCGGAAATGCGGACCAGGCTCTGGCACTGGTCGTACAGAGAACGAACAGCCCGTATCAGGGTGTCCGCTATCCCATACTCCCGGAGCACCCCCCACAGAACCCCACTAGGAACACGGTCGAATGCCTTCTCCAGGTCCACAAAACACATGTAGACTGGTTGGGCAAACTCCCATGCACCCTCGAGGACCCTGTGGAGGGTATAGAGCTGGTCAATAGTTCCATGGCCAGGACGAAAACCACATTGCCTGTAGTTGGAGCACACCCTCCGGTCCCCCTTCTTGAAAAGGGGGACCACCATCCCAGTCTGCCAATCCAGTGGTACTGCGCCCAATGTCCACGCAATATTGCAGAGTTGTGTCAGCCATGACAGCCCCACAACATCCAGAGCCTTGAGGAACTCCGGGCAGATCTCGTCCACCCCCGAAGCCCTGCCACCGAGGAGCTTTTTGACCACCTCGGCGACCTCAGCTCCAGAGATAGCAGAGGCCGCCACAGAGTCCCCCAGGTCTACTTCCACACTGGAAGACGTGCTGGTAGGATTGAGGAGGTCTTCGAAGTATTCTTTCCACCGATCCAGGACGTCCCGAGTCGAGGTCAACAGCGTGCCATCCCCACCATAGATGGTGTTGACAGCACACTGCTTCCCCCTCCTGAGACGCCGGATGGTGGTCCAGAATCTCTTCGAAGCTGTCCGGAAGTTGTTCTCCACGGCCTCACCGAACTCCTCCCATGCCCAGGTTTTTCCCTTGGCAACCACCGAAGCTGCATTCCGCTTGGCCTGCCGGTACCTGTCAGCTACCTCCGGAGTCCCACTGGCCAAAAAGGCCCGATAGGACTCCTTCTTCAGCTTGACGGCATCCCTCACCGCCGGTGTCCACCAGCGGGTTCGGGTGTTGCCGCCACGACAGGCACCGACGACCTTACGGCCACAGCTCCGATCAGCCGCCTCAACAATAGAGGCCCGGAACAAGGCCCACTCGGACTCAATGTCCCCTGCCTCCCCCGCCACATGGTCGAACTTCGCCCGGAGGTGGGAGTTGAAACTCTTTCTAGAGGGAGACTCTGCCAGCCGTTCCCAGCAGACCCGCACAACACGCTTGGGCCTGCCAGGTCTGACGGGCATCCTCCCCCACCATCGGAGCCAACTCACCACCAGGTGGTGATCAGTTGATAGCTCCGCCCCTCTCTTCACCCGAGTGTCCAAAACATGCGGCCGCAAGTCCGATGATACGACTACAAAGTCAATCATCGAACTGCGGCCTAGGGTGTCTTGGTGCCAAGTGCACATATGGACACCCTTATTATCAAATGAAAACTTGGCTAACATTTCAAAGCTTCATAATATAGTTATTACTAACGTTGTCAATGACCGGACGCGGACCGGATTCGAACCATGGCTATGAGGTGGCTGGAGCTGAGTGAAAAAATACTGTGTACCTCACTTCAAATCACACCTCAAAACCTATCTGTTCCAAGTTCCAGATTCTTTTAATTCCCCACATTCATTTTAACTTAATGTCACTTTTGTATGTTGATTTGTTTTAAAACTGTTTTTAACTGTCTGTAAAGTCCTAGAGTGCTGAGAAAGACGCTTTGTAATGAAATGTATTATTATTATTGTTATTATATGCAAAATTCTTAGGTCAGGTTAGGTAATGCATGGTGCTTTACTGTTTTTATATTGGTCGAGTTCAATAAAGGGAAAATAGTAAGTGGAGCACGTTACGTGCTTGGCAGGTTTTGGTTTTCAGGCCCCTTAAGAACTCAAGGCTTAGGCAACTTCTTAAAGCTCTACATAGGCCGAGATGAATTTTAATGGTAACTTACCTTTGAGCACCTCTGTCCGCAGTCCTCTGTTGTGCTGTGTCCAGATGACTTTTAACCAAGTGATGTATTTTGGGCTAGTAGTTTTAAAGACATCCATTGAGACTGCCAACCATTGCTTCAATGACACACTTCCAGATATGTTATGTTTGATTAAGTTTTTCACAAGTGCATCCCTACCTCCTGCTAATTGCAAGAGGTCTCAGTTCCTCTGCTTTTGGCCTTTTTTAAAACGACCCATCCAGTTAATTTACTGTTGCTGCACTGAAGTGACTTTACTCAAAAGATGCCTACCTTTCTCTAGCATACTTGGATTGTTCAGAAAGCTAATCTTTTCTAGCGCCATCTACTGGTATTTTACATACACTTTAACAATTGGTGTAATTTCTACAGTAGCATTTTACAATAACTTAATGTTGTATTATTTTACAAAATAAAATTGTAAATTGCAGTGCATTGTGTTTAAAAAGTGATTACAGTACCTACCTGCAGTAGCCTATCCTACAATAATTCACTGTAAAATTAAGGCATTGTTGTCTTGAGACTGTGAATGAGTCATACTACAGCATAGTTCTATAAATGACTCCCAGTAACAGCATAGAACTGTAAATAACCCCTGCCACAGCATCAGGATGTAATTGGCGTGGATAACAGTACTGGACTGTACGTAACCAAAATTTTCTGAAAATAAAACTGCTTTCATGTCATGTGACCTGATGTCCCAAAATCAGTGCAAGGTTTTTACCTGGCTGGTTGAGGTAAACCCCATTTTTTACATTTTAATTTTTCAAACATTTTTAAATATTTTTTTAAGTGTAAAAATTAGATTTTTAGCTCAACAGCAACCATGTCATGTGACCTGATGACCCAAAATCAGTGCAGGGTCATAGTACTAACCTGGCTGGTTGAGGTAAACCTCATTATATTCCATTTGGATGTTTAAATTATTCTTAATTATTTTTTAGTGTCAATATTAGCATTTTTAGCTCAATAGCTTCCAGGTCATGTGACCTTTTGACCCAAAATCAGTGCAGGGTCACAGTACTAACCTGGCTGGTTGAGGTAAACCCCATTTTTTTACATTTTAATTCATCTAACATTTTTTATATTTTTTTGTGTGTAAATATTAGCATTTTTAGCTCAATAGCTCCCAGGTCATGTTACCTAATGACCCCAAATCACTGCAGGGTCATAGTACTACCCTGGCTGGGTCAGGTAAACCTCATTAAATTACATTGTAATGCCAATTTTGTTTTTAATTATTGTAAATATTAGCTTTTTAGCTCAATAGCTTCCAGGTCATGTGACGTAATGACACAAAATCAGTGCAGGGTCATAGTTGTACGCTGGTTGGTTGAGGTAAACCCCATTTTATTACATTTTAATTTGTCTAACATTTTTTTTTTTAAGTGTAAAAATCAGCTTTTTAGCTCTATAACTTCTAGGTCATGTGACCTGATGACCCAAAGGGCTCTAATTTCGTTGACCAGGCGCAGGCGCGGCGCACCTGCCCTGCGCCGCGCCTGCGCAGCCCCAACGGGGTGTGTCCAGGGCATTTTGCAAGTTTCGTTCACGGCGCTGTCTTGCGCAGGGAGGCGCACCCACTCCTCCGTCTCTCCCACCGGCGCAAATGGCAGAGAGAGAGGAGAGTGGGGTTTAACACAGCTGAGTGTGATCTTCACCAATCAAATGAACGCCTCTCCTCGCCTTTAAATGTGCCGCGGGCGAGGCGCAGTGACAATTTCACCTCGGTGGAGAAGAAGGTCAGAGCCCTTGTCACTTTTGCAGCAGCTGGGAGAGCGCAGGGGCCATCGGGTCACGCATCTGAGGACACGATGCGCGTCACCGTGTGGACCACCTCACGGGACAGATATCATCTGTTCCTGTGTCATAATAGGACTACAAAATTAAGTGATAATTACATTTAAACACAGCAGCAGGCTAATCCATTCATCATGCTTGTGATCCACTTGCATTCCTGATCCGTCATCACCAAATAGCAGAACCTTTGGTGAAAATATATCTCCTCCTCATCCTCCTTGCAATAATGTACTCCATCTTTTTAGATCACGTTACGAATAAAGATTAAAAGAGGGAAATATGGGCAATCACAGGTAAATCCTTATAAAAACACTGAGTGACTTACATTTATTCAGCAAGCGTCTCTCTCTTTTTTCTTTTCTTTTGAATTTCATGAGATGACAGAAGCCGGATACTCCGTATCGGATGATGTGGCTGTTTGTGAATGGCTTGAGAGACGTGAACTCATTAGTTATGACAAATATCTCTGATCTGACATCAGATGTGACGGGACAATTAATACAGATACAAATGTATATGCTGGTTCAGACGGTTACATGAAATAGTGGTTGCTTTGATTGTTTATTGCATTGAAACGTGCCTGACACTGTGGATACCTGCCTGTGAGGTTTTGGTGATGTGTGCGCACTGTGCGCCTGTCAGCCAAATTACCACTGCCCTGGGTGCGCCTCTCCTGCGTCGAGAATAGACCAGGTTGGAGCTGGCGAGCTTTCAGCGCACCTTCCACGTGTTTTTTTGGCACGAAATTGTCACTGCGCTAAGCTGAATCTGTCGACACCTCCCCCTGGTGGGCCGTCACACCCATCTCGGCGCAGCCGGTCTACCAAATTGCCAAATTGGCTGCGCACGGCGGTGCGCAGGACGAAATTACCACTGCACGGGGTGCGCCAGGCTGCGCCACCCTGAGTTGCGACAGGAAATTAGAGCCCAAATTCAGTGCAGGGTCATAGCACTTAACCTGGCTGGTTTAGGTAAACCTCATTATATTCCATTTGGATGTTTAAATTACTTATAATATATGTATATATATATATATTTATATATATATATATATATATATATATATATATATATATAAATATATATAAATATATATATATATATATATACACACACATATATATATATATATATATATATATATATATATATATACACACACACACACATATATATATATATATATATATATATATATATATATATATATATATATACTTTTTTTTTGTGTAAAAAAGACCATTTTTAGCTCAGTTGCTTCCTGGTCATGTTACCTTATGACACAAAATCAGTGCAGGGTCATAGTACTTACCTGACTGGTTAAACCTTTTTTTTTAAAACATCTTACTTATTTTATTTTTACTTGTTTTATTTTTTTTAAATATTTTTTTGTGTAAATATGACCAGTACAGCTCAATAGCTTCAAGGTCATAGTAATAATAATCATAATGACAATAACAATAATAACTTAATTTTCACAGTACTTTTAAAAACAATTTATTACAACCTGCGTAGACAAACAAAATCAATAAGATAAACACAACAAAGAACAAGAGATCAGCACCAGGAAATAAAAACAAAAGGCACAGTATAATTTAAGGCACTCTGACAGAAAGACACAAAAGCATAAAAGACATGAGCAATGTCATAAGAACCCTAACAATACAAGAACCGTGAAACATAAAAATGAGACCATGAGGACTGAAATAAAACATAAAATCAGCAAGAATGGGAAAAGGGGGATAAAAACAGAAAAAATGACAGAAATTATAAAAAGATTAAATGAATAATAATGATAAAATTACAAAATAAAAATAAGTGGCAATGACAAAATAAAAAAACCGACATGAGCAAGTGATAAAACAATTAACAGGCCAAAAAATTATCTATCCATGAAAAGTATTTAAAGTGTCTTTTGGTGCTTTTCAACAAACCTCATTTTATCTTGAAAAACCGGAAGTGTGTACTCTCTGTAGCAACTTAGCGCTGACTTGTGTTGCGTTCCAGGCAACCCGTAACTCGGAAATTTCCCAGTTGAAATCTTCAAGTTCCGACCTGAAAGCGTTCCAGGCAAATTAAACTAAATTAATTATAAATTAAACTAATTAATAAACTAAATTAAATCAAAACTTCAGTTTGAGCACAAGGAATTCTGGAATGTAAACAAAACAACATGGCAGACATTATAAGATTTATGCTTAATCATTTCAATCACTAAAGAAGCTGCAACTTGATCATTTGGGTGAAACGGAGGAGGGGAAACGGTGCAGAAGGTAACAGAAGCTTATACTTTAAATTTTACGGTATGTGTCGTTACTTAGAGGCTGCCATATTGTTTAGGCAGTGATGTGACGTCACAAGTCGTAACTCGGAGTACATCGATCTGGTACGAGTTCACGGGTGGGAAGTTACGAGTTCGACTGCCGTTCCAGTGCACTTTCATGAGTTACAGGTGGGAAAAACACAAGTTACGGGTTGCCTGGAACGCAGCATTGCTCTCCTTATTTACTGTAAAGGCTTTAATACTGAAGCACTTGAAATCTTGGAGCTGCTGGTTTGACTGCACGAACCCGAGAGGCGGCTGGCTTGACCGCGGTGATGCGCAGCCCGGTGGCCTCTGCACTCTCCTAGCTTCTGCAAAAGTGACAGCGGCTCTGACCTTCTTCGCCACCGAGGTGAAATTGTTACTGCGCCTCGCCTGCGGCGCATTTATAGGCGAGGAGAGGCATTCATTTGATTGGTGAAGATTACACTCGGCTGTGTTAAACCCACTCACCTCCCTCTCTGCAATTTGCGCCGGTGGGAGAGACGGAGGCGTGGGTGCACCTCCCAGCGACAGACTGCGCCCTGCAGGAAACTTGCTAAATGCCCTGGACACACCCCGTTGGCGCGGCACAGGCGCAGCGCAGGGCAGGTGCGCCCCACCTGCGCCTGGTCTACGAAATTAGAGCCCATTGTCTTGATTAAGTGGAATGAGTGACATGATACCCAATTTTAAATAAGTGTTGAGAAATCTACTTTGCACCTTTTTTTTTTTGATAAATCCTGTTTCAGCTGCTACCTAGCCATGCATGCCAAGGAGACAGTGATGCTTTGAAATGACCCATTTTTGGGGAACGCATCTTCCAAGAAACCATTTTTTTCTCTGGCAGGGCCAGCTTGTGTCTCAGGCATGTGAGGTGGTAGTCTGAACCAACATAAGCATGGTAACACAAATCTAAGTAACCAAGTTAATATTATCAGTATATATTGAAATTTTGGTAGCACTTTATAATACAGCCCATGTCTTACAGTGTAGTTTCCTGTCTCTTCCTCGGCTTCAAACTGTTGTATAGCTTCTAAAACTCTCCTGTACTTCTCAAGGGTATTTCTTCTCGCCATCTGCAGCCTTCTTCTGCTTTCCTCTTTGTAACAAAAAGCCACAGACCGAGCAGCAAGTATACTGTTGCCTCTAACGTCCTCTACTGTTTTGGTTGTTGTGTCGCGCTCAAAATGACATGAACGCAGTGTCGCCCAGCTGTTTCACGGCGACCCTGCCCCCGCTGGGTAGGGGACCGGGCTGATGGAAAAGCAGCCCAAAGCGAGTAGAGTAGAGTCGGGGAAAGCCGAGCCGAGTAGAGTAGGGCTAATGGAAAAGGGCCATTAGACAGTGAGGAAAGACAAGTGTGATCTTAAGGGCTGGGTAACTTAAAAGGTGAATTACTAAGTGGGGTCTCTGTGTGTTTAAAAAATAAAGGTATTTTTTACGTCTGCATGTCTTGTCATTATTATGTGAAACACATACTCATCAATACATTACAGCATTTCAGTTTATCATTGGTCTACACAATCTGTATCCATGCTGATTCTTAAGAGGAAGTGGCACGTCAAGGTTTGCACAGTAAAAGCATATGTTCAGGAAAATTACACTGTTTTGATAAGTACATGGTAAGACACAGGAAACTACACTGTAAGACTCCGGAACTTAGACTGTAAGACGTGAGTTTAACTACCCTGTGGATTCCGCAAAATGTCATGGTACGTGTGTGAGAGTTACCCCAACAGTTGAGGAAACTACACATTAAGACACAGAAAACTACACTGTAAGACAACAGCACGTTCACTTTAAGACACAAGTGTAACTACTCCACAGGTTCAGCGAAATGACATGTACATTTTGGACAGTTACCCTAAAAGTTGAGGAAACTACACTGTAAGACGCGAGCCGTATTATAAAGTGCTACCGAAATTTTATGAAATTAAATGCCTCTTTGCAGCTGTAACAAAGGGTATTATATGTACAGAGTGAAGCATTATATATGTATATATATATATTTATATATATATATATATATATATATATATATATATATATATATATATATATATATATATATATATATATATATACAATGCTATATTTGCATTTTCTGAAAAAATATACATTGTAATTCAAATATTCTGAATTGTACACAATATTTCATTGTTGAGACTAGGGAATATATTAAAAAGTTAGAGAGAAAATGTTGATAAAATGTATTTTAAATGCACTTACAAATATTTAGTACATGATTCTTAAAGAGCATGTTTTGTACTTAGTGCAATGATTGTGAAAACTTTGCTTGTCAAATCATTTTATACTAAAATCTGTGTTTTGTTTTTGTGATGGTAATAACATTTTGCTGTGACAACTTTGAAAAAAGCATCATAATATCAAAATTATCATGAAATACAATCAAAGCTGCACTAAGATATTTGTTCCAGACCAATTGATAAGCCTTTTGAAACAGAAAAAACAAAGATTAAAAAACATTATTTTTTTCAAAATTACAAAAGCCAAAAGTGCACCCAAATGAAGAATCACCCATATATATATATATATATATATATATATATATATATATATATATATATATATATATATGTATGTATATATATATATATATATATATATATATATATATATATATATATATATATATATATGAAACTCAAGTAAATTGAAGTAGCTAAAAGTAAAAAAGTGTGTTGTGTAAAATGTGTTCAAGTACTGAGTATGAGTACAGAAAACTAAAATTTCAGTTTCATGTAACAGTATTAAATATTATAATACTAAACTAGGTGTCAGTACTGAATTTAAATTTTTTGGATGAGCTTATCTTTTTCACTCAGCATTCAAATGCTCTACCAAATGCTCCTGCCTAGTCGGAGAAAACTGAATGGAGGCCTTGATACAGGACTATATTGATTCAAAATCAGCAAGGCGCGGATGAATCTGAAAAAAGGTGTGACTTACAACTTTTAATAAACCAATGAGGTTTTGTTGAGGAGAAATCTGAAATCTCTAGACATCCTTTTTCTCCCTCTTTCTGAATATGTGGCTTCTGATTGTCATGAAAACAAATGTCATCTGTCAACTCAATCTCAGACCTGATGGTAATGTCCACATCATTATCACCTACTGACGCATTTTGCCTCTTCGCCAATTTTTCGCGACGCAGACGCTCGCACGATGGTGTAATCCCTCCCTGCACTTACACATTATAAAAACACACCTCAGCCGGAGTTTGAAACGGACAAAACTCAACAACCTGTAGAGCAGAGGCGAACCTCGGAGGGAGGAAGGAAAAATAAACACTGGTGCTGCTCTGCAAAACCAGCGGTGGTTCAAACATCAACTTGCAACGTCCAAACCTCAGTCATAGTAAGTCTTTTTAAAACATATCTAAAAGCTTTTAAAGGCGCATTTATGAAAGTCTACCAATGAAATTTTTATGGTATATACAGGTATTTAAAGGCTGATCTTGGACACCTGTTTTTACACCTGTTTTTATGCCTGTTTTTATGCTTGTCTTGATGCACTTTTTATTTGTACTTTTGTAAGGTGACCTTGAGTGTCGTGAAAGGCGCCCTTAAATAAAATGTGTTATTATTATTATTATTATTACTGTTGTAAGATGCATTTTTCCTACTCTTTCTTGCTTTCTTTATTATAGGTATGCAGTTTTGATGTTTGAAAGCCCGTGCTTTACAATTTCAATCTGAAAATGAAGTCATGATTGGCTGAGTCACTGTTACATACAATGAGATAAGCAGCGGTTCAATAACATCTTATTAAATCAACTCATAACATTCCTGAACCAGTTGTATGTTTATCCCAACTTAAGCCCTTTTTTTATCCGTTATGAAGTGGGTCTTTTGATATGTGTTCTTACTGTAAGTTTCAGTCAAAAATACTTGAAACGACTGCTATTATTTTCAGCACCGCGGACAGCGGTGCAACCTTTATGTAAAATCAGAACCGCAACCTTTTTTTTTTTTTTTTTTTTTTTTTTTTCATTAGTAAAGTAATAATAGACTTCACCCGAGACTACATAATCTTACTCAGACCGCTGATTTTGATGTCGGAAGTGTTCCTTTGTCATGTGCTATTACCTGACAGTCAAATGGTATCTCAAGTCTGTCTGAAAATTTTTTATTAAGGTGACAGAAAACGTTTGCCCATTTTTAGCCGAAAAAAAAAATATTCATTCATTTATTTAGACCACTCAGTGACGGGTCAAGTCTAAAATACATCAAAGTACGATACTTAACCCAAATTACACTCAAGTACTCGTATAATTACTGTTTAAAATGACTTTAACAATGCAAGTACAAAAGGGTAGACTCCCCAATTTAAGTAACACGAGTAAATGTTGTTTGTGTCCTTCTCAACCCTCTGATAACCGGCTACTCATTATTGTTGTATTTATCAAAAAATCCATGCACCCCGTGATTAAAGCTAGGGATAAATGCTTTTCAGGAAAATGTATTTTGATCGTGTCAGAAGTCGCAACCCGCAATATTTCATGGCATGCAGCTGACAACACTGGCAACAATAAAGCTTTCCGAGATGCAAGAAACCTTGATCTGCACACTTCACCGTCCAACAACATCACGTGTAAAAATGTTTTGTCTTCTTTTACTGGCATTTCCACTTTTTCTTACAACACTTACCAGTCACAACTTAACCTCGTTATTTGTATTGTTATTGGATGTATTATTATCTAATACTTTAGTGTAGCTCATGAAAATGTAACAATGCATCACTGCAAGGAAAAAAAAGACAGGCAAAAACCTTCAAGGAAACCTTGTCAATAAAACGTGAAATAGAAATAAAAGGTGTCTTTTGTCAATTTGTAAAACAGCATTTGCCCTGAATCTCTTTGCCTAAGAAATAAAGAAAATGATTTAAAAGATGTTCAGAAGCAGCATACTGTATTTTGCTCAAGTTTTGCACAAAATTAATAACAACAGTATTAAAATTAACAACAACAAAAATAACATTAAGAATAATTTTTTCTACATTTCTGAAAGTCAATTTATGTTTTGCTGTCTTATTGCAGATTACAATGGCACTGAAAGCATGGACAGTGCTGACAGCTGTGGTGCTGTGTGTACTGGTGTGTCTGGGAACACTGGCAGATGCCTACCCCCCCAAACCTGAGAATCCTGGTGAAGATGCCCCACCTGAAGAACTGGCCAAGTACTATACAGCCCTAAGACACTACATCAATCTGATCACTAGGCAGAGGTATGTACACGAGGCACTAAAACCATCCTCAAACTCCCAGAAGTGTTTGTGTTGGTCAGTATAGGCAGAATCCATGTCTACACCAATCTAAAATCCAAAGTAGATGAACTGTCTAAGAAAGAAGGGATGGATCCTGTTGGTAATGGCCATACAGTGATAACTACATATTTAGCAAACTAATCTCCATTCCCCAAAATCATTCTAAGGTTTAAAAATATCTGAACTGAGGGCCTGTTTGTGTATCTTGCTTTGAGATTTTTGTATCTTGCCTCAATCAAGTTATCATAATGACCAAGACCAACCACAGTCCAACTTATTCTTCATCTTGGAGTTGTGATGATCTGTGGGGCACTTCTTTCTCTTTCACCAGCACATGGCAGCAGAGTAGATTAGATTACCAGCCACTCTACAAAACCTCCAGGCCTTCCATCAGCAGGATGAGTGCAATACCACAGGAACAAATAATACCAAGAAAGAATCCTAAATCCAATTAACATGTCCTGAGCCTTGGCCTTCTGCTGACAGGTATAAAAAATGTTTGTGTAAAGAGGGCATTTATTTATATTACTATTCAAAGCAGTTTGGCTCACGAATTATCCACTCCTATTCATGAAAGCCAAATAGATCACTTATAGTCTAATACTTAGTTCTAGAACAGTACTCATGCTAGGAGTTGTCATTTTATTTAGAGTTAAGACTAAGCAAAGAGATGTTTATGGAAAAATTTATGTTGGTTTTTTATTCCCTTTATCAAATAAAATTTATGGTAAATGATTGTTGTAAATTCAATACATCGATTAGAAATGACAAATGGCCTTTAGTATGCAAAGTTATTTCCCTGTTCACTTTGGAAACTTTTGTATGAAAAAGGAAATCTTCATGTATTTACTTAATGATTAGTTTAATATATGTGTCATATGTCTTACCTCACTTGAGGCAGTAAGAGAGATATGATTAATACAGCAAGAGGTTCAAGAAATGAGAAACACAAAGACAGACAAACAGACTGACAACTCAGAAATAGCAAAATAAAGACAAAACAAAAATACTTGCAGATATTGCAAGTAGGGAAATTAGGACAAATCAGGGAACACAAGTTTGATAACAAGTCATTATAAGAGAGAAAGCATTTTACACTCCAGTGTGTAGCACATATGCCAGCTGAGAAAGAAAATGTAAGTCACACACACACATATATTTCTGTATAATGAAGCATAAAATTGACTGAATTGGCAGGTGAATGTAAGGGAAAATGACAAAGGGAGAGGAGGAAGTTATTCAGTGCTTCTGAGCATAAAACTTGACCATTATTTCAGTGTCATCAATTTACCACAAGCTACCTTATTAACTCAAATAAGATACAAAGTGTAGGTTTGAAATGACTGAATTGTGGGAATTAGAGTTTGGTGTTTTTAGCCATTCGTTTAAGTTTAATGAAGTAAACATGTAAAACCAATTGGTTTTTGTGCTAAGGATTATCTGGGTTTTTTTGTCTTTTATTTATTTATTTTATTTATTTATTTATTTATTTATTTATTTATTTATTTACTGTATTTTCTGTATATCATGTTTTTAGTTTTTCACTTCTTACTGTATGTCATATACAGAACAAATCAAAATGTCCCTGGATATCACTGCCAAATTTTGAAAAGCCAGGCAATATCTGTCAAGGAATTTGCTGCATGCATGTCTAAAAAGTACTCTTCTCCGATCGGTCTCAGGTACGGAAAGCGTTCAATTCAGGAGGATGTGTTTGCAGAACTGCTGTTTGGTGGCGAAAGCAGCAGAGGACAGAGATCACGGTAAATGCCTAAAAAACATACGCTGAGGACATCATGACCCTCAAACTCAGACTGGTATGATTTATATAAGAATAAAATAATCTTTCTTTTTTTTCCACAGGTTTGAAGACTCCTACATGTGGTGATCTAGTCACATTCCCCCCTTGTCATCAAATTTACCCTCTTGGTGCATCTCACAATACACCTTGAGAAGCCAAAATGTGCCTCTCCCTTTTGACCATAATCCCTAACCCCAAACAGTAACCTTTACAAACCACAAATCAAGCTCTTGCTGTCTCACTTTTTTCACATCATTGATTATAACATAGTTGCAGTTCTCTTATTATTAAAGTAAAATCCATATATATGTAATCTCAGAGGAGGTAATTAGATGGTGTGATTGTGTCTGTGTGTGAGAGCATTGTCCCTATTCTGGTCAAAATTGTTTGGAGAAGAAAATTGTTGTTTTAACAATTGCTGTTGTAAACAAAAAAATCAGAAGTCAATAAAACCTTTCCGCGTGAAAAAAACACAAAGATGAAATTGTTTATTTCACATTCATGCCATGACATAGTGTGAATAGTTATTATTGTATATTGTTGTCTGTAATACACTTGCATTAAGCCAAATTCTAACATATTGTTATGGTTGTAAGAATATAATTAGATGTAATTATCAGTGTCATAAAAACAAAGGGGATCACCTATGGCTTCCTCTCAAATAACATATAAAAAGATTGAGAGAAAGAAAGAAAGAGAGCAGTCTCCATCATGACTACGACTCAGTGGCCCTTGGCAGGAGCACCACCTCCCACCAGGGTGTAGCCGGCTTCACCAGACCACATCCACCACCCCTTGTCCCCACAGTTTCGCCGACTCTACAGGCCTCCCCATCAAGGACTGTTATGCTGAGGCTGTAAAGCTGTGCTTATAAACCCAAATTTCAATTTGTGGCACAATGAAATAAATTGAAAATGAATGGTATGATGCATATTTTCACACTAACAATGCATGTTCTCACTCAAGCCACGCAAATTTTGCCTTAACCGTCCTTTTGTCAAAGTTGAAAATATCAGTCCTCTGCGACAAATTTGCCTGAAGCCTTGACACAACTGCCCAGTGGCGAAAATCCCTCTTCAATGTTGGGGGGGACAATAAACAGTAAAATTTCATAGAGTAATTTTTGGGGGGGGACATTAAATTAAATGCTATATTTTTGCTGTGTTGTTTTGATACTTTCTCAAATGTCTTGCATAGTTATATTAAACAATAACTGTAAGTCATTGTTCCTTGTTAGTCCATATCCTACCTGTCTACAGGTTTAATTATGCTCAACCAGCAATTCCGAGAGTTGTATTGGTTGGAAAGTGTGAACTACGGCATATGGACAATTCACAGATTCATTACAAAACTAAGATGAAAAGATGTGCCACATACAGTGCAAATTTTATTTTAGCTTAAAAATAAACCCCGTATTAGCTGCGTGCTGTGTTAATTTAAAAAACACGGCAGACTTCGAACACAGGAGTTGAAATTTTGCTTTTCATGTTGTGCTTGTTGAACAAGTGGAGTGATGAAGAACTTATCAACCATTCTGTGTTTTATTATACTTACTTCGTCCGATCACCACTGCTTTGTCCCCCTGCCTCTGTGTGTACACAGCTCTGCAGCAGCAGCAACGCTGGTCGCTGGGAGAAACAGTTTGGACCGAACCATTGTGAGGGGAGAGGGGGGCGTAGTCTTTAACAGTTAAAATTGTCTGACAATTTTTTAAGTAGCGTTACTTGTATTGTACTGTACTGTACTGTACTACTAAAAAAATATTATTTGAACCGGATTTTTGGGGGGGATAACTTTGTGGAAGGGGGGGACACGTCCCCTGTGTCCCCCCTGGGATTTGCGCCTATGGCTGAGTAACAAGTGAAAAAGACTTTTATGCATATATATATATATATATATATATGTATATGCAGTCCTCAAATTCATTCATACCCTCCCATTAAACAAGGAAAAAACAGCTGTCACTGAAATAAGTTGAAATTGACAAAAGAAATAATAAATAAAAAAAATTATGAAAATCATGACATTGCTTTTGAATTAATATATAAACCCGTAAACTAATTTTTTGTTGAATAACCCTTTAAGGCAATCACTGCAATCAAGTGTTTTCTGTAACTCTCATTCGGGCTTCTGCACCAGTTGACAGGTATTTTGGCCCACTGCTTATCAGCAAAATGCCCTAATTTGTCCAGGCCAGTTTTATTTTATGTTTTTATTATTAATCTTTTCAATCACAATTCAAAAGCAATGTCTTATTTCACTAAATTATAATTTAGCCTATTTTTATTTATTATTACTTTTCCAGTTTCTAGTTATTTGAGTGACTATTGTGATTTTTGCCTTTTCTTCCACGGAAGGTTATGAATAAATATTTGAGGATGACTGTATATATATAAAACATGGCTCAAATCCATCTTAATGTAATACAATTGCTACAACAATTGCTTTAAGGTGGTCAGAGTTGGAAAGTTGAGAAGCCGTATCATTTTGAAATAAAGCACCAATTTTTGCACTTGCTAAAAAAAATCCATCACTCATCTGGGCTAAGCCCCGGATCTTCTTCAATCCTAAATCTGCCCCTGTCCAGTACTTTTTTTAAATGGAGTGCAGTTACGTTAGGTGTGAGGTGTCCTGGGGGGGTGTTGAGGGGAGGGAGAGGGAGATGCAAGATAAGAAAAAAAAATGAGTAAAATGTGTTATGCTTGGCAAAATGTTATACCACAGCTCTGTTAAGTTAATTGAATATATAAACATACAGAAATAGGACAATTTCTGGAGTGATCAGAAAAAAAAGTTAAAGGAGACCTGTGATCATCACTATTGGAGGTTTTGTATTTTGCATTGTTTTTGGTCATAAGCTGACTTATGGTCTCAGTCTGGAGTTTGCAATGAGTTCCAAATAATAATAATAATAATAATAATAATGATATATGGTGTTAAGATAGTAATTTGAAAAAGCAGAAGAGAAAATACTCAGTAGTCTTTGTTTAACCTTAAACTGCTTGAACTTTGATTGAAACCCAATACAAAAGTCTAATATTTGGTAACTTTTTTGGACTGCTTTTGTTTCCATATTTGTTTCTCTGTAAATGATTCTGGAAAAGACAAACAAAAGTGTGATAAAGCTTACCAAGATGTGAAAAGATGGACAAAGATGTTTTAAATTATTTGCATCTTTTTATTTTAGGAAAAACAGCGGTGCCTTAAAATGAGGACTCCAAAGAAAAAAAAGAGGGAAATGTTCAAAGATGAGAAAAAGCTTATATCAAAGCTTGTAGTATTTTTTATTATTATTTTTATCCATCTTTGTGGTGTTGGGTAACCCTAACCCTACCCAAATTAAAATGGATTAACTGAAATGCTTTTCATTTTCAGAATAACACTGCATTTTTTTACTCACAAATAAAATGAATAATAAATTGACCAATCTGCATTTTCGCTTTCTTGTTCAAGACTGTTCATTCTGTGACCTAATTAAAATGAAAAAGCAAAATACGCTTAAGGTTTAATTTTCAAAGATGCCCTAGCAAAGAGTTACCAAAATTCAATCTGAATTGTCAAATTTGGAAATTAAAAATCATTAGTAGTGATGCTTTTTCATTTCAAGGTTCTTGCTGCATTTTTGACTCATAAATAAAATTAATAAGTCATCCAAACTTTATTTTCATTTTCTTGTTCAAGACTGCTCATTTTGTGACTTAATTAAAACGAAAAAGCAAAAGATGTTTAAGATTTAATTTTCAAAAGATGCCCCAGCAATTAGTTACCAAAATTCAATCTGAATTGTCAAATTTGAAAATTAAAAAGCATTAGCAATAATGCTTTTGCATTTCAAGGTTATGGCTACAATTCTTGACTCATAATTAAAATGAATACTAAATCATCCAAACTAAAAAGAAAACAAAAAGACATTGCTTTTTGGTTTTCATGCCCACCCAGCAAAAAGTGGTCCATAATTCCATAGATATATATAGAAACACTAGATGTCCCGAGGCGGAGCCACCAACGTCCTCACATGGCGGCAGAATTTTATTTTGTATTAAAACTACATCTTTGACATTTCTGACAAAGTCAACCATTTGAAGATCGGTTGACAATTGAGCACGCGACACTTATGTCTCAGTACATGCTCCACAGACGTCAGTGTGAAGAGTGAGCAAGTGCACTGAACCAAGATGGCCACCATGTGAGGACGGGAACCGTGCGTGAGACATCTAAGCTGTGTTCGAAATCATTCCCTATCAGTGCACTATATAGTGTGTTTGCCATTTTGTAGTGTTGTTCAAATTCTCAGTGGTTAATTTCATTTACTATATAGTGCACTGTAAAATACCCACAATGCACTGCAAATGTGAGTGTACATACGATGTACCCTATATTGTACTCCCGTATACCACAATGCAATGCGGTCGTGTTTTTCCTAAGAAGAAGAAGAAGAGGAAGAAGAGAAAGAAGGCTGCTAAAGCACAAATTGGCGCTGCTTTCATTTATAAATAAAAGAAATGTTAAAGTATCTTTAACACGTTCGAAGCATAGCTTTTTTACGTCTTTTAACAGCTGTAAACAGCTGCAAAATTTGCTACTTATCCTCCTGAGTGCCCGGTTTGTTTACATGGTTCTTGGCGCATCCACTTCCGTCACAAGAATATCCGGCTCATCTACTGACGCTATGACATTTACAAAATCTCATCTGGTCATTCCCTATGTAGTTCACTATTTCATTTCCACTACATAGGGAATAGTGAGTGAGTGAATGAGTGGATGGTTTCAAACACAGCTGTAGTGTTTCTATAGATATCTATGCATAATTCAATCTGAATTGGCAATCCCAAGTGGCACAGGAGAGTGACGTCAGTAGCCGCTCTTCCTCTTCAGACCTGCTGCATACGTTAGGGGAGAAGACAGAGCAGAGTGTGAAGGTTGTGGTTGTGTTTGTAATGGACTGTGGTAAATGTTTTCAGAAACAGCGGAAATATCACCACCATGTCCACATCTGTACCAGAGCTGCTGAGGGGGGCCTCAGCTGCCCTCGAACAACAAAATCAGCTGCAAACAGCAGGTTTCAACTTACGTCTGTCTCCCACCACTTTAGGAAGATATTCACAGATTCTGACTTTCAGGGTCAATAACTCATCAATGAAACACTGTAGTTACAACCCCTCTTTTTAATCACTGTCATGAAGACTGTGAGCTACAACCCTGTTTTCCTCTAAACGAGCCGTCCTCTGAGCCAGAAAACTTCAATCTGTGTCATAGATCTTATTCACGTGACATCATCTCCTCTTCCCCACGTTAAACTCCATTGAGTTTATATGGACCTGCAGGATCTCTAGGTAAACAACGTTAATTTAGAAAGATATAGTGAAGATTATTATTATTTATGACTAGGCAATAGGTTTTCTTGCTAATGTTATCTGTGTTTTGAATATCACTATTATGAAAATTTCTAGATTAGGTGGGAATGGAAGATAAGCAATGCAAATAATGCTAGCTACCTCTCTGTGTGTATGCAGTCTCACTTTGTAATGTATTTCTTTTTTATATCAATGTATAATCAATCACCATACCTCTAACTCTTGGTCAAAGAACTTAATATAATGTAATGTAATCTAACGGAAACTAAAATTTAAACTTCTAGGCCCACTGGGTTTTATACTGTGTTGTTGTGGATGTGCAATTTCTTATTGAGCAATAACCAAGCCAGGCACATCTATTGTCATGTTAACATGGTTAACTACTTTGAAACTACCATGGCCAGTGGTCGTTATCAGCTGAAAAGGCTGATGAATATATAAATTCTTTGGATGTGTCCTTAGATTGATTTGAAAATGCTAGTGTGGTAGGCAGTGCTGAGGAAACAGGCTGTGGCTGTTGAATGCAGCCTGATACTCTGTCCCCCTCCCCCCGCTTTACAATTAGCCACCTATAAAAGCCACCTGAAGCTGAGGCCAGGCCTTTTGCTCCTGGCTGGTGTGTGTGGAAGGTGTTTGGCTGCTCCTGGCTGTACTTGGCTGCTGAATGAAGGTAAATACAGTCCTTTTGTGGAGTCTTAGACATAGTTTGGCATCTAATTTGTGCTGTTCATCCAGCATCCCTGGTAGATCCACTGGTCCCTCTCCATAGGAACTCTGATAGCCTACAACTCGAACCAGAGGTAAGTTGGGTGGCTTCTTGAAATTGTTAGGCATTTAAAAATCTTTTTATTGACCTTATTTTCTTTTATTCACAGAACATGGCTGCTGTTTTTGCTTCCTCTTTGGTTCCCTTTAGTTTCCTTTAGTGTCAATAGCTATACCACTCCTTTAGTTATTTTATTTTGCTGAGTTTCAATTGTTCTGTTATTTCTGTTTTGTTCTTTTCGAGTTGGCGTCATTTAGCTGGGAGGCTAGGCACCCAGGGTGAGGGCCCTCCACCCACTGCATGTGAGTTTTAAACACTGGGTCACACTTAGACTACACCTGTTGGAGGATTGCTGTGTGTTTCACTGAAGGTTGAGTATATGGGTAGCACCCCCACACCTTCCTTAGCGTTGTCTGCCTCTCAGCTAGGGGTGTCAACTCCACATTTGGGTTGGTTTTTTTTGTTATGTTAGCAGCAATATTTTAGCTTGTCCTTTTAACTCTTTTATACCAGGCCTTTTCTGTGTTGTAATAAAGAATCATTTTAATTCACTCCCTTAGCTGGGTTTTTTTCATTGCTTTAACAATTCTTTTTCCTTTTCAGCTTCAGTTCTTCCATTTGCTTCATTTTTTTTCTTTTCTGTGATTACTTAAAATAAAATTGTAATTTTTGGAACCACATCTCATGCCTCCTCAATATTTACTCGTGTGCCCTTGATTTAGAGTTTGGTCCAGACTTCAGTCTATTTATCTCCTGGGGTGTAACTCCTTTTGGCGCTGTTAGTACTTTCTTTCCATTTTTACAGCAAAACACCACTTTGCCACACTACCAGTGCTATTTAAAGGCTATTATCGGGGATGAATTTTGGTTGCATATTCCCCCTAAAATATTTGAGAAATGTGGTGGAATCGATTATTAAAACTTAAAAGATTATCCGAAAGAAATTTTAATCAGAATAAGTACCAGATGCCTCAGTCTACCTATATCACCAAAAGCTAAATAAACACGTATATAACCGTGAATATCTATCCTTGTAATGAATTTCTGAGACAATGATTCAACATTGTTAAGTCCTGGTTTTTGTGACTCTGACATTGAGACCTTAGAACACTTGTTTTTTTTAACTGCATTCATACCAGAGTGTTTTGGGAAGCATTTCAAGACTGGATATCTGAAAGACACTCACTTGCCCAAGCTGGAATACAAAGACATATGGTGTAATACGGTACAAAAAATGAGAAATGATATATAACACCTTAATTATTGCCAATGTATCCACAAATACAGATTCAAGTAGTCACCCACTGTTCTTAGTTTACATTAATGAGATAACGAGCTTTAAAAAAATATTGAAATGAGCCAAAACCAAACAAGCCTTAACTGTTTATGAGAAACTGAATGTACTGATTTCTGATTAGACCTCTGATTTTGTTTTAGTTGTGTATTTTATTTTATAAACAGTATGTGAGGTTTGGGTCGGGGGACAGACAGTCTCTACGGAATCATTTTCATCACTATCACAACAGTCACAGCGGTTATCATAGTGATGAACACAACTGTCATAACGGTAATGAGTGGAAAACTGTCCTAAAGCAAGCACAGAGGAGCATGGAGCACTGCAGCTCTGCAACATGGGCTGCGGTCAAATAGTCACCTCCTAAGCCTAAAGCTTTTTTTCTGTTTTGTAAGGAGCAAAAAGATAATTGTGTTTTTTTTACAAGAAACCCATTCTGTTGAAGAGGATGTTAATTTTTGGAAGCTGCAGTGGGGTGACTCTATTTTTTTCAGCCATGCGACATCACACTCCGCTGGTGTCATGATTCTGTTTAATAGATTTCCTGGAAAAGTAATTAACCACATCAGTGACATTAATGGTCATTGGTTGACGGTGATAGCTGATATAAATGATGAAAAATTCATTCTGATGTGTGTTTATGGCTACAATGAGAGGGGTAAAAACAAAAAAATTATATCTGACTTGTGTAAATTACTTACAGATTGTATGAAAACATATTCAGCTGACAAAATTATAGTGGGAGGTGACTTCAATCTGGCGCCTGATCTTTGGTTGGACAGACAACCACCACGGGCACAATGTCACAAGTATGATGACCTAATTGTTGAATTGATAAATAGAGGAAATTTGGTGGATTACTGGAGAGAGAAAAACCCCAGAATTATTCAGTTTTCCTGGTTTAATGCATGTGGCAATGGTCAAAGTTCAAGAATAGACTACTGGCTCATCTCTACTCCTTTAGTCAATTATGTTAGTAAATGTGATATTTCTGCCTCGCCCATAACCAATCATTGTGTTATCACATTATCCTTTTTGTTTTCAACACCTGAACCTGGACTTAACCACATTTGGAAATTTAATAATACTATTTTGGACAATGACTTGTTTTGCAAGGATGTTAGACAGCTAATAGTGGAAACTGATGCCTTGGAAATGTCATGTAAATGGGAATGGCTTGAATTTAAGACAAGAGAACTTGCAATTCGGACAAGCAAAAACTCATCTAAGCTGAAAAAACAAAAGCAGCAAAACATTATTACTAGTATAAATAATCTTTGTGTAAAACCCAAGCTGTCAAGAGAGGAACTTGTTGAATTAAACAAGTTACAGAGTGAATTAGATCATTTGTATTTAGAAAAGCAAAGGGTGCCTTTATATCATCTAGAGCCCACTGGATTGAAGAAGGTGAGAAAAACACTTCTAATTTTTTCAACCTTGAGAAACATAGACAGTCAAAAAGAAAATTAATAAATTAATTATAGATGGATCTACCATTGAAGAACAAGCTCAAATTAACAGTGAAATAAAAGATTTTTATAGCAACTTATACAAATCTAATTATTCTGATACGAACTGTCTCTTTTTTCTAAATGCCATCAGGAAATTTAACAAAATCATTGATACTGATTTTAAACAATTTATGGAGGAAAATCTAAAAATTGAAGAGCTTGATAAAGTTATACTGAAGATGTCCACTGGAAAATCACCTGGCCTGGATGGTTTAACAACTGAATTTTATAGATTTTTTCTAGAAAGACATCAGAGTGATGTTATACAAAGCTCTCTTAGAATGTATCTCAACTGGTAATCTTTCAACCACAATGAAACAAGGGATAATCACTCTAATTCCAAAACCCAATTAAGACACACTTCTCCTGGATAACTGGAGACCTATTACTTTATTATGTAACAATTACAAAATTTTGGCTCATGTCTTTGCTGACCGACTAAAAAGAGGATTAAAAGATATAATTGATGAATGCCAGTCAGCATTTATTAAAGGGAGAAACATACATAATCATATGAGGCTAATACTTGATATGTTGGATTATTGTGATTTTATTGATAGTGACAGTTTGATTTTATTTATTGATTTCTATAAGGCGTTTGACACAATTGAACATTCTTTTCTATTAGAGGCCTTAAAATTTTTGGGTTTTGGTGATAATTTTTGTAAAATGATTGAGATGTTTTATAGTGATATTTACAACTCGGTTTCCTTAAACCCAGGTCTTCTAGATTTAAAGTCCAGCATGGTATCCGCCAAAGCTGCCCCATTTCCCCAAAATTGTTTATTTTAACTACTCAGTTATTGGCCTTACTCATTAAAAATAGCCCTGAATTACAAGGTATTAGCATCTTTGATAGGGATTATAAAATTAGCCAGTTTGCTGATGATACAGCAATCTTGTTAAAAAATAATCTCATGGTTGAAAAGGCTCTTAATAAGATTTCCTTATTCTCCAAGGCATTGGGTCTAAAACTAAATATTAAAAAACGTGAGATACTTCCCATTCACACCTGTGTACATAAGAACATTGCATCAATTAGAGTTGAAAATGAAATTAAATATCTGGGGATATTGTTGTCTAAAAATGTAGTTAGAAGAGAAGAAGTCAATATCTCAAGCCGTGTATTAGATATGGAAAAAAGTCTTAGTCGGTGGTTAACTAGGGACTTGACTATTTTTGGAAGAAATCTGCTGGCCAAAGCAGAGGGCATCCTATCTATCCTTGTCATTCTATGTATATATCTCCCAAGAATGTAAAAAAAGCTAACTCAATTATTTTTCACTTCTTGTGGAAAAATAAAACACATTATGTAAAAAGATCCCAGTTAGTTAAAGAATATGAAAAGGGTGGTATTAGTGCCTTGGACTTGAATCAATGGTTGGTACATTTAAGACCAAATGGTTAAAAGCCTTTCTTATGCAACCAAATTCCATGTGGTTTCACATTCCGAACTCCATATTTAAGCAGCTAGGTGGAATTGAAGTTCTTTTGAAATGTAATTTCGAGATTAATAATATTCCAATTAAATTAGCAAACTTCCACAGACAAATTCTTTAGTTTTGGAAAATGTTATTCAACCATAATTTTTCCCCTCATGGATCCACTCTGTGGAATAACAGAGTAATCACAAATGGTAGCAAATCAATATTTCAAAAAGACTGGTATGAAAAGGGTGTTATATTTGTGAAAGATTTATTGGATTGTAATGGAAATCTTTTAGATTTCTCATCCTTTGTAGAGAAATATAACATAAGGTGCTCCTATAAGGATTTCAAAAAGGTTTGCAGAGTGATCCCTTTATCCTTGGTTCAGTTAATCAGAAATACTCTTTTATACTCTGATGTGACTGCATCACTTCCAGCTTTAAAAGTGAATAATTGTAACTTAATTGATGTTAAATGTAACAACGAGCTAATTACTGAAGCCATGAAACAAAAGATTTACTATGATTATAATAGAGCTTTACTCAAAAAGCTGCCAAATATAGACAATCAATCCATTATGACTAACGCTCATTCAAAATTCATAAAATGGCCTATTCCACCTAAAGTGAAAGAGACTCACTTTAAAATAATCAATAACATTTATCCGGTAGGTCAATTTCTTAAGAGAAGATTTAAATTGCCCCTCCTGGAGCCACCACCTTACCGCGGTGGAGGGGTTTGCGTACCCCAATGACCCCAGGAGCTATGTTGTCCGGGGCTTTATGCCCCTGGTAGGGTCACCCAAGGCAAACAGGTTCTGGGGGAGGGGTCAGACAAAGCGTGGCTCGAAGACCATTATGGAGAATAACATTATTGGATCCCAGTTTCCCTTGCCTGGACGCGGGTTAAGGGGGCCCCACCCTGGAGCCAGACCTGGGGATGGGGCTCGATTGCGAGCGTCTGGTGGCCGGGCCTGCGCCCATGGGGCCCGGCCGGGCACAGCCCGAAAAGGCAATGTGGGACCCCCTTCCCATAGGCTCACCACCCGTGGAAGGGGCCAAGGTGGTCGGGTGCAGTGTGAGCTGGGTGGCAGCCGAAGGTGGGGACCCTGGCGGTCCGATCCCCGGCTGCAGAAGCTAGCTCTAGGGACGTGGAACGTCACTTCTCTGGTGGGGAAGGAGCCTGAGCTGGTGCGCGAGGTCGACACATAGCTTGGGCTCTGGAACCAGTCCTCTTGAGAGGGGCTGGACTCTCTTCCACTCTGGAGTTGCCGATGGCGAGAGGCGCCGGGCAGGGGTAGCAGTACTTATTGTTCCCAGGCTCGGCGCCTGTACGTTGGGGTTCCCAGTAAGCAAGAGGGTAGCCTCCCTCCGCCTTCGGTTGGGGGGACGGAACCTGACTGTCGTTTGTGCTTATGCACCAAACGGTAGTCCAGAGTATCCACCTTTTTTAGACTCCCTAGAGGGGGTGCTGGAGAGTGCCCCTTCTGGGGACTCCCTCGTTCTTCTGGGGGACTTCAACGCTCACATCGGCAACGACAGTGCGACCTGGAGGGGCGTGATTGGGAGGAACGGCCCCCCCGATCTGAACCCGAGTGGTGCTTTGTTACTGGACTTCTGTGCTCGTCACAGACTGTCCATAACAAACACCATGTTCAAACATAAGGGTGTCCATATGTGCGCTTGGCACCAGGACACCCTAGGCCGCAGTTCGATGATCGACTTTGTAGTCGTATCATCGGACTTGCGGCCGCATGTTTTGGACACTCTGGTGAAGAGAGGGGCGGAGCTGTCAACTGATCACCACCTGGTGGTGAGTTGGCTCCGATGGTGGGGGAGGATGCCCGTCAGACCTGGCAGGCCCAAGCGTGTTGTGCGGGTCTGCTGGGAACGGCTGGCAGAGTCTCCCTCCAGAAAGAGTTTCAACTCCCACCTCCGGGCGAAGTTCGACCATGTGGCGGGGGAGGCAGGGGACATTGAGTCCGAGTGGGCCTTGTTCCGGGCCTCTATTGTTGAGGCGGCTGATCGGAGCTGTGGCCGTAAGGTCGTCGGTGCCTATCGTGGTGGCAACGCCCGAACCCGCTGGTGGACACCGGCGGTGAGGGATGCCGTCAAGCTGAAGAAGGAGTCCTATCGGGCCTTTTTGGCCAGTGGGACTCCGGAGGCAGCTGACAGGTACCGGCAGGCCAAGCGGAATGCAGCTTCGATGGTTGCCAAGGCAAAAACCCGGGCATGGGAGGAGTTCGGTGAGGCCATAGAGAACGACTTCCAGACGGCTTCGAAGAGATTCTGGACCACCATCCGGCGTCTCAGGAGGGGGAAGCAGTGTGCTGTCAACACCGTCTATGGTGGGGATGGCGCGCTGTTGACCTCAACTCGGGACGTCCTGGATCAGTGGAAAGAATACTTCGAAGACCTCCTCAATCCTACCAGCACGTCTTCCAGTGCGGAAGTAGACCTGGGGGACTCTGTGGTGGACTCTGCTATCTCAGGAGCTGAGGTCACCGAGGTGGTCAAAAAGCTCCTTGGTGGCAGGGCTCCGGGGGTGGACGGGATCCGCCCGGAGTTTCTCAAGGCTCTGGATGTTGTGGGGCTGTCATGGCTGACACGACTCTGCAACATCGCGTGGACATCGGGGGCAGTACCACTGGATTGGCAGACCGGGGTGGTGGTTCCCCTTTTCAAGAAAGGGGACCGGAGGGTGTGCTCCAACTACAGGGGGATCACACTCCTCAGCCTCCCTGGGAAGGTCTATTCAGGGGTACTGGAGAGGAGGGTCCGCCGGATTGTCGAACCTCGGATTCAGGAGGAGCAATGTGGTTTTCGTCCTATTGACCAGCTCTATACCCTCCACAGGGTCCTCGAGGGTGCATGGGAGTTTGCCCAACCAGTCTACATGTGTTTTGTGGACCTGGAGAAGGCATTCGACCGTGTTCCTCGTGGGGTTCTGTGGGGGGTGCTCCAGGAGTATGGGATAGCGGACACCCTGATACGGGCTGTTCGTTCTCTGTACGACCGGTGCCAGAGCCTGGTCCGCATTTCTGGCAGTACATCAGAACCGTTTCCAGTGAGGGTTGGACTCCGCCAGGGCTGCCCTTTGTCACCCATTCTGTTCATTACTTTCATGGACAGAATTTCTAGGCGCAGCCAGGGTGTTGAGGGGTTCCGGTTTGGTGACCTCAGGATCGGGTCGCTGCTTTTTGCAGATGATGTGGTCCTGTTGGCTTCGTCAGACCGAGACCTACAGCTCTCACTGGATCGGTTTGCAGCTGAGTGTGAAGCGGCTGGGATGAGAATCAGCACCTCCAAATCTGAGTCCATGGTCCTCACCCGGGGGAGGGTGGAGTGCCCTCTCCAGGTCGGGGATGAGATTCTACCCCAAGTGGAGGAGTTCAAGTATCTCGGGGTCTTGTTCACGAGCGGAGGAAGGATGGACCGGGAGATTGACAGGCGGATCGGTGCGGCGTCGGCAGTGATGCGGACTCTACACCGGTCCGTCGTGATAAAAAGGGAACTGAGCCGCAAGGCAAAGCTCTCGATTTACCACTTGATCTTCACTCCTATCCTCACATATGGTCACGAGCTTTGGGTCGTGACCGAAAAAACACGATCGCGAGTACAAGCGGCCGAAATGAGTTTCCTTCGCAGGGTGTCCGGACTCTCCCTTAGAGACAGGGTCAGAAGCTCGGTCATCCGGGAGGGGCTCGGAGTAGAGCCGCTGCTCCTCCGCGTTGAGAGGAGCCAGATGAAGTGGCTCGGGCATCTGGTTAGGATGCCTCCTGGACGCCTCCCTGGTGAGGTGTTCCGGGCACGTCCCACTGGTAGGCGGCCCCGGGGAAGACCCAGGACACGTTGGAGGGACTATGTCTCTCAGCTGGCCTGGGAACGTCTCGGGATCCCCCGGGAGGAGCTGGACGAAGTAGCTGGGGAGAGGGAAGTCTGGGCTTCCCTGCTCAGGCTGCTGCCCCCGCGACCCGACTACGGATAAGCGGAAGAAGATGGATGGATGGATGGAAGATTTAAATTTGATGTTGATCCCTGCTCTTTTTGTAGTTCTGATGATGAAACATTGGAGCACTTGTTCTTTTCATGTCATTATTCACAGCAGTTTTGGTTAAATATCAGAAACTGGTTGTCTATAAAACTTATGATTCCTTCTTTAAATATTTCCTACATCTTATTCTATATAGACAATTTAAGCTCGTCCAACTCCAACATCATAAATATTGTCATACTTTTAGCTAAATATCACATCCACTGTAGTAAATGGAGAGGTAACAACCCTCATTTTCCTGTTTTATGAATGAATTTAAATTGTATTATTCAGTATTACTTAGATTAAAAGACTGGAAGGTAGCTAGAATTATTTCTCATAAGATTTCTAAATCACTACTGTTTTAAGTTATTTTCCATTGTATGGTTTAGCTCCCTTGGGTTTTTTTTGGTTTCAGTTACTACCTTATGTCAACATCACTATTTAATTTTTTTGTATTGATTTATTTATTAGCTCGTAATTTACATTAGTCTTATTCACTGACATAACTGCTTCTATTTATTTATAGCTTATTTTAAGTTAATTATATGCCCCCTAGTCTCTTTTTCTTTTGTTCTGTTCTTTGTTTTGTTGTTATTCATTGATTACGTCTGTGCAGATTCTCATTCATCCATGTCATGGTCATCCTGAAGATTCAAAAACAAGGCAACTGGACTGTGTAGAGTTTGTTGGGAAGACGTTTCACTTCTCATCCAAGAAGCTTCTTCAGTTCCAAATGGCTGGTGATGGAAGCAGATATTTATCTTGCTAGAGGAGAAAACAACAACAAAGGAAGGGAGGAGTTGGAGAACGACTCATAGAAACTTATCCCAGGGTGATGTAACCCCTGAGAGTCGTTACCCTGAAGGGGTCATTAACTCCCCCCGTCATGTGAGGTGTTATGGTCACATGTGCCCAGGTGTGAAAAGCTCTCCAAACATTCACACCATCATTGATGGTTTTTAGGCCTTCCCAGACACCCTTGGTGTTTTTCTCCTGCAGCTGTTCCTCTGTCTTCTTCCTGTATCTGTCGTCCTCCTCCCTGATTTTCCTCCTCAGCTCCTTCTGGACAGTCTTTAGCTCCTCTCTGTTTCCTGACCCAAAGGCCCTCTTCTTCTCTTTTAAAAGAGCCTTATTGTCAGGAGTGATCCAGAGTTTGTTGTTAGAGAAATACCGTACTGTCCTGGTGGGTACGGTATTCTCCACACAGAAGTTGATATAGTCTGTGATGTTGTCTGTTAAACTGTCAATGTCCTCCTCATGAGAGTCACTGAATACTTCCCACACTGTAGTTTCGAAGCAGTCCCTCAGAGCCTCTTCAGCCTCCTCAGACCACTTCTTCACCGTGCAGGACACAGCTGGTTGCCTGTAAAACAGGGGTTTGTAGACAGGCAGGAGATGAACCAGGTTGTGATCAGCTTTTCCCAGAGGAGGAAGGGGTGTGGAGTTATATGCCTCCTTGGTGTTGGCATAGAATAAGTCCAGTGTTTAATTGTCTGTGGTAGCACATGTAACATACTGGATGAATTTAGGCAGAGTGGAGGACAGAGGCATGGTTAAAGTCCCCAGAGATCAGTAAGAGGGCATGAGGGCTCTGAGTCTGCAGCCTGTGGATCGCGGTGTTGATGACGTCACATGCTGCATCGGCGTTAGCAGAGGGAGGAATTGGTGGCGTGTGAAAATTCCCGCGGCAGATAGTACGGCCTCAAACTTACAGCCAACAGCTCAATGTCCGGGCAGCAGTGCTGCACTTTAACAGTGATGTGCCTGGAGTTACACCATCTATCGTTCACAAACACCGCCAGCCCCCTCCTTTCCCCTTACCGCTCCTCTCTGTCCTGTCTGCCCGTATGAGGGAGAATCCATCAAGCTCTACGGTCGCGTCTGCATGCGTTGTGCTCAGCCATGTCTCCGTAAACAGCAGCATGCTGCACCGCCGGTGTCGTGCCAGAAGTTGATTTTTGCCAGAAACTGATTTCCGGTCCACGGGAGCGCGCACAGTCGTTATAGTTGAAAGCGCAGCTTCTGTGGCTCTGCGGCAGGCTCCAGGCTTTATCTTTTGTTTTGAAAACCCCTCCATACCTCACGACCTTTCCCTCTTGTTACCCATCCCATCATCATGCTGGGCAAATTTCACATCCACAAAACAAAATGGGCAAAGAAAAAATCAAATGGAAAATACTTTGAAAATGAACTCAAACAATACTTTAATATAATAACAACATCATCAAACATAGCCATGAAAATATTAGACCTGTTCATCAAATACCTACGTTTTCCCTGACTTAATATATAATTGTATACACAGCTGATCCCTAAAGTAAACATTGGGAGCCATTGCCGCTCACGGACCCACAGACGTGTTTAAAGTAGTACCAGATGATCCGTGATCGGTGTCTCTGGTGCACCAAGGTTTCACACACCCACAAAACGATAAATGAAGAAAAAGGACGTACAATAAACATAGTAAGAAAGAGAAAACTCCGTAGAGTTCGCGGAGCTGCTGTAAGAGGCTGCCGTTCGTGCAGCGCCGGAAGTAAGAAGTCAACCCTCTGTGCATAACGCTGTGCGAGTTTGCACATGCCTTTCAAACGTGCTAAATATAGACGCAAAAACATCAAGCGCAATCAGTTTCGGGTTTGATAAATCACATTGCGGGTGCTAAATGATAACATTTGCATCTTCCCCTCCCAGTATTTTGCGGGTTCTAATAATCTGCATGCATTCTACATATTCATGAAGGCAAACATGCTAAATGGATTGCATGTGCTATTTTGCTCATTTGACAGATGTAATCCTTAGTGCACCCTGTTAGTACACTATATTGCCAAAAGTATTCAAGACAGTCTGGCTGCAGACCTGCTCTGTCAGGAACCTTCGTTGCAGACCTGCACTGATAGGACCCGCTCCACTGATAGGACCGGAATTTGATTCAAAGTATTTCAAAATAAAAGAGGATGTACCGGAAATGCACATTGCTCGGAAGCTGAAATAAAAGCGATTATAACCGGAAATGATTATTTTTCGTCTCGGGGGCTTTATGATGGGGGGCTTTATTTTATGTTTACATTGTGAATATGATTTATTTGTGTATTCATGTGTTCAATTAAAACAATGAAAAAAGAAGTATACGTTTCTCGTTCAACAGGATAGTGGAAAAAAAACCCACACGTAAATATCAAGATAAAAAATACAGAAAATACAAAACAGGATGACCACTTCAAGGGTTATTTTACAGATAAATAATACAAACTAAATGTATTTTGTTATTATCCCCAAAACATGAATTGTTTTACACCAGTATTTTAATTTATTCAGCAAAATGGATAGCTGTTAATTTGGTTAGCAATACAAATTTATTTTACAAAAATATGATAAAACACCTTATGTGTAATTGCATTATGCTTCTACACTCCAAACAATTGCTGGTTGTTCTTTGCATTTATACCAATATTTACCATTGAAAATGAAACCTCATGCACTTTTGGATTAATTTACTTATTGTTTTACACAAATCTTGAACACAGGCATACCTTGTGTGTTCGCAATTGTTCCACCTTATCATAATTCATTAATAATTACTTAATATTGCTTTCTATACTGCTATTTTCTTACCTGTGCTGTCGGACCACCTGTATTTCCCTGGAGGGTGTGAGGGATGATGATTTAAAATTAATTTCGCTTTGTCTATTCAAAGTGAATTGCTGAGTACTGAGTTACATGAGCCAGACAGCCAATAGCATCTGTTACAGGAGAAATCAGAGTAGACACAAAGCAAACTTTCAACCATGTCTTTTTATTTTTTCTCCTCTTTGTATTTACAGTACGCCAAGTACCCTCTATTGTCCATTATCTTCTCACAGAACATCCACATATCTTCAATATTATAAAAGATAAACTTAAAAGGCTCCAGAATGGATTCTTTCTTCATGTGGATCCATGGTGTCGACAAACAGCTTAGCTGTTTCCTGTGCAGCCTCCTCAGTTTGTTTACTGTCCATTTGTTAAATGTCAGGCGTCTCCACTTTGGCTGCAAATGTTTGTTAGCCTGCATCCATTCCACTGCTTTTTATAGTGATCCACCACTCGGCCCACCGCACTGGTCTAAGGAAAAAAAAAACAACATTATTTGCATTTGTTTAAATAAGTTGCTTACACCAATCAAGTAGTCTGATCATACAGTGATCATTTTGGGTGTTTTCATACAAATCAACGACATTTAAAGCCTTCTCATGTCAAGCTTTTCTCAAAGATATATCCAAATATTACATCCACAGCTAATCCCAGAGTTACCCTACTTAGCACTAGCCACATTACCATAACTACAAGAACAGCGCTAAAAAACACCCAAAGGTCCAAAAGTCATTTCTTTATAAGGTTACAGGGTGATATATAGTGGTAAACACAATGTTCTAGTGAATAAAGACTTCTTCTCTTGCTTCAGAAATGACGAAAAGTAGTCACTTGACCTTTACTCACCTTCTCTCCACACTCACTCTTTACGGGAAAAACTCACAGCACTGCATGAGAAAAAACATCGCTTCGGGTCCTCTCAGTGGAGCGGGTCCTAAAAGTGCAGGTCTGCAACGCAGGGTCCTACCAGTGCAGGTCTGCAGCCAAACCCCTCTCAAAGTATTCACTCACCTACCTTGACTCGCATATGAACTTAAGTGCCATCCCATTCCTAACCCATAGGGTTCAATATGATGTCGGTCCACCTTTTGCAGCTATTACAGCTTCAACTCTTCTGGGAAGGCTGTCCACAAGGTTGAGGAGTGTGTTTATAGGAATTTTTGACCATTCTTCCAAAAGCGCATTGGTGAGGTCACACACTGATGTTGGTGGAGAAGGCCTGGCTCTCAGTCTCCGCTCTAATTCATCCCAAAGGTGTTCTATCAGGTTCAGGTCAGGACTCTGTGCAGGCCAGTCAAGTTCATCCACACCAGACTCTCTCATCCATGTGGTTATGGACCTTGCTTTGTGCACTGGTGCACAGTCATGTTGGAAGAGGAAGGGGCCAGCTCCAAACTGTTCCCACAAAGTTGGGAGCATGGAATTGTCCAAAATCTCTTGGTATGCTGAAGCATTCAGAGTTCCTTTCACTGGAACTAAGGGGCCAAGCCCAGCTCCTGAAAAACAACCCCACACCATAATCCCCCCTCCACCAAACTTTACACTTGGCACAATGCAGTCAGACAAGTACCGTTCTCCTGGCAACTGCCATGGAAACCCATTCCATGAAGCTCTCTGCGCACTGTTCTTGAGCTAATCTGAAGGCCACATGAAGTTTGAAGGTCTGTAGCGATTGACTCTGCAGAAAGTTGGTGACCTATTCGCACTATGCGCCTCAGCATCGGCTGACCCCGCTCCGTCAGTTTATGTGGCCTACCACTTCGTGGCTGAGTAGCTGTCGTTCCCAAACACTTCCACGTTCTTATAATACAGCTGACAGTTGACTGTGGAATATTTAGGAGTGAGGAAATTTCACGACTGGATTTGTTGCACAGGTGGCATCCTATCACAGTTCCACGCTGGAATTCACTGAGCTCCTGAGAGGTCCTGAGAGCGACCCATTCTTTCACAAATGTTTGTAAAAACAGTCTGCATGCCAAGGAGCTTGATTTTATACACCTGTGGCCATGGAAGTGATTGGAACACCTGATTCTGATTATTTGGATGGGTGAGCGAATACTTTTGGCAATATAGTGCAGATCAGCTTTGTGCGCGCTATCAAGTTTGCACGTGTTTTAATACACGCAAACCTTTGGTAGATCTGGCCCAAAGTGATCAAGCACTCATATTTTGGGGAGCCTGTGTATACTTGACATTACAGTAACAAAGAGCATGGAAGCATTTCGAAATAAAATTGCTGCACCGCTGCTAGCCATTTGAAGATAGCTTTCCTCAGATGGGGGATTTCAAAATAAAAGCTGTCTGAATATTAATATTTTCAGGATATTACATAAGAATTATGAATCAAACTACAGAAAAAAATGCTATTTTCCACAGACTCATTCCACTTCAGTCTTGTAATAGACCACTCCAGGAAGCCCCTACTCAACTTGGGGTCAATCTGATGTGTCATTTCAAATAAAACCACTCCAAAGGTTCATATCTGGAGTATACTGTAGCAAAATTATGATTCATATCACAGGAAAACTTCTAATTTCCACAGACACAATAAACCTAAGTCTAAACCCCAGGAAGCCCACCTAACAATTCATGGCCATTTTTATCATATAATTATATATTTCCTTAATTTTAGATATGATAGAAACAATGGACAAACTTTTTGTGTCTGCATTCTTCTTCTATTTAAGATATTAATGTCACAATTGCCTTGTCTTGTGTTTCATTTGCATCATTTAACCCTTTGAAGCCTTAAAACACTAATTATAGCCAGAAAATTCTAATTTTTTGGAGCTGATATGTTAATTTCACTATCTACTGAAATAAAGAAACAACAACAAAATTTCCATAAAATTTAACATACATTTGTTGTATCTAGGTGTTTTTGGCAACTGATAATCCACTTGAGGACATCTTTATCATTTATCTGACTGTATTCAGATGTTTTTTTAAGTAATTTGTTGATCATATTGATAAAATAGAGGTATCATAAAAGTATGTATCAAATATTATACAACAGGCTTTAAGGGGTTAATTTAAAATCAATTTTGTCATAGACAGCTCAAATGCAGTGCAGTTCATTTGCAAGGGATATTTTCACTGAATAAGGCCCCAAGCAAGACACATTTCACAGGACCAAGACACATATTTTTTTCCTTGTTGACAAGGTATGTACTTGTCATGTCTTTTTGAATATAGAACAGATGTGTTATATACACAACAGTTTTTGCTGGCTAGCTATATAAATTTTAGAAACTGGTGATTTGTTGTATTTGTTGAACTCCACAAAGTAGCCCACCGACTTTTGGCTTATTCTGATTTTTTTAAAAACATTCAAATTAACCGAAACAGTATTTTGAGTACTCCAAGTCCCACACCGCCATTTCAGTGATTTGTAATTGTACTGCGCATGTCTCACTCAAAGTCACTATTATTGCTGAACCATCAATGAAAATGCAAGATCAAAATGTCGAGGGTGCATCACAGGTAAGCCAAGTGTTTTCATGTTGCACTTAATACATGTAAGAATTCACTGAATTCACTTCATTTTAAACGCTGCAAAAAATATTTGTGTAAAATAATATATCATCACAGGGCCTCAAGTATTAGTTGAAGTGGTCAATGACAGGCCAAGCTACTAACCAATGTTTTCAATTTCATTGTGGTGGACTTTTGGTCAAGGAAGATGTTCCTGCTAAAATCGTGTCAAAATATGTGCTTTACCTCTGTTACCAATAACGTCATCTGGTAGACTTGGAATAATTTTTTTCAAGTTAGGACAAAATTTTGGTTGGGTGACTTTGTTATGCAAGTAATAAACATCAAAAAAGAAGTAATACCACAAGCTAGTTCAAGGCTAGACCAGTTGATACACAGTGTCCCTTCCACAAATTTCACTTGTGGGCTTGCAGTTACCATTGTAGTAATTCGCACATGACAACATTGCTAACTTTTTCGAGCAACATGGTGGGGATGCAGACTCATTTTTCAATCAGTTATTTGTCGGAGCGGGCTCTGGTTACCACCTGGTACATACTGGACCGGACTTCAGTGTCCACAGCAGATGCCAGTCGTCTATGTTGAGTTGCTTGAAAAGTTAATTATTTTCAATTTAAAGCTACTCAGGTCATGTGAGTTGCGTAGCTGGTGTTGTATGGGTCGCGTTGCCTGAAGGGAGGTTGCTTGAAGTTGCGTCCTTTACATTAATTTTGAATTGAATCAAGTCACTAAAAGCGCTTAAGGTGCCTTGACACCGAACACACCAGCCAAAAAAGATTTTGGTCTCACCCGAGGTGGCCTTCTTTTTTGTCTTCTTACAGGTCTGTAGTTTATATTTTGGTGTAACAACCCTGAATATGTTGAGGCTGTAGGGAAAGTGGATATCACCACTTAACGAACCCTACAAAATGGCAAAAACTTGATTTCTGAAAATAGTCCTGGTGATTTAAAATGATGTTCACATTTTCATTAAAGCATCAAACTTCTAAAACTCCTGCAGTCTGGATCTATGTAGGGAGACAAAAATATTAAAATCTTTTTGCTACCTTGGGTGTTGCCAAAAATTTAATTTTTTGTCCCTGAACTGTATGTTGCTTAAAAAATGAATAAAACATAAAACTTATGTTCAGATAACGATGTGGTGGTTCAGAAATATGTCTGACAATGGGCATGTAGGCAAATAAACCTGCAATGTCATATCTCCCTCCCTTTTGTTTTTCAGAAAACACTCATTCACATTGTTAGGTGTAAGTTCTTGTTTTAAGTGGTATATCCATCACGCCAATATTTTAAGCCTTACAGCCGCGATTCTCAGCTGGTGTGTCCCGACCCAAAAGTGGGTCACAAACCCGTTTTCAGTGGGTCGTGGGCCTTTGCCTGGGAAAAGTTATAGATTAACTACATGAATGCCTGATTCTGCAGCCACAGGTTGGCTGTTCAAAACAGCCTCCTTAAGTGCACTCAAACATTGGAGCAAGTCCCGTTAGTTAAAAATAGTAATCAGATGTTGAAATCCGTGTTGAAAAAAGCAAAGTAGTGAACTACAGAAGGTGTCATAAGGTTATATTATGATGTGTTCAAAGTTGGCTCAGAAAAATGGCAATTAGGCGAAGGCAAAAAACTAAGTCATTATGGTGTGTTCAAATGCAATTTCAAGAAAAAGAAAAAGAAAATGAAGGTACTGTAATGATCGCCTCTCTGTGTACTGTGTCTTTAAATGCTTTTGGCTACTATGGTGACGCATACCGAGGTAAGGACGCTACCTGCACTCTGCGCGGTAATACAGGACTTGCTCCCGGGATCGACATGCAGCTCTCGTTTATAACTTGGGACTCTTGAACCTTTTATTTGCTTTACCTTCACAAAAGTGTGCTTATATGACCACATGAAGTATGTCTGAGCTCCACTGCAAACATTAAATGTGCAGTGTGACGTAACAAGCTGTTTTAAGTCATGTTTTCAACCCTTCTGACCTGTGGAGATCACACTGATCACTACAGTACGCAACAATAATATAACTGTATAGTGCATAATAATGATAAAATTAAAGGCAATACTTAAGGTAATGTAAAAGTTACTTTTATCTAGTAATAAACCATTTTAGATGCAGTAGTTGATACAGTAATCCAATAAATTTTTAGTCAAGTAACTAGTAATTTGCATGACTAATGGGTATTTTAGAAATGTGTTTCATGTTCTGGTTGTAAAAAAAATGTATACATATGTTTGTCATGCTCTTTGTACGTACTATAGTCTGACCTTGTCAATTCAATAAATGATAAATATCTTTAAAGGTGATTAATCGCAATTAACTACAGAAATTGTGCAATTAATTAGTTTGAAAATTTTTAATTGATGGACAGTCCTACATTAAACTTGTCTTTTGTGTTGGCATACTGTGATAATTTGTATTATCAGGTTTTAAAAGCACTGTCTTTTAATTAAATAAATTTGAGAAGTTTTTTCTCAATTTGGGTTGTGGTTTGTCATTAAAGGGAGATGGTGGGTCCTGAAGCCAGACCAGTTGAGAACCGCTGCCATACAGCATTCAGTTCAGCAATTATCCTGTCAATTTCATTTTAATCTCCACAGAATCGAATTAAAATCTTCACCGCAGGAGAAATATTAGAAAAGGTTGAAGAACTGAAGAACAAAGGAATTGTTTGTGATGATAATAGCTTTGAATCCAATGGCCTCTGGGGACAAGTTTGTGCCAACACTGGTATTCCAAATACCAAAAATAATTGATACAGACTTTTGAAAATATATAGAATAGAATAGAATAAACCTTTATTCGTCCCACACTGGGAAATTTGCATTGTTACAGCAGCAAAGGGGATAGCGTTGATAAAGAATAAGTATCAAAGTAGTATAAAAAACAGCATAAAAATAGCAGTATGTACATTATTCTACCAATATAAATATAAAAAAGGGCTTGATACAGAAACTAAAAAGCAAATCCTATAAGGACTATTTACACATTCACAAAGTAAGTGCACATGAATGTATAAGTGATTGCACATGGATGAATTGCACATTGTCAAGAGAGTTAGCACAGTAATTGTACATTGCAATTGCACATTGTTAGATAATTGCTCAGTTTATGGTGACTGGGAGCAGTGCTGGTTGTAAAGTCTAACAGTAGCAGGCAGGAAAGACCTGCGGTAACGCTCCTTCACGCACTTCGGGTGACACAACCTGTCACTGAAGGAGCTGCACAGGGCTTTCAGAGTGTCCTGCAGGGGGTGGGAGTCCCTCTCCAGCATGGATGCCAGCTTCACCAGCATCCTCCTTTCTCCCACCACCTGCACTGAGTCCAGGAGGCACCCCAGGACTGAGCTGGCCTTCCTGATCAGTCTGTCCAGTCTGTTCCTGTCTGCAGCCGAGATGCTGCTGCCCCAGCAGACCACTCCATAAAAGATGGCTGATGCCACCACAGAGTCAAAAAAGGTCCTCAGGAGAACTCCCTGCACTCCAAAAGACCTCAGTCTCCTCAGCACAAGGTATGTAAAATTCTTGTTTTTTTTATTATGATTATGATTATTATCTCATGGTTGCCCTGAATGAAAATGAGAGATTTAATGTGTATATCAAGATTGTATTTTCCTTTAATTGCCCCAGAAAAGTAGCAAATCTGAAAAGTTGGAGGATAATGACAATGACCCTTCATTGCAGGTTGGTTCTTATACACATGCTAAAAGTGAACATTACAGATGTTCAGATATCCAAAACATTTGTGCTTGTACCACATCAGCATATGAACTTTGAACTATTTATTTTCAATAATAAAGCAGACCCATCTACCTCTTCTCTGCTGCCCCAATATGGTGATATTGTAACCAAGGACCATGACCAAGGAACTCGAGAACAAGTTTAGTTGTCACCCCGTTTATCTTAAAAGTTTATATTTTGTGGGCCCTAAATGTGGTGTCTCTGAACTGCTTCTTTTCAAGAAGGAAGCAGACCCATCTGCCTCTCCTCTGCTGCCCCAAGATGGTGACATTGTCATTGAAGACCTTCACCAGAATGCATCCAAGCAAGTGTGTAATAAATAAATGTAGTTTATGTATCTAATGAACATCTGTTGAGACACTTCACCTAATTTTGTATTACATAAGGTTATGGATTCTATCGAGGTTCCCCTATGAAATACATGTCATGTTTTATTTATCCATTAGTTAATGACCTATTAACTTAATTTCCGTAATAAATAATATACTATACCATTTAATACAAAGTGTTTTATAAACTTGGAGTACATCTTTAAGTGCTGCATGAATGTTTTGTATCCTTCTCCAGATATGTGCTTCAACTTGATTAAATGTATGTCTTGTATGTCTCTGATCTTTACTGTCATCTGCAAAACCTTATATAGACAGGTTTGTTTCTGTCAACATCATGTTGTATCTGTTAAATTTACCACAGGTGGACTCCAGTTAAGCTGTAGAAACATCTCAGAGATGTTCAAAAGAAAAGGCATCTGCGCAAAATTGTAAGAGTCACAGTTAAGTGTCTGGATATTAATGTCAATTTGATATTTAAATTTTTCCTGCTTAATTAATTCAACTAATAACAATAATCAAATAACAACTTTGGTGTTTCATTTGTCAGTATGGGATATTTAGTCTAGACTGTGATTGATGAGGATTAATGCTGCATCATTACCAAATTAAATAAAAAAGAAAGGGTGTTCAGACTTTATGAATGCACTTTAAATGTGAATACTTCATTGCTTCCACAGAGATAATGACTAGTTGGTGACAGCTGTGAATTTGAATAGAATGATTAGTGTGATTTTGGTGGCTTGATTTGTGATAGGCTTTAATAGGTGCAAAACTTGCTACTTGAGCCAAACCATCCAAATCAGTAATGTTCAGCTTACCATCAAATGAATGTACAGGTTCTCCTGAAAGGACCTCCTGCTGATGTGATGAGCTTGCTGCTGATGGGAATATAGAAAAATATTAGAATATAGTACTAGATGTTATGTATATTGTAAGTTATCTGAAAAGGGGAGTGTTGCATTATGTCCACAAATTAATTTTTTTAATAAGAACAGGAAATTGAATCATGTTGGTTCTTAGAAGTGCTGTCAAAGGTGAAACTTGTCATTCATCCACAAAACTAATCTGGAAAGAACACCAAATACAAACCCTGAGCTGAACCTGTGTCTAGGCTGTCCTCAACCAAGAGCACAACCTCTTGTGAGGTCAGCGCACCCGTCCCGCTGGATCCAGTTCTAGCCTCATTCTCACCCTGTGATTGACTTCAAAGAATGCAAATGAGGTTTGGTGATTAGTGAAGTAGCATACAAACGCATACGGACATTGTAACCAGTGTCTTCTATCAACAGCATTGTTATACATGCTGTTTATTGCATTGAAAAAGTTAAAAGTTGTCAGAATAATTCTGAGGCTAGAGTGAAATTTGGAGCCCAAACTTATTGCACACACTTAGTCATATGCACATAATAACTATCAATACACCCACAGGGTTAAAAACAGTGTGCAGGTTACAATGTGTGTTAATAACAATATCCTAAGTACTGTTTAATTAAATGTTTCCAAATTATGAGAACCAGAAATAAAATGAATACAAAAACCTTTCCTGCATTCTGTTCATTCAAACACTATATAATCTGTTCAAAAATGGTTCAGTTATGAGACAGTAGTCAGGCAATGGCGGGACAGTTGAAGGACTAACTTAGCTTGTCCACCAGTAAGAAAAAATAACACCATTGGTTGTAGGTTAAAATCTGAAGTAATTTAAGCTCTTTTGAATTTTTTTTTTTTAGTTTAAAAGTGGAGTGTTTTATGGTCTCAATTATTCTTTTACATTATAATAATAAAGTTACATTTAACAAAGCACTTTTTGGTGATCTAAAATTGGACGTACTATTACATTTTCTGAAATGTCTGCCCTGAATAGGTTATTATCAGTAACTGTTAAGTAAAATTTGCCAGCTGACAAAGAATCATCATTATGACCATATAAAAATTTTGGTCAATACCTTGCACAAGCCACATTGTGTTGCCTTATTTCTGAAAATGGAAACTCCTCTCCACACAAAACACATGCAGTCTGTGGTCCAAGGTCAGTCCTCACATCACTCGCTTCCTATGTACAGAAAAATATTACAAAAAAAATTACAAGGGCTGGTTTTAGGATATTGCAAACTGTTTATCCATCTTGCCAACTTTGTTTAGTGCTCTATAGTCAAAAATGATTATAAATATCACAAAATAGAAAATCTAAGTATTACCTGCTCCATGCAGGACGCCCTAAGCCTCACTATAAAAAGGAAATGGGTCAAATCAAAACATCACATTCGTCATGTCGCTCGACTCCGTCAGACTGAGGGCATGCACACGACTTTCCCAAGGGATGATGTCGAGGGAAGTTCCCTTCACAGACATTACCTGAGCAGGGAGTTGGGATGAAGTTTAGGTGCACTGAGGATAGCGCCATGTTAACCATACAAATTTTCAGTTTTGCATCACGTAACCATGACTCTCCCCAACCAGTCACGACTACGCCGAAATCAAATGGTTATGAGCGCGAACCTTACGGACTGAAATGTGTCAATTTTGCACCACTAATATGCGTGAAAACACCACAGCTAACCTGTCCTTGTGAAAACAAAACCCCAGGGAGCTTAACGTTGTTAGTGTGGCAACTCGAGGGTGGAATTGGGATCAATTTTGTTTAATTTAAAATTGCCATTTAACTTATAAATGCCAGCAACGCCACCTTGGGAATTTCGCCCAAGGAAATAGTTTTTTTTTACCAACCCAAAACAGTTTAGATCACACAGGTTGGTTCTATTTCAGAGAGAGCATGAGACGTGGTTCCAAGTTCCAACAATTACTTTTATTTTCAGACAGTATAAAAATAGACCTTTAAAAATTTACCACACACACGGGGGAGGGGAAAACCTTCAGGTGCTGAGGCTCATCAACGGTGCAGTGGTTGTCAGAACACAAACGGGATTCCCAGGAATAAAAGCACCCCAATCACTCGTGGCACACACACTAACACGCACTCAGTGAAACAACTCAAATCTGGGGATCACAGCACACCATAAGAGGGAACCACCACCAGGACACCAGGAACCACCACCGTCTGCTCTCAGCAACTGAAAAGGTGAAAAACAAAAAGGGAATTAGTGGGTCACACACCAAAAGGTAACCAAAATACAACTCAAACTAATATTAATTACACTAAGCAATAAGGGTGGCAGCCCCCCAGATAACTAATGTAAAGTAAACATACGCTGCCTAAACAACAGAACTAAATGATTAAACCCAAAACCAAAATTCAGTTAACAACTGAAGTTTCTTCCTTATCAAAACAAAGGAATCAAACACAAGGAAAATAATTAAGTACCGAGAGAAATAAAGGAAAAGCAATGAGAAATGATTCAAGCTAACTCATGGAAACAAATTCAACCCAAAATATGTTTACCCATGGACTTAAACCAAATCAACCCAAAATGTCACCTTAAAGGAATGAATTAGAAATGAAAGAACCCCAAAAAGAAAAGAAAATAAAAAAAAAGAATTAACTACAAACCAAAATAACCCCACTGATCTCAGTCAGTCATTAAGATTAACTTTAAGAAGCTGATAGAAAGTCAGCTTTACATCAATAATATAGTTGGTCCTGTCAGCCGTGCAGATTTAGCAGTTCAGTTTGTCCTTTGAAGCTCCTTGGCAGCGACAGACCCACAGGCCCGAGCGGGGTTAGCAGCAGGCCGTTAGCCGTTGCTTCGGCTGCACAGAGCACCTGAGGGTTTTATAGCCGCAGAAGGCCGAGGCGAAAAAGAAACTGCCGACACCGAGTCAGAATGGGTGTGGCAGACACTGAAGCCAGGAGAAAGCAGCAGCGAAGCGAGGCAAGCAGCACAGGCAAGGTAACACAGTCAAAGCAGCAAATGCTAACAGAGTAGAGCAGAGCAGAGCAGAGGCGAAGCAGGGCAAAGCAACACCCAAGCAGCGACAAAGCTGCGATGTCCTTACACTAGGACACACAGCGCCGCTGGAACTCCCCAGCAAAACACCTGGTCCACACAGCCCCTGTTACAAATAAAGAATTAGCTTTAGTAATTCTGGAGGAGCAGAGAAAGAACACAGGCTTGTCATTAGCCATACATACCAATCAGGCCCCGTGGGAGATCACCCACGAGGGAGAGAGAGAGGAGAAAACGAGACGAGCACGTCATAAAAAGGTGCTGTACGACGGTGACCTCGAGAGCCGCAGACCGCACTGGGGTCTAAAAACAAGCCCAACCAGGCAAATCAGTGTGACACAATGATAAATGAGCATTGCTAGCAGCCACTGCTAACATACCTGCACCGGTAACAGCGAGAGGAGGGGAACGGAGGGACCCGGAAGTGACGGAGACGGCCAGAGCAAGAGGGAGGGGAGGCTGCCAACACTCCCTTTTATAGAGTGCCACCATGAGGTCATTGGCTGACGATGCAGCTCATAATGAAGCACGGATGAGACACATCATCCTGCCACATTAGCAAACTTACGTGTGCCCTGCCTTCCCTCCCCGTGGATTCGTCCGAAGTGGAAGCTTGTGGAAGCAGAAAGTAAAGAAAGAGTCAACACACCTGAACTGGACGTAAATAAAAAACATACCACATCAGCTATTTCATACTTGCCGCGTTCCAAATCATCCAGACGATTGGCAGCGTCCCGGAGAAGCTCGGATACCGACCTCCTCCTCAATCCGCCATTATTGTCCCGGTAAATGTTTGTATACTTTTCTCCCTGGCTGCTGACAGGTATACCTAGTCTATTTCTGCACTCACAAGTCGATTAACCAATAGGCGAACAGTTCAACCCAAAACACACTTAGGACCGCCCACTCATCTGAATAACATTTTCTTCTGGATTTCATGCTGACATTGTCTGCAGCATGAAATAAATAAATATGAGACCAGAGCGCTTTCATTTACTTAGTGATATTTAATTCTATTTATATATATATGTGTATTTTTTGTATTTATTTCCACATTTATTTTTGTATTTATTTTTAATTTCTGAATCTTGTTTTTTATTTGTGTATTTATTTTTACTTTTATTTATTTATTTATGTATATATTGTTTTATTTTTGTTTTTATTTTCATTTATATTTATTTTTTTTGTATTTAATTGTTGAATTTAATTTTTATTTTTTGTTTTTATTTACACTTTTATTTATTTATTTATTTTTTATTTTGTCAGTTTTGGTCCTCCATAATAACAGCTTCTATCCTCAGTTTGACAAATTCTTAAAAAAAAAAAAAAAAAAGATATTTCTGAACAAACTAATGAATCCAGATGTGCTGCAGCAGACTAAAAATACCAGACACACCTGGATCCATCAGTCTGTTCAATAATGTAAGGTAAGAGATAAAGGGACTGATTTAATTACTGGAGATATTGCAGATGGGCTGAATACATATTGTAAATTGTGTTAAGTTGTGAGATGTACGTTTGTACTTGTGTAACTGCCAACCAATGCCGCATTGAACTGCTGCTGCACCTCTTATGTTAGGGTGAAGGGAGGTGGATCAGAATGCAGGTCATGAACACAGATGACTATTATAGGAGTGTTCATGTCCTGTCATAGTTAAGAACTGACTTGATCATCATTATTATTGTTGCCTCTCTCTGCTGGGCACGTCGGTGCGCTCTCTCTTTATGGCGCACAGTTAACTCAGGGCGTGTGGACTGGGAGGACCGATCCGTCAACCCAGCACTGTAGCTGGAAAAATCAAACACACAGGGGACGGCTTCAGGGTCCAGTGTATTGGTCCGACGAGTTGCCGGTGCACCGATCTCATCAAAATACCTTTCCTCCACGCAGTCCTCAGCTAAAAGGTGCTCGCTGCACACTCTAGCATACATGCTAACAGGAGGGTCCTGACGCTTCATAGCGGCTGGCCAACGTCGGAGAATCGCCGGCCGTTTCAGCGGTAAATGATGAAAGTGTAACGGTTTTAGATTTCTTATATTGTAATATTGGTTTGAGCAGCCTGACAAAAAACAAAATATGCCTCCTCTGGTGAGTTGGCTCGTTTTTCGCACTTGATTCGCCATTTGAATAACGCTATTAAAGGTTTTAAGCTAGTCAGTCAATTGTCTATTTTTTTATTTTTTTTATCAATCAATAGTAGAGAAAGTTAAATAGGTACAACATACAATACATGCAAGACACAAGACAAAATACAAAGTATTTAAGGTAAATGCGCTCTCAACTAAAAACATACAAGGAATCAAAACAAAAACCAAAAGCCGACCCAAAACCCACAAAGTAAATAAATACATAAAAAAAAACAAAAAAAAACAAAGCCACAAGCACAAGCATTATAAGTAAATCATTCCCTTAAGTTTCAGGGAAAATTGTGTTATAGTAGTTCATGAATTGAATACATTTCTTGTTGTTGATTAAAAGAATGGATTTGATAAGGGATTTAAATTCTAAGTAGAAAATTGAGAACTTCGGAAGGGATTTTGAAAATTTCTGTTTGTGTATGAAAAATTTGGCATATAATATAACGAAGTTTATGACATTTGCCAGAGCAATATTTTCCTTATTCTCATAGTAACATACAATGTCTTTGAGATTGAGAGAGTGAACACAGTTAGCAGCAGAGAAAAAGTGAGATTCAATGTCTTTCCAGAATCTTCTGGACAGTTCACATTCAAAAAAGATATGGGAAATTGTTTCTGTACTGTTTTTGCAAAAGTTAAATTCCAATTCAATATCTATAAACTTAGCAATTAAGGAATTAACAGGATAAATTTTATGTAGCATTTTGAAGTTTACCTCTTTAGTTTTGTTCGTGATACAGTATCTATGAGGTAAGAGCCAGGCCTTCCTCCAATTTATATTCTCAAGCTTAGATCTCAAGCAAATTTTCCTCTTGGGACCAACTTTTTTTCCTTTGAAGTACCTGTCGGATATGCTTATTGTTACATTTTTTATCTGTCAGATTGAGTCCATCTAACATTAGTTTAGGTTGTGACATATCCATAGCACCAGTAGTTTAAGTGGTTTTTTACCAGTTGAATCAGACCTTTTTTCATAGCATGGGTTACTGAGTAGAATTCTTTGAAGGGGATTGGAAAATTGTGTGTTGACATGAACATTTCGTACGATAGTATGTTGCCAGAGTCATCAAAGAGATTGTAAATATGATTTATGCCTCTCTGGAACCAATTTGGAAGGAATATAGCTTTGTTCCTTAAGGTGATGTCACAATTGTTCCAGAGGAAGGTCTTGGGGGAGAAATTGTGGACAAAAGTGAGCTTTGGGGGACCTGTTTACGAAATTTTGATAACTTAACTGGCAACCTATCTAGAAGAAAGGGGAGACCTCCTGTTTTGTTAAAGATGTTATTTGGGATGAAGTACCAGATTGAGTCAGGATTTCCAAGACATCGTTTTAACCAACTGATTCTGAAGGTACTGATAGTATCTGCAAAGTTGAGGACCTCTAGGCCACCTTCTGCTTTACTGTTATACAGTATTGCTTCTTTACGTTTATGAGATTTGTTCTTCCATATAAAATCTAGAAAGCAACTGTTTATAATTGCAGATGTGGACTTATTTACAAAAAGAGAGATGGATGGATAGACAAACCGGGAAAGACCTTCTGCTTTAGAGAGGAGAACTCTACCGATGATGGAAAGATCTCTTTGAAGCCAATTATTGAATATAGATTTAGTCTTTTGAATTCTATTTGAGAAATTTAAGTGTTGCCTAGCAATAAGATTTTTAGCTATAACAATTCCCAAGTATTTGACTGATTCCTTTATTGAGATATTTCCAATGACTGGATCATTACAGTCATGGAGGGGTAGTATTTCACCTTTAGACATATTTAGCTTTAAGCCTGAAGCGTTGGAGAATTCATTTATTAGTTTAATAGTGTTACCTAGTTGTTCTTTGTCCTTTAAAAAAAGGGTAGTATCATCTGCAAGCTGGGGTAGTTTTAAATCTCTTTCAAATATCGTGATTCCTTTAAATTTTTTGTCATTTATGATATTGATAGCAAGTAGTTCAGTGACTATGATAAATAAAAAGGGTGAGATTGGGCAACCTTGCCCAATCTCACCCTCTGTTAATTTGGAATCTCTTGGATGTGTTTAAATTGATTACTGCTGAGCTGTTAATATCCTTGTAAATCATGTTAACAACGTTGACAAAATGAGTACCAAAACCAAAAACTTTAAGGGACTGCAAAAGAAATCTATGTTCAGTTGTATCAAAGGCTTTGTAAAAATCCAAAAAAAGAATAAGTGCTTCAGATTTGACTGCCTCTGCATAGTCTAGCAAATCTAAAATTAGTCTTATATTACAGCTAATATGTCTATTTCTCATGAATCCTGTCTGAGTTTCTGCTATAATGGAATCCAAACCTGTTTTAACTCTGTTTGCATAAACTAAAGCCAGAATCTTGTAGTCAATGGTAAGAAGGGTGATGGGACGCCAGTTTTCTATTGACAACGGGTCTTTGTCGGGGTTTGGTAAAAGAGATCTATGCATTCCTTATACATACAGAGCAAAGGTCTTTGAATAAGTTCCCAAAAGTGCAAATAGAATTTGACCGACAAACCATCAATACCTGGTGCTTTACCTTTCTTCATTTACACCTTCAGAATAGTGCCTTATTAACTTCAGCAGCAGTTAATTCTGATTCACACATAAGTTTAACATCTTTGTCTACAGAGGGTATACATGTTTGAATTTTTTTCAAAAAACGTTCACAGTCATCATTCATATAGTTTAGCATAGAAATCAGTGATAAAGTCGGAAATGACCTGAGGGTCTTCAGAAGGGACGCCATCAATATGAAGAGTAGTTAAGGCTTTCCTTTTAAAGTTTCTTTTCTCTAAAGCAAAAAAGTAGTTTGTGCTTCTTTCCCCTTCTTCTAACCACTTGGCTCTCGATCTAATGAAGGCACCTTTCGCCAGTTCAAGATACATTTGATCTATCTGTAGCTGCAGGTCCTTCAATAGAATTTCTTCTTCTGAATTGAGAAAATCTTTTTCCAGTAAAAGGTCTAGTTCGTGCATTAAGGATGCTTCTTTCATTCTTTTTTCAATTCCTTACTTCTTTTGATGGCAACACTTCTGACCCTGTATTTGAAAAATTCCGAATGTTTTTATAATGATTAACAAAATTTTCTCTAGGAGTTCCTTTATAAGAATCTTAACAGATTCATTTAAGCAGTTGTCTTTCAATAGAGAGTTATTCAACTTCCAATATCCTCGCAGATAGGATGTTTCTTTATCAGCACCTAATTTCAAAAAGAGTTGTTTATGATCTGATAGAGGGGCGTACCGATGGTACACCTCTTTCACAAGCTGAAGTGCATGGGAGGAGATTAAGAAGAAATCAATTCTCAATTTTAAAGTTAAACTTCTATTGCACCAAGTAAATTCTTTTTTTATCAGGGTTGAAAAACCGCCATGGCTCAGTTAAAGAGAGGTTAGAGCAGAGTAGAGAGACGAGGTTGGACGAGGTTGTTACTTTGTGAGGATTGTTATTCTCTTGGTGGGTACCTGTCCATGATATCATCTGAACATTCATTAAAATCACCACAAAAAATTAAATATCAATTTTGCTATTTCTTTGGAGGTTATTTCCTCAAAAAGCATTTTGTTGGAGGCATGGGAGTTAAATCCATATATGTTACAAACAATGAATGTGGTGTTGTTTTGTTTATTTATCATTAGGATCCATCTACCTATACTGGAAGACACAACCTCAATTGAATTTATGTAACAATATTAAAACTCCAGCTGCGTGATTTGTACCATGGCTGAAATGAGCTATGTTACCCCATTGTGTTTTCCAATATTTCAAATCAAAATCACAAGAATGTGTTTCCTGAAGTAGAATTAGATCAGCGTCACTTCTTTTACACAACAGAAAAATTGCCTTCCTCTTGATGATATCCCTAATACCCCTGACATTTAAGGACATGACATTAAGTGAATTAAATGTATCAATAGAAATTATGTCAAAAATTTAAACTGGAAAGTAAGAAAAAACAAACAAACAAAACAAGCTACCAAAAACAAATGAAACACACAAGTTCAAATCCTCTCTTAGGATGAGCACAAAAGCTACTGCAGCTACAACAGAATACTAAAGCTGTATTTTAAGGGCTGAAATATGTGAACTAGGTCACCCAAACTTCGTACTCTTTTCGATCAACTCAGAGGTATTTACCAGGCCTCCTTGCCCAAAAGAAAATAAATTAATATATAAGTGAAAAATAATAATTAATTACTCAGGTAAGTACTATTAAGGGGCCAGCTTAGAGCTTCCTAAAAGAAAATGTTCATACCTAAGAAGACTTATCATTAGAGACAGCAACAAAGAAAAGGAAATCATTTCTCATCATTTATTAAGTCTCTACATGACTAAAAAGATTAGACGAGCTTAGTTAGGACCTTAAAGATGACATAAATTAAAACGGTATGTCCCCTGGGGGTAATTAACTAAGGTGTTTGCTCGCCCTCTTCTGGCGGCTGTAAATCAATCCCATCAATTTATCTATTTTTGAAAATTCTAAGGCCAATAATCAAACAGGAAAGCGTGGGGCAGCATATAGGCTACAACTGATAGGGATTTACCACAAGGAACACTCGTTAAAAAAAAGAAAAGAACAAAAAAGAAGAAGAAGAAGAAGTGAATTCTTAATTTGACAGTCATCTTCATCTTTCCTACTGAGGGGTTAGCCGCCTAAGAAAACACTTACATGTCCTGTACTGTGACTCTCTTGCCATCAATGTGTGCAAAGGGTCCTCTGAAGCCAGCTTTCTTCCCCTCCTTTCTCGCTTGCTCCACCAACGGCCACAGTTTATTTCTAGCATCCTTAATTTCCGGTGTCAGGTCTTCAAATATTTTTATCCTCTTGTCCTTGAGCCAGGATGAAGTTTTGGCGTCTCTCCAGATCTTGTCCCTGTGAGAGCGTGACAAGAACTGAACAATGATGCGGCGGCTCTGACTAGCCTCCCCAGGCGGGGGGCCCAATCTGTGTGCGATGTCCACCGAGAAGGCAAGCTGGTCCACGATGTCAGGAGAAACATGGCAGAACAGGTCCACGATTTTCTTTTTGACATTCTCTCCTAATTGTTTAGGAACTCCAGCAACCCAAAGGTTCCATCTCCTTTTGTAGGCATCCAGGTCAATGCATTTGTCCTTAAGCTCAGCATTTTCTTTTTCGAGGACTTGAACTCTTTTCTGCAGGGTTTCAACCTTACTTGCCGTCTCCTCAACCTGATTTCCAATGAATTCGAGAGAGTCTGTTACACTTTTGATAGTGTTCGTGTTATCCTTAACTGTAACTTCAAGTGATTGTAGCCGTCTGAGTGATTCTTCCTGCATACTCTCAATTCTCTCCATGATAGAGAGCAAGGCTGAGTTGTACACCGCTGGCTGTTCGTCTTGCTCGCTGGCCGGTTTCTTGGCTTTCTTAGCCGGTCTTACTTTCGTTTCTGCGGCCTTTTCTGGGAAGGACTCCGCTGGTTTTAGTAATCCGTTCATGATCTCCATCTGGTTCTCTAGGGATTTCCGTGCATATGAATGCATCAAAGAACAAAACTCCTCCGTCATATAAGAAGAAAAAAGGAGAGAAAAAAAAAACGTGTAACAATGTCTTGATGTGATGAGTTCAATTTGTTTTGGCTGATGGAGTAGATGTTTCGGTTGGTCTCGATAGAAATCAATCCAAACAGAAACTTAGTTCTGATCACGTGGATGGTAGGGGTAGTGATCCAGCTGAAATCGTCAACTGATTTGTCAGAGGAAAAAAAAAAATGAAACATGTCCTTCGTTTGGGTGGACTCTTCAACTGTAGGTCAGTTATAACGGCCTTTAGTTAACTCCATTTACCGAAAGAAAATAATCGTTTTCGTGTTGCAGAGCTGCAGAAACTGGAGGTTATCGACGCTGTGCTCTCATCTTTCATGAGCGCGCATGAATCATCTAGTCAGTCAATTGTCAGAACGCAGTCTACACAACCTGTGACGTCACGCGAGGTGGCACGGCTTTACGCCCCCCCCCCCCCGGTGCTGATAAAGTGGAACTTTTGTCACAGTTTTCTGAAATTGTATTGAGAGTCATGAATAAAGTGATTTGTTATGCTGAGAGGCCTTCTTAAAAATAATGACTTGGGTCAGTGTTTCATGTCCCCTTTAACAAATGATTCGTTGAACAACTCTAGTAGTGTTGGTGCAAACTGATCCGAAAACTTCTTATAGAACTTCTATAGAATATCCTGTTCTGGTAGAACTGATATTGTAATCATCCCCCCCAAAATAGGCTAACGAGTTGTAGCCTACTGTGTGCCCATTGTATTTTACAAAAACTTTTTTTTCTGAAAGCATTTGGTTCTTTTTTGTAAAAATTTTTTTTTGAAACATTGTGAATTGTTTTATCATTTTAAACAAACCAACAGTGAACGAAATCCATGATTAATTTGTAATTAAAGCTGCAAGCAGCATTGGACGGGTCCTCGCTCTGTCGCAGGTCCCTCATGCCTGTTTGACCTCCAATTTGAGGTTTTCATCCCTTTTTGACCCTTTCACCGGCGCAAAGGTTGACAAAGGTTTTTTTTTGCTCCTCAAGGTTGGTCCTCCCTTTGGGAGGACATTTACTTACAAATCATAGTTTTACATGTTTGGTATCTGTTCATGTTTGAGAGATATTACAGTTGAAGTGGTGTATTTCTTGCTCCTCCTCAGTCTTTATAATGGGTGTGTATTACACATTCCATGGTCCCCCCTTCAGTGAGTCACATGACCAGCTGCTGTCAATCAGTGAGTGAATGACATCATCTGCTGCCCCCATCCAGATTCAAACTGGGCAGCTCAGCAGCAGAGACATCAAATCTGTGAAACATGTCCTCACCATTGCCACATTGACCAAATGTCTCTACAAGTTATATATGTGAACTGGAAATTTTGTCAGGAATCCATCCATGTAATTTTTAAAGCTGTAGGACTTTTTGTTTTTTCTGTAGAGGCTTATCTTCCACCGGTTGTCCAGAGCTGTATTTTCATTCCCCATTCATTTGAATGGGAGGAGTTGGGAGGGCTTCTTTGGGGTTCACCAACTTTGAGGGCTTGTCATTTGGAAACCGTTTGAGAAACAACAAATTCCTTCATAACTTTTGATCAGCATGGTCTCCTCTGTCATCTGTCCGGGTTTTAAGCTGATACCATTCACGGCCTCAGAGGAGATAATTTTTGCGTCCAGCATATATTTCCCTTGAAATTTTATTTTGAAAGGCAAATTGCTGGTTTCCTGTTTGAGATAGGTCAGGGGTGTCAGCACGTGATTTGTGGGTCTCGATGAAACGAACGTTTAGGCGTTGGTTAGATCTCTCTATGTCATTCCTGCTGGCCGTGAGGGCCATTTTAGTGTGCCTAGGTGGCGCTAGAGAGCTCATTTTGGCATATTTTGGGTTAATTTTTTTCATTTTATAAAAATTTTCGCTTATTCTGAGGTGTGTGCCAATTTTGGTGAGTTTTGAGCATGTTTAGGGGGTCAAATTAAGGTTTATTTGCCCCGTAAGGTGAATAATTAATAAAAAGAAGAAAGACACGATACAGGAACAATAGGGTCCTTGCCCTCTAGCTCCAGCTAGAGAGGTCCTTTCCCTTTGGGCGAGGACCCTAATTAGAAAGAAACGACACGAAAGGCACTAGCCCTTTAATTTTGTCTGGCGTAGAACAGCAGTTATGTGAGGAATGCAACCGGAAGCCCGGTAAATCACCCTCCAAAATAATGGACGTGCCGTACATCTACTTACATGTATGTTGTGCATGTTAAGAAGTTGATGTTGCAAAGAGGCAGTCCTTTGTATAGCATGATTATCATTAGAGTATAGTCTCCGTTATCTCGTACCTTTGGTAACATAAATAATATAAATTACAAATGACATTTTATTATGAAATATTTTCGGAAGTTTGATGTCTTTACTTTTTGTTTGAAGGACCCATTGACGATTCAACAGAACCACAACAACAAAAAACAGACCACATAAAGCGCTCGAGAAGCCTCTGGCGGAAGTAAGCCCGTATTTTTGAGCAAAAGGTAACGTTTGTAGGTGACTTAATTCTTTAATTCACACCGAGACTACCGTTGGGCATTCCATATGCCATCCTCTTTCCACCCGATGCACGTTCCGAATTTTTAGAGCAGCTAACAATACACTGAACTGCTTAGGCTGTGTACGTTCGTGAGCCATACGCGTTTTAATGACAAAGTGCTGGTCGTTACGTTGGCTTGGTCTTTCTAAAATTAGCCTGACCAAATGTGTTTTACAGATAATATAATCTGGATTGTCTGTGAGAGGGTGAAGAATATGTGTTCACATGCTAGTACGGTTTTGTGTGCCTCGGCGTGTCGCCATTATGCTTTGTTACATTGAATGAATCGATACTCTAAGTATATTTTTCCTTTTCTGTTTTTTATCGTATTCAATAATACTGTGGTATGCTGGTCACGCATTAAGTTATAAAAATGCTTAAACAGTTGAAATACATCAAATTGTATGAGCCGAAATACACTAGCTTTCGGGGGTCTCAGGTGAAGTAGAAATATATAAACAAAAAAAAACCTGGCAAAAAACCTCACACCCGAGCCAGTGAAACTACACACTCACTCAAGCACACACACACACCGCGACTCTTATATGGTTTGTTCTCTTTCAGTATAAACTAGCCGATATTGCATATCGCACATTAAATTCTCAAGCAAAACACTTGCATTATTGTTATCTCCATGGGAGGGAGTGCATTTTGCCACTATAGACTTCTGTTATCACAAAGTACAGCTGCAGTGGAGCAGTTGTGGGGTATTAAAGAATTCTAGCCTCACATGTTAGCTAAATACAGATGTGGGGAAAAAATCCTGGTGCCCTTCTGTTAAATACAGAAAAACACTGAAATATCACTGAAATATCTTGAAACTGACAAAAGCAATCGTAAATTAAAAAACAACTGAAAATTAACTATTGAAAACCAGCCATTGCTTTTGAATTGTGTGGATCAACAGAATTCCATGGAAAACAAACTAATGAAACTGACCCCGGACAAAAATGATGGTAACTTTGGTACCACCTTAACTTCGGATGGTAACCGTTTTCTCAGTCGCGATGAGCATTTCTCAAATTACATTTGCACAACAGTTCAACAGTACAAACTGCAAAACTGAGCTGATAACCTGCAAAAGTGTGTCAATTGAAACGAATTGTTCTTTCCTCATTATGACAGTTTACTTTGTATTTTCCAATGCAAAAATGTCAGATCTTGGTGACACTCCCTGAGCATGCTCAAGATAGCACTTTACACTATTTGCACAGCCATTTGAGAACTACAGTTAAGTAACACATCACTGTACTGGAAGCATCTCTTTCTATCAAGTATTTAGTGAGGTAACTGTGCAAGACACTGAATAGGTATGTTTTCACATTTTTACTGCATGTGCAGTTCTAATTTGTTTACACTATTGTGCAAAAGAAAATACACTCTTATTTACAGCAAACGAAAGAAACACCCTTTGCTTAGAGCAGTAAACAACTGTGGACAATATTGCAGTAAATATTGAACTAAACATATAACATACTGTGTAACAACTGTGTAAATCATTCATGTACATCCAGACATTCCTGTCTGTCTGGCCACATATTTTCATCTACATCACAATATCATCACTTGCAATGCAGCAAGGAAAGGATCTCCTTGAGTGGCGAATCCTACTTCTGCAGTTCTCTGCTGTGATGTCATCACATGCTGCATCCATGGCTGCTAGCAGAGCCATTTTGGATATGTAGATGCCAGTCATATACCTACCACCTCCAGGCAGAGAAAAACTCTGTTGGATTTAGGAATGGGAAGTAGGGAGGGAGATATTCACCAGCATCCTTTCATGTACTGCAAACCACCGTCTGACCAGATCTGAGTCGTGATAATGCACATTATCCAAAACAACGGCGCATCTGTTCAGATGGTCTCCAGTTACACAAGTTAGCTCCAGATTCAAAATTCCCTAAGATATTGTCATGCTCTGTAACAGCGCTTTGCATCTCTCGCAACTTTATAGCATTGTTTGCAATCACCATTGCACAAATGGCTTCCTTTTGTTGTGGAGTCGAAAGGGGCCCTCTTCCACCTCTGCAAGGTTGTCTTGCAATCCTATGCGGTACAGAGTAAAATTACAGTAATGCACAATAAACATGAGATATACTGCATTATCCTATATCACTGTAGTATACAATAACAGTTCTTCCAACTTGTAAAATGCTGCATTACAGTACCATACTGTAAATATGGCAGATCTTTACTGTACACTGCAATACAGTAAATGTGTGCTGCAGTAAAGCTGTAAGTCTAAATGTAAAATTTAAAAACTGACAAGTTTGTTTCCCACTATAAGCTTCATATATGATACAATGACAGTAGTGCAGTGCATATTGTTTAGTGCTGAATTTCTGTCCAATATACACACCTGTTCTCCCGATCAAATGTTTGAACAATTAAATTTACACTGTTTCTTCCAACATTTGGCTGCACCCTTCGACCCACCTCAGCTATTGCGAGGCCATGATTGACAACATGGTCCACATTTGTGGCCCTAATTTCATCAGGAATTTGCCTATGTACGTGGCCTCTTCTTCCTCTCCCCCTTTTTTGTCCCTTTTCCCTTCCTCCCCCATTGTCACCCTTCTTCCACAACGCTGACCTTCCGTTTCTGTGTCACAGTCTTGTAGAATGGTACACACTATGTCCTACTCGGTTCATATATATGCTTGCCAGGTGAAGGTGGTTACAACCAATGATCACACACCCCTCCTCGTCAGTGAAAACTGAGGTTCACCTGAGGGTGAAATTGTTCAATTTAAGAGACATTTTCAGGAAAAAATGACAAAGAAATATATAAAATTTGCTTGACAGGTTCTCCCAGAACCTTTTGTGCATTGTCAATATGCAATTTTGCAAATTTCAATCTTGCTTTTTTATGATTTTGTGTCAACAGGGTAGTCCTTGTCTGTCTTCTTTAATTAAGTCCACATTGGCTCAAACAGTGACAGATAGCGTGATCTGTCAGTGATGTACCTTGACCTTGGATTTCACCTCTTATGTCTTTGAAAGTTGTTTTGGGCTCTTTGGATACTGTTCATGTTATCGTTCTCCTCAGTTTGTCATCAATTTTAGTCTTGTGGCCACGTCCAGAGAAGTTGGCTGCAGTCCCTCGGATGTTAAACTTCTGAATAATATGTGGCTCTGTAGTCACAGGGACATCAGGCTGTTTGGAGATGGCCTTATAGACTGTACCTTTCACGTGTGTCTACAGTCTTTCTAATCATGTAAGACAACTCTCTCTTTAGCTTTCTTTGGTCCATGTTCAGTGTGGTGCTCACCATGATACCCAATAGCACAGTGACTACTTTTCACCCTTTCTGTGGGTAGACTGACTGATTACAAGTTTGAAGACACCCGTAATGATAATTAAAGGACATGCCTTAGTTTAACATGTCATATGGTCAAATTGTTTTCAGTCTTTTCTAGGGGTACCATCATTTTTGTCCAGGCCAGTTTCATTAGTTGTTTTTTTAAAATTCAGTAGCTCCACTATTCAAAAGCAATGTCGTTTTTTTATTGATTAATTTTCATAAATTTTTATTTATGATTACTATTTTCAGTTTCAAGATATTTCAGTGACCCCTGTGTGTTTTACTTTCTTCAAAAGAAGGGTACCAACAATTTTTTTCCACATCTGTTATGTTCATCTCTGCATATTATTAATAATTATAACCTCTGGATAATAATCAGCTTCCTTAATATGTTTTTTTTTAACTTCTGTTTATATGGACTTTGCACCTCACATAAAACTTCTCATCCTTCTTTTTCAGATTGATTTAGGTTCTACCATGCCTGTGGCCTCAACCAAGACAGAGCCTGGTAAGACCAGATATCTCATCAAGGCTTTCCACTTAACTGAGGGGCTCTTCGATGTCTGTGTTTTTCTTTGTGTTCTTACATTTTCAACTTTTTGTATTCTTATTGACCCTGCTTGTATGTGCATGCCTGTGTGTGTGTGTGTGTGTGTGGGGTGTGTGTGTGTGTGGGGGTGTGTGTGCGCGCGTGTGTGTTATAGCACCCCAGGTCTTGGATGTGATGAGTGACAGCACCACCAGCTCCACCACGGCTAATGACTTGGACCTCATCTACCTTAAAGGCATCATGGAAAGCCCGCTGGTACAGTAAACACACAAATTTACTGACAGCCTTAATAGAAATACATAGCTTATTTCTTTATGTTAGCACAATAGCATGATGATTTGTCTGTGTGTACATGTTTGTGCCAAGGAACAAGAGGAGAGTCTGAAGGAGCTGCGACTGTCACCAGTGAGGGAAAACAACTTGGAACTCCTGCAGGATATCCTCAGAGACCTCAACCCTTTCAGAAACACCTCTGACACTGCAGCTGAGCTAGCCAGCATACTCATACAGCCTCACTTCCAGGTGCATTTAAAAAACATGAAAAGTTGTTGTAATTGTTCATTTGGATTGATGCATTATGAAATCATACATTAGTGGACAATGTGTCCTTGAGCAAGACACTGTAACCCCAAATTGCTCCCACTGCTGAGGCAGCAAAGTGTAAATGGGTATGAAAGAGCATAAATGTTACCAGTTGCCTACATAGAAACTGAATGTGACCTGTGATGTAAAAGTGCTTTGAGTAGTGAGACTAGAAAGGTACTACACAAGCTCAGACGCATTCCCCATCAATTTTCCATGGGGTTTCATAATGTTTCAGAAGCATTATCCTGCAATTCTCAGACATGGGATTAGATAAAAATGGAAAATAGAAATTTTAACAAAAAAATAAAAGCTAGATATAGGGTTGCAAAGGGGTGAAAAAAATTGGCAAATTTCTGGAAACTTTGTAGAAACATTTCCATGAGAAATTAGGCTTGGGAGTTTTGGATATATTTCAGATTGGAAACTTTCCATGGAAATTATGGGAATTAATGGGAATTAACTGGAAGTTGGGGGTAATTTTAATGATTTTTAGCAGTTGGAAATCTTGGAGTGGAGCCAGACTCATGTTGAACAGCCATCCACAGAAAATGTGTTGGGAATGTGTGCAAAGGAATGGAGGTGGGCAGTGGCAATGGACCTAAAGGAAGTATTAAAGATAGTGACAGTTTCATGGACCAGATGATAAAATATGTCCTCATTATTTTTGTCTCTGCTGAATATAAATGTATTTGAAGTTAGCCCCTTGAAATGTGGCATTGTATTTTCAAGAGGGTCCTCTTCTCTGTGTTTGTAAAGTTAGTTATTATGGAGGTATAATCAATAACCTTTGATAGAGAGGTTGGTCTAAAATTAACATCAAGAGCTATAAAGATTGTAAGGTAGAGAAGACTGATATTAAATATTACAGCAGCATCTAGCTGAACTGCAATTAAATTGTGTTTAATTGATTTAAAAATGAGAATTTATGTCTTTGCTGTTGATGGGCTTGGGGGGGCCCAAAACATTAACATAAACATTTTGATTTGTTATAGACAGACAACCATACAATATAGTACCATTTAAAAACATTTAGTTTCAACAGATCTATTTGAAAATTGAACTTTTGCAAGTTTAAATCATTTTACTAAACAATCAGCTACAAATTCACTTTATGCTGTCCATGTTTATGCAAAGGCCCAACTAGGGAAAGAGTTGGAAATTAGCATTTGCTATAAACTCTCTGTGCAGCACATCAGATTCATGCTTAATGATGGAACTATGTCTTGTGGTCTTGGCTCAAAAATGTGGCCTCAATAGTCCAGGGTTCTAGAAATCATCTTTGCGTAGATGGCATGGCCTCAATACCTCTGCAATAAGCATTGTGCTATGCGCATGTGATTGAGGATTAGCATAGATATTCCCAAGTATACTCACATGAAATCTGGCTGTTTTAGTCAAGAGTATGATAACTGTTTTTAAGGGCCAACCTTCAGTTTTGTTAATTTCAGGTTTTTTTTCCGTTTATCCCCATTAATTCCAATGGAAAGTTTTGAACTTTGAAAATTCCTGGAATTTTGCAACCCTATTTAGATAACTTGTTTCAAATTTTGGTTTGATTAGGATTTAAAAATCCTAAAGTAATAACAATCTAATATTGTAATAAATTATTTTTTTAAATCATTAAAAACAAGGCAGGTTTTCCGTTGGATCAGTCAATAAAACAGGGTTTTTGTGTTCAATAGTTCTCCCCACTTCATTGTAAATGGAACTTGATGTAACTTAATCAGAAAAGCAAATATATGTTTGGATCTTTACTTTAAAATATCTAACCATACTTTTTCTTCTTTTTGTCATGTAAGTCTCTTCTTGAGACTCATGATTCAGTGGCATCCCAGGCATGTGATAGCCCACCCCCCAGCCAATGTGATTGTGTGGATCATGAACTAGAGGATGGTCACAAGCACAACCTGCACCCACCACCTGATGCAGTGCGCATGGTGGGCATACGCAAAGTGGCAGGGGAACATCTGGTGGGTTAAAGTCAAACAAAAAGTTTGGGAACAAATTCTTATTTTTATAATCATCTCAGTAAGTCATGATAGTAATTGCAAAGATTGACTAACAGTAAAGAGAAACATTTTGTGCTCCAGGGTGTAACGTTTAAGGTGGAAGGTGGTGAGTTGATCATTGCCCGTATCCTACATGGAGGAATGATCGACCAGCAAGGGCTGCTGCATGTTGGAGATATAATCAAAGAGGTAAGCAAGACCATAATACACTATAGCTTTAGTTAAGCATTTTGGTATCAGTGATGGATGAAAATACTGTACAGAAACACTCTTATTTTTAAAACCAAAAATGTGATACCTCCAGAGGCACACTATGACCCAACTTAAAGTCATTCTAAAAAGCTATGGAGATGGAGGCATTATGCATTTTCACTCCCCTAATTTGAGAGCAGACTGAATACAGTCTACATTTATTTGTTCACTTACCATGATGGTACTGCCAGCACCAACTCATAGCACCAACTTAACATAGGACAAAACTGGGGACTTAGTTAACAGACGTAAAAGGTATGTGATTGTATATCTTTGTCGTTTCAGCATTACTATCTTTGGTTATTAGTTTGTTTTCGACAGAGATATAATAAGAACTACTGGTTTCAGGTCTGTATTTAATCACAATCACACATTTTTTTTGTAAGAATTGTGTTTTCACAGGTTGACTTATTTGGTGTGCATTACCCTGTTTCAAGTGTTATTAGGGCCTTCATTCAGAAACCAATTTTAATCATTCTCATAATCATTTGGGTATATGTTAGAGTTGCCAAATAAATGTTCTTCTTTTTAAAGAATATACAGCTGTTATTAATAACTTATAATACACTCACAAGCTGCATCTGAATCATTGTATTTGTAAGGGAGATGGGCTTTCGATCAGTGTTAATTTTGACAGCACTTTTTAATTTAGTTTTAGTTATAGTCTGTTGCCTTAAATATCTTTTAGTTTTAATAATTTAATAATTTAGTCATATTAATTGTTTCAATTTTAGTCTAGTTTTAGTTGATGAAATTTCACAACATTCTAGTCGACGAAATCTACTGTAAATTTTGTCGACTAAAATATGAAGTGTGAAGTGTAAGGCATTTTTTATGTTTCCTTGAATTTCTGATGTCATGTTTTACACTTAGATAAAATGAAACATCAAATAACCCTTTATTCAATACTAGTAAAGTTTGAATGCATAAATCAACAGAAACAAATTTGACTTTTGTGTGAAATGCTGTCACCTGTATTTAGGCTACCTGGCAGAGCATCTCAGTTACAATAACAGAATTGACAACAAGCAGTGAATGTGCTCTACATGAATATATCAATTCGTAAAGAGAGTAGCTCTGATTGGATCGCTCCCCAACTTATCCGTCCACCACGAAGCGAAGGCAGTTGTGATTGGATGTCCCTCTTAACTCATCCAACCTTTCCACATAACCAAAGTAGCTGTGATTGGATATATTCCTAACTTGTTCCAACTTTCTACATGACAAAGTTAGGTCTGATTGGATTAAATCTCTGTAAACATTTTCGTCTAGTTTTTATTTGTTGACGAAAATGACAGTTAATTAAGTTTTAGTTTTTGTCCATGTGCACTTGTTTTTAATAGTTGCTGTCTCGTTTTCATCAGGGGAAAGAAGGTTGTTGACGACAACTATGACGAAAATAATTAGTCAACAAAATGAACACTGCTGTCAACAGTAGGGGATAACTGTAATTTGGTCCTAATGATCACAAATTGTCTTCTCTTACTCTACACCACAGCTGACATTGATGAGATTAATATGCTAGCAAGTTACACCATTTGCAAAATTCTATAATCATAGGCTGAACATGCTACAGGGGCTTATTTTATTTAATTATGTCTTATTTAGAAGGAAGACTTTGTTCCAGAAGGTGAAGCACTATAAAGTTTTATTAACTGCAGTTTTAAGACATCGCCACCCAAACAAAACAAAAAAAAACGCAAACTGCCCAAGTCCCACCTCTTGATGATGACCCAAAAATCGAACCTTCTGACTTGCTGATATTTTCAAACATGGACTCAAATCAACCTGGATCACTTTAGGCTCTTTGCATCCTGTATACCAAAGTTACAGCAATTGCCTTCTCAAGGTAAGACATCAGTATTTCAGCAGTTGCAGTGACCATGCCCTTTGAGTTTTGTAATGTGTGTGAGTTTTTCTCTAAAGGGCTCTTGTTTCTTCACACCAAATCTTACGGTGATCAGATAAATGCTCTATAGAATCTAGAGTGGGTGACAGTTATAAACCTGGAACTGTTAAAAAATGCTGGGATTCACCAAAAAACTAAGTTTCAATCTTCCTTTGAATTAATGATATAAATCCTCCAAGAGAATACAAGTCAGTTAAAAATATTAGATGACTGTTCATACTTAAATACACATATATTTCTTTTCCTTTTCTTTTTGCCTGGAAAGATATACAGTTGCGATCAAAGTTATTAAACCCCCATTGTAAATTGGGTTCATTGGCAAAATTTACAAACTTCCAGCTGTTTGCAATAAACAAATAAAACAAGAACAATTGAAATAGCTCTACACAACTAATATTACAAGAGGCTTCTTTAAATTCAAAAAGAAATGCCACTTTTAATGACTACTGCAGTCTCAAAATTATTTAACCCCCTGAATAGAATCCCTTGTAAGAGCACAAATTTGCAAAATTGTACCGGCCAATTGTACCCCTTAGCCCTTGTCTTACCCCTTAGCCCTTGTCTTATCCCTTAGCCCTTGGTTTTGCGCATTCATGTCTAGTGAAGGGTAGTCCCAATTATCAGTAAAAGTAAGGGGAAGGGCTAAGATAAAGGGCTACACAACCCTTGAAACGAAGACAGACCGGGACCTCACTTGAAAGGAATGGGTATGAGAAATTTCCCATAATACACTGCGCCTGCTGACAAGAAGGCAGAGTGGAGACAGAAGGAAGTGCATAATTAGAAGTAATTATTAAATCACTAAGTTAATATTAATCATGCTTTGAATTGTTCGTCATATTTTAAAACTGCTCATTATAATGAGCTAAGCTTTAGCAGCTGTAGCTACAGCTATTGTAGCTACAGCTGCTCCGCTCATTACCGCTCCGCCGCTTACAGAAAAATTTCTACCCGCTCCACTCAAATCACTCACCGCTCACTCTAAGAAAATACGGAAGCGCATTGCATTCATTGGATTAAAAAAAAAAATTAGACGATTGCAGGTGACCTGCACTGAGGTCTGAGAGCTTTTGCGCTGTCCATGGTGCTGATCTGAGTTGTCAACGTCCAGTTTCCGACAGAAAACAGTGTGGGTGGCTGAACAATTAATTACACGCAGATGCACTCTGTCTGAGACATGCTTCAGACGCTTGGTGTAAGCGGTACCGGAGCGAAATTGGAGCGAAAGATAAGGTGCCGCTTCAGTTTTCTTGAAAAAAACGCTTCGCACTCCGGCCAAATTCCTTCCGCTCCCGCTCTGCTCCACTCACATGCTCTGGTATATATATGTATGTATATACGTATATACAGAATAAATGTATACTGACGGAGCGGGGTCAGCGGATGCTGAGGTGCATAGTGCAAAGAGGTCGCCAACTTTCTGCAGAGTCAATCCCTAAAGACCTCCAAACTTCAAGTGGCCTTCAGATTAGCTCAGGAACAGTGCGCAGAGAGCTTCATGGAATGGGTTTCCATGTCCGAGCAGCTGCATCCAAGCCATTCATCACAGAGTGCAATGCAAAGCGTCGGATGCAGTGGTGTAAAGCACGCCGCCACTGGACTCTAGAGCAGTGGAGACGCGTTCTCTGGAGTGACGAATTGCGCTAGCCTTGCAGAGCAGACGGACCTGCCTGATTCTGGAATCATGCATATCCGTCTTGCCAGCCTCCATTATCCAACAACTTCACTCCGGCTGGAATCTCATCGGCCCAATCAGGAAAGAGAGGCCGAAGCTGCGGGAGCAGCGGACTAGCGACAACAGGAAGTGACTGCATGTTTGGTAGGGATTGTCTTTGGCGACGTTCGTGTCACATATAAGTGTTAAATGATCCATCTGTGTGGTATAATTTAATGTGAAACGATAGTCTTCAGGTAGTTTAAGCTAATGGCTAACAGCTGTAGTGGCTAACTATTGTTAGCCGTTGTTAGCCGTGCTTATTGTGGCTCAGCGGCACTGTCACTGCCTCTTGCCCCGGGAATCGTGAGTTCAAAAGGAAAGGAAGTAGCCGTTAGCCGCGGCAGCTAACAGCCATTAACTGTTGTTAGCTGTTAGCCGCTACATGTAGCCGCTACGTCACACGTAGCAGCGTTGCTTGATGTGGATTGGTCTGTGATGAGTGTGACGAGCCGAACAATCGTCCAATCACAAGCTGCTGTTGTTTTTGAAGGTTCTGCCCCTGAAAACATTTTCGAATGGCTCCTTCTCAGATGGATTAGTGAAATATTTCCAATATGATACTGTCCATCTGGCTTGTCAGGTTAGAATCGCGCTTCTCCATCTGGCAATCTGATGGACGAGTCTGGGTTTGGCCGTTCTGGGGTTGCCAGAAGAACGATACCTGTCGGACTGCATTGTGCCAAGTGTAAAGTTTGGTGGAGGGGGGATTATGGTGTGGGGTTGTTTTTCAGGAGCTGGGCTTGGCCCCTTAGTTTCAATGAAAGGAACTCTGAATGCTTCAGCATACCAAGACATTTTGGACAATTCCATGCTCCCAACTTTGTGGGAACAGTTTGGAGCTGGCCCCTTCCTCTTCCAACATGTTCATTTTCAAACTTTTGCCTGTGTTCTGGCATGGGGGACGTGGCAATGACTGAGAAGGGCGTGGGATTGTGAGTGACATCATAGCAAATCATCCTCAAATGATGTTTCCTTCAGGAAACGTGGGCTTTACATCCTGGTTATCCAAGATGCTTTAAGGACTGGATCAGTTTATCAGAGGCCCTCTGTGAGAGTCAAGGAAATTTGTTTTTTGCCTTGGATTTATTTTAACGGAATATATTTCCGTTAAAGACATGGTTCAGTCACAGGATTCAAATACAAACAACCGCTGAAAAAAATGATCATAGTTTCACTGATGATCTGTCACTGCAAGGAGCAGTCTTGCCCATGGCACAGAGCACCCACACTAAGCATAGGAACTGGACTTTAGGGGGCAGTATGGAATGTCAAGTGGGGAGTGCACCCTAAGATGTTATGTTAGAGCTCCTACCTCTTTAAGGCTCCCTTCCCCACATGGGCTCAGTCTGCTCTGATTTGATTGCAAGTCTATTCTGTAGTGATTGCTCTTTTCAGTGCTGCTTGGTGAATTGTTTTCAGCAGCTCAGCATCCATTCTAATGTCTATGTTCTGCCAATGGGCTTAAACTGACAACAAAAAAATGGGGAGTTGATGGGACTATTCGGGGGAATGAGCCATTTAGGGCAGCTGTTGGCACTATAATTCGTGAGAGAAGGAAAGTTCTCAATGCTTGGACTTTTTCTTTGTTGTTAGAGGTGCTCTATCACACAAAGGAAACATGTCACACACAACAGGATGATATGACCTCTAACATAAATTTGGCTCAACAAATTCTTGTGTTTGTGATAACCTGGAATCATCTGTTCAAGTTGCCCCCCATATTCATAAATTTGACAAATATAAAAATGTTTTGACAGGTGAATGGACGAGATGTTGATCAAGACCCCAGGGTGCTGCAGGAGGAGCTGCAAGCAGCTAGTGGAAGTGTGGTACTGAAGATACTACCCAGCTACCATGAAGCCATACCACCAAGACAGGTGAAATCCACAAACACTGCACATTAGGATGACATGCATGGTCATATTACCAGTCATAAGTATAGCAGGTATACTGGATAATCAAACAGTCAAACGTGATGATCAATAAACATAGAAAACTTGTGAAATATAGATTTGAAAATGTGAAAATAGACAACACGGCACTGAGATTAAAAACATATGCCTATATTTTCCAGGTGTTCTTCAAGTGTCACTATGACTACGACCCTACCAATGACAACCTGATTCCCTGTAAAGAGGCGGGGTTAAGGTTTGAGAGTGGAGATATTCTGCAGATCGTCAACCAGGATGATGTCAACTGGTGGCAGGTGGAGTTAATAAACCCATGTTCTTATGTACATTTTTTCATATCTTTGTGCTCTTTGTTTTCTGTAGAGGACATCAATCCATTTAAATTTTGGTTTTAATCAATTTTCTTTAGATCATAAGTTAATATTGTCACATGAGGACTAATTGTGTTTTTGTTGTAAAAGCATTGTTTCTGTGAATGTGTCTAATGTTTTTTTACACAGGCCCGTCATGTAGAGGGTGGTAGCGCAGGGCTGATTCCCAGTCAGATGCTAGAAGAGAAGAGGAAAGCATTCGTCAAGACAAATGTTGAGCTTGCACCAGCAGGTACCTTCTAGAAAACATTAAGAAAAACAGAGACGGTACTGTTGATTTAAAGGATATTTCCCAGATTTCTTGGTACAAACTCTGCTTCACAATCTGTCCATTCTGTCATGTTAGTGTCCATATCATGTTAGTGCTTATTCTAACATTCTGCTAACCTTTGCCTATTCTTGTTCATCCAGTTTCTGTGTAGTAATACCAAGTTGTAAGTCGATGCACTATTTTCTCTGGATCATATTCATAACCCTATGAGTCATTGATATCTGCTCAAGGTTACAAATAATGGTTAGTGGTTACGATCAATTCAGCTTCAAATTCAGGTCTGTTATGATAACTTTTTCACAATAAGGGCTGGCAGTACTAGCTAGTCAGGTAAGAAGAGGGGTGATGGTGTCAGCATCTTTATTAATAAGGTATTGATATGACCTACCTATATCAAAATCAACTGCTCAGTCAGTACACCTGGTGTGGAAATGCTGACCATGTCCTTACGTCCCTACTATTTCACTAGTACACGGACAATCCTGCAGGGGAGCATAAAAACCTGGACTTAAGTCAAGTCATTGACCTAAGTCCAACTTGTAACCACTGTTGTTTTCCTGTTGGCGCACTTTAAACTGGAACTGTAGAGCATCAAACTACAAATCCACAGTGCCACCCTGTGGTTTGAGGACACAATTATGCAACTGAAGGCCCCCACGGCATGCATTGGCTGGGATGTTTTCAAGGTGTTTTGGCACAAAGTTTGTTTGATCACAGACTACTAGAACTTTTACATCACCATTACTATAACCCATTAGAACTTTCTAGAAATAACCAAATTCCAAACCCCTGATCACCTCTCACATAATCTAAGGGAAAAGCATTAGAGCAAATCAGCACCAGGACAGAGCTGTTCTCAAATTAATCTATGAACAAATTAAGAAATGACATTATCAAGGAAAAATTAAGGGGCCGTTTACACGGCTCCGTTTTCGGACGAATACAAAGAGTTTTCATTGCGTTTTCGCCTCCCATTTACATGAGAATGGTGCCTGGAGTGCCTGAATCCGCAAACTTTTGAAACCAGGGTCCAGAGTGGGAAGTTTTGAAAACGGATTTGTTTCGGCTCCATTTAGATGAGGTACAGAGCTGTTCAGGGTGAAACGCTGACGTCACTGCATCAGTACTCTTTCACATGAAGGCTGCGCATGCATACCAGGAACAACAGCTTCAGCCATCTACCGAGCAACATGTATGCTGCTTACCATTTGTTGTCCAGACAGATTTGTTGTCCAGACAAGAAACTCCTGTGTCTTCGTGCATCCACTCGCAATTGTTGTTTGTGAAAAGTTTTTCTTCTTTGTACATATGTTGTAACACCGATGTTTCTCTGCAAACCTACATCACCATCTTCTGGACAAACTTTTCTGCTTCTGGTGAAACCGTCTCCGTGTAAATGGGGCCTAAATTAGAACAACAGACTAGAGCAAAAGTCCAAGAATATGAACACTAGATAAGCCTTCCATAAGGTCAGGACTCTTAACGGCCACTCACCCTCTCAGAGTCACCCTTCTTTTTCTGAACCCATCACTTTTGTGGGCACGCTGAATTCCTTCTATACATGGATCAACACACATGATCACTCAGCAGTCTGTGAGAAACTGCACAGTTCCCTTCCCTCAATAGCACCCTTCCACAGTTTTACTGAGGAAGACATGCATTGACAGCTGAGCAGGTGCAAAGTCAGCGGAGCTCCTGGGCCCCATCAGCTCCCAGTCTGGGTGCTCAGACTGCACCATAGAACTAGATCCCATCCTACATTCAGTCTCTTTAGATTCCCACAGGTCTGCTTCTATTCCCAATAGTCTGCCTCAGCTGGACCCATTTCAATTTACATAAAGGGCTAGGATTGGCACAGAGGACAGGCTGTAAGGATAGGCACAGTCACATGAGCAACCATCATTACCAACTATACCCCCCAGGGCTTTCGTGGTCCTTAGCCCCTTTCTCTATATCTTTTACACAAATTACTGTTTCAGCTTCTCACCCACCACTGCATGTTACAAGTGCTCTGATGACACTGCCATTTTGGGACTACTTAATGACGATGACTCTATAACAGCCTATCATCACCATCTCTCATTTCACTCGATGCTGCACTAACAACTGCCTGCAACGGAATGTGGACAAAAGAAAGGAACTCATCATCCTCACATCAATCAACCCCCCCGTACTTCCATGTCATAGAATTAAGGTCCATGTTGTACTTTCATGGCAAAACAGTTCCACAGGTCAACAATTTCAGACACTTAGGTCTCAATATAGACAGTAAACTCACAGTTGATTAACATATCACACTGACACCCATTAACACTCCAATGTCATCTGCAAGCTCAGTGACCTTTCTGTTGCTTCCTTATACCTTAAAAAAGAGCATCATCCAACCCATCCTGTTGTATTGCTTTCATGTTTCTATTAAATGCTCCCCACCACCAACAAAACAAACTCACCAGAGTCACACACGACCTCCAATATCATCCTATCCCCTACACCTAACCGCTCAGACTGATCCAATTATTCGACTTACACAACTGACACCCATCACCTCCCTCCCACCTACCTCCCTCCCAAATTCTCATTGCTGCCATTATGCTGCAGATAGGACTCTGAAGTGAGGAAGGGCTTGCACTGGCAAGAGCTTTGTCCCTTCTGCCATTTCAGCACCTAACAACCTGCAATGCAAACCACTGCTCACTATTTTAGCCCCATGTACTTTTTGTGTGAACAGTGTCTCCTTGTGTCCATGTGTAGATACGTTGTATGTAATGTGGATGTTTCTCTTGTTGGTCCAGACTATGACAACAAATTTCCCCTTAGGACAATAAAATGTAACTATCAAATATTTCTTTCATATATTCTCTCTGCCAGAATAGGTAACTACTATAAACCAGCAGGAGCTCCTAGCAATTGCTTTTTCTTTGACTTATTTGTTAATAAATCTGTGTTTATTAACAAATAAACACAGATGTAACAATACATTTTAATTCATTGAAACCTGGAACAAAGTGAACTTATCATGCTGTTTTCAAACCTTGTGACCCAAACCTACTCAGAGACAAAAAATAGACTGTGTCACAACTAAGGTAGTCAGATGGAAACAATGACGAAATTAGTTCTTAATAGGTAAGCAGTCATTCGCAAAAACACTCATACAGTGGAAACAACAAAAATCATTATATTATTTTTTTGACCAACCTGTATAATTTCCAATAGGGAAGAAATCTAATTATTGCTATTGCTTAAGTCTTATGCCTGACTTAACATATGATTGTACTGTGCTTTTCATTTACTTAATGAGAGGCATTTGCATTTATATTTTACATATCTGTTATCAAGTAATATCTGTGATTATCAAACCTAGCACAGCACTTCCTACATTTATTCATGTGGGCAGAAATCCTTGGCAGACTCTACTTGGAACACCACCTTTGTATATTCCGTACACTGTCCACAAAACACACATGAAATCACCACAAGGCACATGAAGTCATATTTCCTGCATTTTTTTATGCAGTATGGGTGCAAAGACATGTTTACAGCTGCTGCATGGCTACTAAGGCTAAGCTCAGAGTTGTCCCACTTCAAAAGCTTGGAAAAAGTTTCCAAAAAAGTTTGGAATTTCCCCCTGTGGGACTAGTAAAGGAATATCTGATCTTGTCTTATCTTAAACAAGTATTTAACCCTTTCATGCATGAATTATTAAATAACTAAGGAATATATATTTTTAATGCTTGTTTTTGTTTTCAGACAAATTAAAATCCTGGCCAATTTTTATTTTCAATATGATTAATTTTGAGGGAGTTATGCGTCTGTCCACTACAGTGCACGCCATGCTTCAACTGTATAAATAGTAATTTAATGGAATTTAATAGATCCACAAACACATATCTTTTACAAGCATTTATCAAGAGTAACTGATCTGAATATGACATATTCACACACACTCTTAAAGGCTTTCCTATCCTCACATGGGCCTCTGCTTTTATATGACCCAATAAATAAAGTGTTAGCATTGAAATAAAATGCAAGATCTGAAGTGTATTTAATATTGATGTTAAATTAAAACATTTGCAATTTTCCAGCCATTTTGGATCTATGATAAATTGTCTCAATCTGACAAAAAGATACAAGATTATATTTTTATGGAACTCGAGACAATGGTTTGGGAGTTCACCACCTAGTAGTTGGGTTAGGTACTACAACCTAAGTGACATAAAATGAATCCCAAATATCTGTCCATTGTAGTGGACAGTTAAAAGAGGAAAGGGTTAAAGGAATGTGGGATTGAAAGGTACTTTGTCCCCTCCTTTTTCATGTCATTTTAGCCCCTACAAACACGCTTGCCAACACCATTCCTGACTTACTTTTACTCCACGTCAAGAGTTAGAGGTGGCAATTGGGACTCACACCCTAACAGGGTGGTTTCACCTTCTCTGATTTGAAATAACAGGTGGCAATGGGATTGATGTCATCTTGGGTGCAATGATGCAGTCTTCCCCTTCAGAACAGCAAAATGAGATTTGAATTCTAAGTTAATCTAGGCGAGAGACATTACATTTGCACTGATCTAAACAAGGTACTGTATCTTTTTTGTCTAAGCTACCGTGAGAAGAGTGGTTCAATAATAAAGAAGCAGAGACATGGTGGCTATGTCAGACACTGCTTAATATAATGTGTTGTCTCTAGTCAGCTGGTAACAAACAAGCTTAACCTTTAATAAAATGCATTTTATGCTCCATTTCTTCTGCAGGAAATCTTTGCACTGGCGTTGGAGGAAGGAAAAAGAAGAAAATGATGTATGTGACCACAAAAAATGCAGGTAACCAAGCCTTTATAAGATGCTATCATTTTGGGCCTTGAAATTAATATATGGATAAATTAAAATGTACCTCCCATAAAATCTTTTGCGCCCAATACCATAAAAGTTTTCTATTCTCTCTTCTTCCTCCTCCTTTATTTATTGTTTATGTTGCATCTGTAGCTTTTTCTCCCTCTAAACTTTTCTTTTTTTTCTTTTGTCCCTGTTCCTTTTTTTTTTTTTTTTTAGAGTTTGACAGACATGAAATATTGCTCTATGAGGAGGTGGCTAAGGTTCCACCTTTCAAGAGGAAAACTCTGGTTTTGATTGGGGCCCAGAGTGTTGGGCGGCGAAGACTCAAGAACAAGCTTTTATTGAGGGATCCTTTACTCTTTGGCACAACCATTCCATGTAAGAAGTCTGATACATAAAATCTACCCATTGGCGGGCATATTCCAGCTGTAATCCCAGAGATTTTCAAGTTGATTTTGTGTTGTTTAACAAGGCAGTAGCTTAAACAATGCAGTGAAGGGCAAAGTGATAGAAATAGGTCAGGGCAACAAAAGAGGATGGAAAAAATAAATTAAAGTTTGGTGCATTATCCAAGACCCTTTCTCCCACACCCCAAAAAACTTGTGTGACTTTTTTTTTAAACTTGATAATAGAAAGTTCCCTGAGGGCTACTGTATAATCCTTGCTCTAAGACCAACCATGTGTAGAAGGCTATGAACAAGTGGATACAAGAGTTAATAAAAGCCAGGCTGTCTCGCTACCTAACTGCTCCACTGACAGTTTCAATAATACAGCAAATATTTTTTGTTTTTTAAATAACTCTCAGTTTTTAAGTAACTGTCAGTTTTCAGACAGCCTAGCACTGAGCCTTTGTAATATATGTGAAATTGTAGCAATTGTCTCTTTTTAAATTATATATTTTTATATGTATTCTTTCAAGTATTACTCATATTCTGTTCATTATTTAGTTTACATTTTTGTTTTTATCAGCAATATACCTTTGAATCTTAATGCTTTGTTACAATAAAAGCAGAAATTTAAGCTGTGTTAGATACCCATATTTATTGTCTTCAAATTATTTGTTTACTATTTGCCCTCACTAATCCTCTTGCCACACCACATTGTCTTTTGCAAAATGAAATTAATGCTTTGAGACCTGTGGGGTCAGTGCTTAAGCTTATTACCTTTCATTTCTGCATATTCATTACTTTTCTTTTTCTTTTTTGGGGGCGAATTCAAGACACTTCCAAAAAACCAAAAAAGGAAGATCACGAAAGTAGGATGTATGCCTTTACCAGCCGCAGCAAGATGGAGACGGATATCAAAAATGGATGTTATCTCGAACATGGAGAGTATGATGGTAACTTGTATGGAATCAAGACTGACTCCATACATGAAGTAGTGGAGGCAGGACGAATCTGCATTTTAGATGCCAACCCTCAGGTACACACAGAAATGGCACATTCACCCTGTACTTTGCTGTGCTGTAAGAGATGCAAAATGTGTTTTTACATTACATACAGTTGACCAACACAAAAGCTGATCCAAATACTCCTAATTTAAATGTTTGTTTTTGTAAAAGCTGAGCACCACGAACAACCTTAAAAATGTAGTTGGGCTTAATTAGTCTTAGATAGGGACGTCTGCCTGATGCACACAGAGAGAACAAAGCCAGTAATTTAGCGTAACCATCCAAAAAATTCCTGCAAGCTGAGAAATCCTGTACCTTTATTTAAACAACCTTCACATGTTTTGTAATCTAAAGTGTTTTATGGTCATATGTTCTAGTCTCTTAAAGTGCTGAGGACCTCAGAGTTCTTGCCCTATGTGGTGTTCCTTCAGTCCCCTGACTTTGAGGTTCTTAAGGCAATGAACCAGTCAGCTGTAGAGGCTGGGGTGGTTAATACATCCTTAACGGTAAGTAAAAATATTGTATCTTTATGTTGGCTCTATGAAGAGAAAATACATTTTAACTCAGTAATCTACTTAAGATGAGTACATCTGAATAAAAATTATAGCTAATTTTAGATCTCATACTTTCTATCACAGGATGGGGAACTGCAGAGGACATGTGATGAGAGCGCTAAACTTCAGGCAGCATACGGTCACTACTTTGACCTCAGCATCATCAATGACAACTTAGATGAGACTTATCGTATGGTCAAAGCAGCCTTGGAAACCGTTTCTAAAAACCCACAATGGGTCCCTGTCACCTGGGTTTTCTAAAGACACTGGAGTTCAGGTTGGAGGTTGGAAACAGGGTGAAATGCAAAGAAAATACTTAACTGTGACAGCCAATAAT
>JBAMNC010000728.1:935000-970000 GCA_037902135.1 Cetoscarus ocellatus
TAGCTCTCTATCCAAGGAACTTGACAAATCTCCCACTGAATCCGATGGTCAATAAATTGTTGTATCATCTGCATACAGCACTGCATGGGCTTGATTTAAAACAAGAGGAAGGTCACTGGTGAAAATGGAGAAGAGTAAAGACCCAAGCAGCTTCCCTGAGGTACAACACACTTAAACTCTTTCGCATTCGAATAACACCATTGTCACAAGTAAACTCAAAAGCCTGATCACTTCACCCCTAATACTAATAAGAAATACAAAGTTAATGTTACCTGGTTGGTGCGCTGGTTTTCTCTGGCAATCATGGCACGTCGATCTCTGATGGTCATCTCAAAATCCTGCAGGACAGGGGCAAGTGCAGGGTTTGCCCCACCAGCCCACTTCAGGCGTTGCTCAATGCTGGCTTCAAGAGATGCCAGCTTCTCCTGCAGATCATAACAGGTAAAACAGCATACGACATAGACTTCTGTTCTCTGTATAGTTCTTTTTAATCAAACATAATGTAATAACTTTAAGATTTACCATGTTGTAAAATAAAAATAAATACATTTCAACAGAACATTTCACAAAAATAAGTTTTAATCCTTCTATAAATCTATTTCAATTTTGTTTTCTATAACATAGTGCATTCTTGAGACTTTTGACCTTAGTGTCTTTTAAAAATGCTCTCCAAGGCCCATGGTCCAAACAATACCCCAAAAACATTTCATTTGGCATTTTTGTCTATCAACATCAGTCACTGTTGATCTGGTGTATTTGAACAATGTAAAGGGTAAAGTACAGCTTGTACTGAAGGAAAGTTTTAATTGCAAAATGTAAGAAAACTGTGATACTAACCTGTATGGCAACTATGGCTCCCTCATCCTGACTCAGCTTGTACAGCTTCTTTTTCATGTTACCAAGAATGATGGAACGAGGAGGAAAGCTAACACTTAGAGGCTGGCCACTGGGGCCCAGAACATCTTCATGCAACCACTATACAGGTAAAAAAAATAACAAAGACATAAGTATTATTATGGATGAATATATGTGACCAAAAGGACTGAAAACAAGATTTAGGGATTTCTACTACAGATTCCCTGGTAGAATAATCAAGTAGCAGGAGCTGCAGACAAGTAGATGAGAGGGGGTGATTCACTGACATTCAAAATGTAAGCATGAAGGTGATCACAGGTGATTTTATCAGTGATTACATGCACTTGTTTCTTTTCGACAAGCCTACCATGGCTTTATAGCAAATATTGGCTGATATTTATCTGGTTTTGATCGGGCACCTTACTACAAACACACACACACACATACATCCATAACAACAGGTACAAATATTTGGCCTTTCCTTTAGCCCCATTCCATTATCATTACAGTTCCTATAATAATTGATATTGAAATATGGTAGTTCCTGCAAACAGCACACATATATATTACTATGGCTGTGACAAACAATCATTGATGACCTGCTGCCGTGGACCTGCTTGACTCCATGTGCTTTATCCTGCATCAACCATCAACAGAAATTACATCCTTTAACATAAATTTATATTTTTTGACCAGTTAAACCCATTTTAATGGCAGTTCAGCTAGATGCTGCTACATTAATCACATCAGTCCTCTCCAGTTTACAATCATTATAGATGTTAATGCAAATATAACACTGATCTTTCTATCCATGGTTGTATTGATTATACATCCATTGTAACTATCTTTACAACCATATAGACATAGGGACCCTCTTGAAAATGAGATGCCACATCTCAGGGGGCTTACCTTTAATACATTTATATTCAACAGAAACAAGTATGATGAGAACAGATTTATGGTCTGGGCATCCATAAGTCTGTTGCTATCACAAATTCTTAATTTTTGTCTTTTTATTTATTGTTACCGTTTTGAACAGGAATGAGGAATTTCAAACTGAATTCACCTTTTTATACCCAAATTGAGCAGAATCACTAAATTTCTTTGAGAATTCATAAAGTAACTAAGCATAACATTCAACCACCAAAAATATTTTTTCTGTTCAGGAATGCAAGTCAATAACTATAATTGACATCTTAATCAAGAAATAAAAAGGTTCTTCATTATTTTTTCTGATTTCTTTTTTTGTGAAACAGTAAATTTGACAATTCATGGATAACAGTAATAATTATATATTACCGTCAAAGATATAATTTCAATTAAGGAGCGTATACAATACTGGTGAATTAACCATTTCAAAAACATTACAAATAATGAAGGTGATAACCACTTCTGTTAATTAAGAGCAGCTGTGGTTTCAACTGTACCTTGGGTGGTGGTCTAATGAATTAGTTAAGCACTGTATGTTTAGTTGAGTTTTGAATTAAGAACATGATAGCATAAAAATATTTAACTGTATCAATTCTTTCTTTGAGTAATAAGAATTATTGATCATGTATTTAAATCCTCTTAAACCTTTTTTCCAAGACTTTTTAGTTGTTCTTATACAAATATTTGATGTATTTAGTTGCAGTTCTAACTGCTGACATGCACAAGTTAGAAAGTACAAACATTTCAAAATGACAAATACTTAGTCTTGAGAAAGCATTGTGTAAAAAATGACTTTTTTAAATGGGTGCATGTTTACAGCAGTTTCTCTCAAACTTTAGATTTTGTTGATACTTTTGTTGGATAAGCATATCATCAAATAAGAAACAAACAAGCTTTCTATGCAGTTAATACCAATACAACATGCTTTAGGCAAGAATATTTCATATCTGTCTGTACCTGGAACATGGCAGTGTGCAGCTGGCTCCTCTGTATGTTGGCCTTTGCGGCCTCAAGGTTGGCATCCATTCTTCTTAGCAAGTCAACTTTCTTCCATGCTGTGTCAAATGAAGAAGCCATTACTGTAGCTCTATTAAGTAGCAGCTGGGAAACCTGCCCTGATGTCAGACTCTGCTCAATGGCTTTTTTACAGAGATCTTCTAGAGGCACCTTTAGAGCAAAGACAAAGGTTAAGTTAAAACAGGTTTCATTCTTACTGATGACTTATTTTTTTTCCTTTTAGATTTATAAACTTTTAAACTTGAGTATTGAATTATATTTCGGAACGCAGCGAACAAACTATAGGCATAAAAGCACCCTTAGGTATCCTTATGCTTGAAGAAAAACCTCATATGACAAATTTAACCTTCCTTTAGAATAACCATGCTTCAAAAAGCCAAACATCATACAATTAGTTCAAGACCATCTGAAACCTGACTGGCACAAGTAAATTTTAATTAAAAGACTGTACATTTTTTTAACACATTCAGAGCTGTAGTACCTTGCTTTCAGCACCAAAGTCTTTTGTCTCTACCTGGGCAATAACATCCAGGCTAAGGGCAGACAGGGTGCTGCAGAGAGCCAGACCGAGGGCTTGGCTTGGCAGACCCATAAGCATTTGTCGAACAAACTCAGCAGTGAACACCTTGATGGGGCGGGTCATCTGTTCTTCACTGGCCACTGTCACACCTGACCCTGTGGTACTTGGACGCCGGTAAAGGGGCTTCCCCATACCAACTGGTCCATTTACAGCTAATAGGTCTTCAGCTGGGGGACAGGCACCTAAACACAAGAGTTGTAACATACAGATGCAAGTCTCTTTGATTAAACAGTCTTTAAATCATTTTTTACGTGGGGGTAATGTGTGGCCTTAACATGTGAAACAAATTAAAAAAACAAACCAAAACAAACAAACAAAAAAAAGAAATGAAGAACAAAAAACTTTTAATAATTACCAACAATTATGACTGTACTCCAAGATAGTTCTGTCCTTTCCAGTTTATCATTATCATGAATTCTTATTTTTAGTCCCTTTGTCTCTGACCATCCCCCCATTGTCCACAAAAAGACAATTCATCAGAAATTTTCATTATTTCAATCAGTTTAACCCAATTTAATTCGGTTCAACTATATGCTGTTGTATTGTTCAACATCAGTCTTCTCTACTTTATAATTATTATACATGTTAATGTTAATAAATTAACCACTAATTTCCTGGTTGTTATTGATTATACCTTTATAAAAACTACCTTTACAACCATATAGCCATGAGGACCCTCTTGAAACGAGATGCCACATCTCAAGGGGCTAACCTCAAATAAATTTATATTCAGCAGAGACAAATATGATAAGTATAGATTTATGGTCCGGGCATCCAGAAATTGGTCGTTACCTTCAATTCTTACTTTAGCCCCTTGTCTCTGCCCATCTCCAGCTTCAGTGGATGGCTGTTCAACAAGAGACTGGCTCCACTCAAGATTTCAAACTGCTAAACAGAGTTTTTTCTAGCCACTGTTAGCCTTCTTCAGTCCCTGACAAACATCTTGTAACATAAGGACATAGTAACTTAAAATGGCATATAACTTCATGTCTAATCAATCGTTACAATAAATGGTTCATTTTATTGTCAAAGGCTTTCACATTAATTACTGGGTGAAAAACGAAACTGTCAAAAAAGTGTCCTGATGTTCACAGCTTGGTTAAGCCCACATCTATTTTTGCAAGGACAAAAGTCTGTACTGATCTTCAAAAGCCTAAAGACCAAGTCTGTTGCTAGCCAAATTAGTGCTCAGAAACCAGCATTAAACAGATGATAACAAAAACATCATGTTGCATTTGCCAAGGCCCACAGCTTGCAGAGGGGATGGACAGTGAAAAGTGGCAGAAGGTTGGTTTTTCTGATGAATCATCCCTTGAACTGCATCCCAATCGACACAAATGCTGCAGAAGACCTGTTGGAACCTGCATGGACCCAAGACTCAACCAGAAAACCGTCAAGTTTAGTGGGACAAATCATGGTTTGGGTAGCATCCAGTATGGGGGTGTGAGAGTGCAGAGTGGATGGCAACATCAACAGCCTGAAGTATCAAGATATTCTTGCTGCCCATTAAAGTCCAAATGAGAGAGGGCAAATTCTGCAGCAGGATGGCGCTCCTTCTCATACTTCTCACAGGCATACTTCAGCCTTCTCATACTTCCACTTCAAAGTTCCTGAAAACAAAGAAGGTCAAGGTGCTCCAGGATTGGCCAGCCCAGTCACCAGACATGAACATTATTGAGCATGTCTTGGGTAAGACGAAGGAGGAGGCTTGGAAGATGAAACCGAAGAATCTTGATTAACTCTGGGAGTCCTAAAAGACGGCTTTCTTTGCGAATTCCAGATGACTTCATGACCAAGTTACAGTATCTCACAAAAGTGAGTACACCTCCTCACATTTCAGCAAATATTTTATTATATCTTTTAATAGGACATCACTGAAGAAATGACGCTTTGATACAATATAAAGTAGTGAGTGTCCAGCTTGTATAACAGTGTAAATTTACTGTTCCCTCAAAATAACGCAACAAACAGCCATTAATTTCTAAACTGCTGGCAACAAAAGTGAGTACACCCCTAAGTGAAAGTGTCCAAACTGGGCCCAAAGTGTCAATATTTTATGTGGCCACCATTATTTTTCAGCACTGCCTTAACCCTCTTGGGCATGGAGTTCACCGGAGCTTCACAGGTTGCCACTGAAATCCTTTTCCACTCCCCCATGACCACGTGACGGAGCTGGTGGATGTTAGAGACCTTGCGTTCCTCCACCATCCTTTGGAGGACGCCCCACAGATGCTCAATAGGGTTTAGGTCTGGAGATATGCTTGACCAGTGTGGGGGTGTGGGCAGACGGAGTCCTGAGGCGATGCTGCATTCAAATTCAGCTCGTTTTCTGTGACTACCAACCCCACCTTTAAGTGTTCAGGGGTGAAACCATTTACTAGTATATAACATCCTTCTTTGTCCTTAATTTAGGAGGAGAATTGGAAATTTAATTTATTAGAGATTAAGATGGCCACTCCTCCAGTTTTACTTCCTTCATATGAGGAGTAGTATGTATTCTTATAACCTAATTTCTTTAGTATGTTGTGTTCTGTGTTTGGGAGATGTGTCACCTGCAAGAGTGTTATATCTTGTTTTTTTCTTTTTCATTTTAGTAATCACTTTACTTCTTTTTATAGGGTTTTGCAGCCCATTTCCATTTAGGGTAATAACTTTATATTCTTGGTAAAGCATATTATAGAAACAAGGAAACTAAATATTTGCCTTCAAATGCTGCATGACCTGAACACAAAACTTCTGTCTGCTAGTAAAAAGGAACATAACATAACAACAAACATATTTAACATTTGTGACCTCCATTTCTGAAGCATAACCTGGACTTGGAAGTATAGGGGGATGTCCTGTTCCCTATAGGGACCCCTCCTCTTGTGGAAATGAGTCTCCAACAAGTGATAACGAGAGCAGTGCACATATGGGTGGTGTTCACTCCCAGGTGGGTGGTCATTTTTACTCATGCAACAGGGCACACGCACTGTCATTTCTTAAATGTTACTGCAGACTACTCACATATCAGTGTTCAGCACTTACAGGTTACTCGACCGGGGCTGTTAAGTCTCAGAGCCGCAGCTTTACTTGGCATCCTCATCATGTCTAAAGGTTTTTAATTTTTCCCAGATGTTCCTCATCCGTGTATCTCATCATGTAGGGTTATTTTGGACCAAAATGTGACCACGGTGAGCAAAGGTCTGTTTCTCAATGGATTTGTCATCTAGGAGAGCTAGTAAACAAATTTAGTTGGAGTGTATTTTTCAAAATGGCGGGGAATAGTTTTTAGAGGCCAAAATCCAAAAATGGCTGTTGGGGAAATGATCTTTTTAATGGTTTGACCTACAATGATGCACAATACATGGTTTCAGATCTTATTTTTGTCAAGGAATACATATTTCTGGTTTACATAATGACTTGACCTTTTTTGACCTTTCAAGATGGCTGCCAATTTTGGTGATTTTTAGGGATTTTTGGGGGGATTTCTTTACCATTTTTTAAGGATTTTTTTTTTCAAAATTGTCACAGAGCCTTCATATTAGGCTCTAATAAAAGCTGTGCTCATGATGAATTGAATAACATACAGTGTAAGTACACAGAAATAATAGAGAGAGCACTCTCTCTGATCAGTTGTTGCTGTCTCCCTGCCCAAATAGCTTCAGTTTCATTATCTTTTTGAATTAATGACCTTCTATTTTAGAGATTACACCACTTTAAAGCTCTAACATCTGAATATGGGGGAACAAAAAAGTCATGCATCTCCTCCATTCAAGCGCAGTATCCACACAGAAAGAAAAGCTAACATTCGTCTCATAAACAAATTGTCCCAAAAACAGCAGGGGCAGAAAACAGATTTGCATTATCAATTTTCATATTAAGATGCAGGTGAGGTTGTCTAAACAGTGTTTCTCTCAGAGAAAAAAAAAGGACAAGTGAATTATTTGAGGTTGAAGTGGAGTTTTTGGCCAAAAGGGCTGACATTTTTAAGCACAAAGATCACTTCAACCTATCAAAATCACTGCTCCTTCTGGTGGATGGAAAAATAACTGCAACTAGTTTTGCGATGAGGCCTTTGGGGGCATAAGCAGTCAGCTCTGTTTTGATCATATAATCACAGAGTATCTCATTACAGCCAGACGCATGGGAGGGTCCCACCATGGACCAATCACAAATCAGCCATGGTTCCACCAAGAAAACTGGGAGATTTAAGATGCTTCATCTGTATTAGGGTCAAACAATTTCAGAAAATATTCAGCTGCAATTATTATCATCTATTTTGTGGTTTCAACACAAGTTTTAGTAACAAAGAGAATGGTAACTTTGGGCTAATTATTCCCTTTTTGATCGAAAACACATTCAAAAAACAGTAGTGCAGTGCAAGTGCAGTATCAAAATCATAATGACTATGTTTTTTTGTTTGTTTCAATTTCTTTGCAGTACACATATAATTCATTCTTTTTCCACCTGTGGGTGATACGTAGGCCAGAACACCTCTGCTGCAAAATATCCCAAGTAAGATGGTATTTTCAAACATATTTTAATAATATGTAATATACTGTATATAATATTCAATTTGCCTGTGATTTAAAAATTGAAGAAGGTCATTTTTATTTAAGTTGCCCTAATCACTTAGCAGCAACCAGGTTTGTGGGTAGCAAGTGCAACCAAGTGAAGTGCTTTGTACGCAATGAGTAAGCTCAAAATGTATCCTGTAGCTGACCGGTAGCCATTGAGGAGATATGAGCATTGGAGTGATATATTCATGTCTCTTGATGTTTGTTATAGATCAGGCTGCTGAATTTTGAACCAGTTGGAGGTGAGGAATTCCACTTCCATGTACAAAAGTACAGGGAATTGCAACAACCCAAACCGGCTGAAATAAGGGCATGAATGACTTCATCAAGTGAGGGAGTGAAAGTCAAAAGAAAACATTACCGAAAACTATGGTTATTTAAAAAAAACTGAGCTTGTAGATGAAGAGGACCCACTGGGTGTCCTAAATGTTAATATGCCTTTCAAAGCTGTTAAAATCCTAATTCATATTGCTTTTAGGCCAACTAGCCTATATGTGCCATTACTTGGGATGCAACAGATATTTCAGAGAATTTAGACAAAAATGGCAAGTTTGAAATCGGTCTGAAATTTCTCATGTTCAGAGGGTCCAGAGTGGGCTGTTTTAGGAGATGTCGGACCATAGCATGTTTAGAACTGGCTAATTTATAAGCAGACGTACAATGAACAGTTATACAGTTATGTTCATAGTAATAGCAATGTGTTTAAAAAGGTGAGTAAACCTCAAAATTCTTCAAATAAATTTTATTTTAATGCACACAAATGCATTGGGGACACTGCACATTCTATTTCAAAGCAAGAAAACTGGAAAAAGTAATTGAATTTGATAATATTTTACAGAAAGTCAAGAAATATAATGTTAAAAAAAATAGCAGTGTTGACATCTTTATTTACAAACTCAAAAATGTAGTGTATAAACTAAGAATAACTTCATGATTTAACTTTCCTGAGAATCATAAACTAATATTTAGTTGCACAACCATGGTTTCTGATAACTGCTTCACATCTGTGGTGCATGGAGCCTACCAACTTCTGGCACCGGTCAACAGGTATTGAAGCCCAGGACAACTGTACTACGTTCGTCAATTGCTTTGCATTTCTTGGTTTTGCCTCATGAACAGCATTTTTTTCTGTCAGCCCACAAGTTTTCTATGGGATTAAGGTCCGGTGATTGTGCTGGCCACTCCATTACTTGAATTTTGTGTGTCTGGAACCATGATTTTGCTCGCTTGCTGGTGTGTTTGGGGTTATTGTCTTGTTGAAACACCCATTTCAAGGGCATTTCTTCTTCAGCATACGGCAACATGACTTCTTCCAGTATTCTGATGTACTCAAACTGATCCATGATCCCTGGTCTGCGATAAATAGGACCAACACCATAGTACGAGAAACATCCCCATATCATGATGCTTGCACCACCATGCTTCACTGTCTTCACTGTGTACTGTGGCTTGAATTCAGTGTTTTCAGGTCGTCTGACAAACTGTCTGTGGCCCTTAGACCCAAAAAGAACAATCTTACTCTCATCAGTCCACAAAATATTGCGCCATTTCTTTTTAGGCCAGTCAATGTGTTCTTTGGCAAACTGTAACCGCTTCAGCACATTACTTTTTTTTAACAATGGGACTTTGCGGGGGCTTCTTGCTGGTAGCTTGGCTTCACATAGATGTCGTCTGATTGTTAAAGTACTCACAGGCAACCCTAGATCTTCTTTGATCCTCCTGGAGCTGATCATTGGCTGAGCCTTTGCCATTATGGTTATTCTCTGATCCATTCGAATAGTTGTTTTTCTTTGCCTTCCTCGCCTTTCTGGTTTTGGCTGCCACTTTAAAGCATTTGATATCATTTTAGCTGAACAGCCTATCATTTTCTGAACTTCTTCATAGGTTTTCCCCTCTTTTATTAACTTTTTAATCAAAGAACACTCTTCTTCTGAACAATGTCTTGAACGACCCATTTTACTCTGTTTTTCAAGGATAAAAGCACAGCCAGCATACGCAGCGTCAGTTGCCTTGATCCTTAAATAAGGGCCACCTGTTTAACACCTATTTTTTTCACACAATCAATTACCTCACTAATTGAACTCAGCACTGCTATTTTTTTGAACATGGCCCCTTCAGTTAATGACTCAGTTTCACAGAATCATGCAGCATGCACGTCATGCCTGTTGGGTCTGTTGGTTTTCTATACCTTTACTAAACCTTCTAGAAACTTACTTGCAGTGAAGCACTTGAAATTCTAACAAAAACAGTGATTTATCTTGCTAGTGATGTGGGACTGCTATTATTTTGAACACAACTGTAAGTGATACATTTAAAAGAATTAAAGATACATTTAATTGTATTGCTTCAAAATCTTAATCCGATGAGAATTTACAAGATATTTCAGTAGTGAGGGTTAAGACTTTGAGTGGATTTCAAAGCCGCAGCACTCCCACACGAGGTTTGCAGGGATTTATTTGCAGGATTATGACTTAATGAAGAAAAAATACAACAAAAAATTTCACCAACCCCTACTAGTTTTATCTTGCTGTTTTCTATACATTATTAGCACTGATACTACCACTTGTTAAAAGTTTGAATGTATGGAAGCAAACTTATACAGGGTCAGGTTGCACCTGATGTGTGATTGTGGTCGCCGCATTGTGGTCATGATGGAGTATGTCTGAGCATTTCTTTCTAATATATTAGTTGTATTGGTACATAACTTTTTAATAAAGATATTATACTAAAAAGTGCACTATTACACCAGACTGTATTGTAAACTTAAGTGGATGGTCATTACTTAAGAGGCTGATTAAGCACATCAACAATTTATCATCAAAAAAAATCATAAAAGGATGATATTTTGATATTTAGGCATATATTGTCATTTGCTCTGCAGCAATGAGGAACACTTACCTGACAGAGATTGGGCAAAGGCAGAGCAAAGCCTGAAGAAATCCCTGATGGTTTGCACTCTCTTAAGAAAGAATACATCTTCCATTACCTGCCGTTTATTTAGGCAGTCAAAGAAATGGAGTTGTGTTGCCCGAGCTTCCCTCAAAACTTCTACCTTGCTCCAGGCTGATGGCCTCTCCAGAGAACTCAGCTAAAAGCAATGAGGAACAGGAGAAATAAAAGTGAGAAAAGGGGTAAGTTGTGCTATTGTACGCTAAAACTGTTTCTTGCAACAATACTAAACCTAATTTCTCTTGCACTGTTTTCACATTAAGCCCCACATCCTACTCTATTATTTTTCAGACACTTAATTTATACAGTTGCAATGTAAAATGCAATGTATAATTAATTTTTATGTCACCCAAGCAGAGACAGAGCTGATTTTTTGGATTCACCCCTGCAAGTTAAACTTGTGTGGTGAAAGGTTATTTATGTTACTTTTAGCATGGATAGGACAGGGTGGGCTCAGTTGATGGAATGGCTATGTTTGTTGACAAAAGAGAGCAAAAAATGAAGGACCCAGATTTGTTTTATTCACGTTTAAGTTTGACAACTTTGCTTTTCCTCACCAATCTGACCCACTGTGGCTGATGTCAATTCTGTTAAGGGAGTCACCACAGTTTTGTAGTTATTAGAGGAGTAACAGTAAACAAACATTTTGTTTCAGTTTTTGGGTCATGGTTCGGTACAATTTTGGCACGGTTTATTTTTGGTACAGTTTTCAGAACTTTTCTCTCACAAACACAATGTCTCTCACACAAAATTTTTCTCACATGGATGCACTTTTTCCCACTACAAACACAACTACTCTCACAATTACACACATGAACACACTTTCATGAAGACATACAATTAACCTCAAACAAAAACAAATGAATACACAGCAACAGACTCACACAGAAATATACACATGCATGCATACACACATACACTGCCCTTCAACTCTTACATGCACATTTAATCACACCAATTCTGATTTCGGAGATTTAACTGGAAATTGTTATGCTCACAGCACACTAAGTGTTCCCTGGCTGGAGACTTTAGCAAGGATGAGAAGCTGTTTGCTTTTGCCGGTCTAAAGCTTGAATGTGTGTCATATGCTCCGGTTTACGGATCCGTGTACAGCACTGCATAGATCTGCACGTATGCATATGTTGTTTCGTAATATGTCTGTACTGAACAGAACTGATACACACATACACTGTTCCACCCCTAGCAGTTATCTGCAAAAACATTTCATATTGAAACAAAGTTTAGAAATAAATGTGGAGAAGTGGAGGTAGTAATAATCCCCTGGTCATATCACTTAAAATATGTATATATTGTCTGTTGAACTCGCCCACTAATAGCACGCTCTCTGTGCTCCTCTTTTTCACATTAAAAGACCTCTGATAATCAGTCCCACTTCCCTCTTAAAAATGTAAAAACTTATGTCAGGTGGCCTGACAAAAAGCCAGGTCATCAAGAAGAGGGGCTCATTATACAAAATCAAAATCAAACTGTTGTGAAAAATCATAATTTTTGTCAACACCTTCCATACTACTTTTGCTCTGTGAGAAAAGCACACTGTATAGTAGTTGCATGTCAATTACAACAAAAAATAGGAGTCAGGACATGTAGAAAAGCAGCTGGTAAATATTTCTGCAGAAAAATATACTCCTCAAATAAAGTCTGGAAATGTTTCAGTTAATTATTTCTCCTCTTTAATAATACCAATTGAAAGCTTGAAACCTTTACAACAAAGTACAACTTGTAAGGATCTTGCATATATGAAATGAGAAACACAGCTAAATGTGTGGGTAGTACCCCAAAAAACCCTGGAAGCTGGTATACAGGTACGCAGAGTGGCAGCATTATTTGGTGTCAGCCCTGGTACTGTTTTAAAACTCAGAACCAAGTTCCATGAGACTCATGAAGTTGAAGACACAGCGAAGTGGGCATCCCAGTAAAGCATCACCCTAAGAATACTGGTTCAGTGAACCTTTGCTTTACTAAGGAACTGTGGACTTTCTTTCAGAGGAAGAGGGGATTCTGGCACATTTTTTGGGGGTGTTACCCACATTTTTAGCTGTGGTGCTCTGTCCACAAATGCACAATCCTTTCAAGTTGTACCTCATTGTAAAGGTGACTTATCAGGCTTTCCAAAAATATTAAAAAAAACCAATTCCAATTGGTATTATTAAAGAGAAAAAACAATCAACCTAAATAACGTTTCCCCACTTTTTTGAGGAGTACAAATAGAAAAAAAATGGAAACGTGTAAGGACTTGAGGTGTCCTAGGCTTGGATAAAATATACATTACTGCGCAAAAGTATTAGGTAGACATGAAAAAATGCTGTAAAGTAAGCAAAAAAAGCAAAGAAAAGCAAACATACAACCAATGCCTTAAAGAACTATCTCTAGCATGAAGAAGTACAAGAAGTCCTGGAGGGATATTAATGCCCCAACAGAGCCTTAATCTTAACATAAATGAGTGTGTCTAGGCTTTCATGAGGTGACTGAAGGATTTCAACAAGGCTACATCAATGAAAGCTTTCTGGTACGTTATCCAAGATGTGTGAAATGATTTACCTGAGTGGCTCCCTCAAAAGCTGTGTGCAAGCATGCCAAGAATAACTGATGCTGTTTTGAAAGCAAACAGTGGTCACAACAAATATTGATTTGACTTAGATTTTTTTTCTGTTCATTCACTTTGCATTAGTGAATTGATAACAATAACCTATTAACATGACTTGTGTTTGTGAAAGCATTTTTGCTTTACATTTTTTCAAGCCTGCCTTAAACTTTGGCCTCATACAGTACTGTATACATACATATTTTTCCAAGCAGCATCGGACAAATGTTTCAGCAATGACCAAAATATCCCCTTGGCAAGCATAAGAAAAGAGCAGTCGGGCTACAAGCTTGTCTGTATTACATAGATGCATAGATATATTCTGAGGGTATTGGTGGACCTGCATACCTGCACACCCCTTATTGTTTAGGGGGGTTTTAGCTAACATACAAATCTGAGTTGGCTTAGAGAACAACATTTTGTAGTATTGGTAAAACAGGAAAAATACTGCTATATAACTTGGCATTACTGCTCCTTTTACATCTGAAGTTAACTTGTGTGATACCTTCTCTGTGAGCTGGGCAAAGGCAGTCTCTAACTGGGTGAACATGCCATCAAAGGCCACCAACAGCATCTGACCAGCAGACATCTTTGGTGTGTCCTGGCCTCGACCATCCATGCTGCGAGGTTGAATCAGCTCAGAATACTGAGAACGTAATATCCTTGAACACACAAAGACAAAATCTTCATAACTATCCTTTAAGTTTGGAGCAAAATCAGGGGCTCATCACATTGTAATCAGCTCTTTTGATGCCATGTCTTATCAAGTTAAGCGAAGAAGAACATGACGTAAAACTACAATAATTTACCTTGTTATGTGAAGGCAGTGGTTGTGACTTTCAGGGTCTAAGCCTGTGCTGGCTTGCAGACTGTCAGCCAAATCCTTAAGGTCCAGACCATCACAGCTTTGCTCCAAAATTTGCTCCAGCTCTGTCAACATGGACTCCAGAGTTGGCTCTCCTTTAATAATAGAGCGTAGAGCTTCTGGGTAGATGATCTGTCTAAAGTTGGCGTTCAGCTCCTATATTGGACAGGGACATATTAGCTTGTAAGTCTGTAGTTGTTACTGGTTGATTACTCAAAGTTTGGAAATGCACTTACCTGCAAGCAAGTGTAAACAGAATTGGCAAGGTACACAGCCTGGATGGTAGCTGAGGGGGCAGGTAGCTCCAAGTCATGGGACAGATGTGGGCAGCTTTGCAGCAGTGTTGCGAGGGCACTGACATTTCCAAACAAACTGCAGAGCTCCTCCAGGAACCATGTCCCATCCCGAGATGTCAGGTCTACAAGCTGCTCTCCAGCACTTGCTGCTGCTCCCTCCATCACCAAGTTTCGCCTGGATACAAAGAAAATTCAAGACGTTCCTCCTATTCTCCTGTGCTTTGGCATTCAACTGGATTTTCTCATTTTCCTTCTCTTTTTTTTTTTTTTTTACAAGCAGTATATAAAAAAGTTGAATTTTTTCAGTTATTTGTACGACCACTTAAAAATACAAACTCTTTCAAAAAACACAAAAACTTTGAGCCAGCTCACTGGGCTTCTCTGAGAAGTCAGAAATTAATCAGGCACAATATTTAACCATTAAAACTACTTTACTCTCTTCAGGAATGCAAGTATATAGCTATAATTTGACACCTTAATCAAAATATAATAATAATGTGCTTGACTATTTCTTTTGGTCTTGTTAAACAGTCCATTTGAAAATTCATTTATAACAATAATAATTATATTTTAGCATTTCAATGAAGCACTTATAATTATACTGTGCATTTGTCTTACAGAACAGAAATACAACAGAAAGATTAAAAAGAAAACCATGCTAAACCTGCAGAGTGTGCAGAGAGCTGAAGTGATGATGCATGCCATGCTGAGGGAACCGGACTCTGCATTCTCCCGCAGGAACACTGTAATACAGTGCTCAATTTCATGCAGCTGCTCCTTGCAGGCTGCTATATTTGTGCCATCAGCTTTTAGTTGCTCTGTAAGCTGCATCACACGCTCATTGGTGTCAGCCAGTTGATGCTGTAAAATTAACTCCACACTGGACAGGAACTGGCAAAAGGCTGCAGGGGGCTGGGGAGCAAAGAGCACCTCGTACCTGCACATGGGGAAAGTAAAGATGTTATCAAACATAACAGGCAACAACATAACAGGCATAAAGTGTATAGCAAAACACATGTTATGTCTTAAAAGTTTAGCTAGCCTGTAGGACAACCTGTTGCTGATACACTGCTACAGAAATTAGCTGGAATATATGAAGACATCCAGGTCAAATTATTTACTTATACAACTAGAAAATGGAAATAACCTTTTATGCTTCAAAAGTTACCAGACTTGAAAAACTTTACTTGCTGTGGCACAGTGTCATGGTACTGTTGTGATGCAGACTCCTGTCCTACCCTGTTTTCTTTTCTTAAAGCTCCCATATTATGCAAAAACACTTTTTTAAGGCTTCTGAACACATTTTTGGGTATTTGGCCTTCCTCCCAGGAAAAATGTGAGAGTAGACAACAAAACCTGTATTTAGCAGGCTGCATAAATGTAAACTCATGGTATTTGGTGCTGTTGAGTTTGTGGATATTCTGTTATGTAACAAGCATTTTTATTTGCATAAGCCTACATCAACCTGAGTGAAATTTCTGTGCAAAGTGCAGCCATTCTCACATTCTTAGTGAGAGATCGGCATACGCCATGTCAAGACCCAAAACCTATCACTGCTCAGTTGTTGGCTGTAAACAGCCACATATATCTGCACATATAGGCTACCAGCCTTGGAGGACCACAGGGCCCAGTGGATTAATTTTATGTTTGAAGGGAATGAGCCAGCTACAGTCGGCTAAAACCTGTATGTGTGTGCCAGTCAATTCACGGCCAACTGCTTCTTCAACTTCAGTCAGTCAACACAGGACTGGCAACTAGACTTTTCCTGAATCCAGGCTCAGTACCAATAATACGTCACCAAACCTGATGATGGAAATGTGAGTGTTTTAATGCTGTGTAGTATTTATTTTGCTCATTGCTACGAGCTAATGCTAACAGCAGGGGGAAGTGAACTAGAGGTAACTGCACATGTTTGTCAATGTTCATATTACTTGTTGAAAGTCTGAGGGATAAACTTCAATGTATGAACATCCTTACATTAGTCAAGAGAAGTTTAACAGTTGGCTGAACATAATCAGTCCCACTGCGGTGACTAGGCTGAGGTTAGCATGTTGTGCGTTAGCCTGTGATGTTTGGGGGAAACGAGATCACTGTCATCTGTCAAACGGCAGGAATTTGTGGTTCGTGTGTGTTCAGGAAGAGAAACTTAACAGTTGACTGAATATAATCAGTCCCTTACCCACCCCAGGTCCCTCCGTTTGTGCTAATGTTAGCCCGGAAGGTAGGCTAAGCTGTGGCTTTCCCACTGCGGTTAGCATGTTGTGCGTTAGCTTGTGATGTTTGGGGTAAACAAGATCGCTGATATCTGTTAAACAGTAAAAATTAAGGGTTCGTGTGTGTTCAGGACTGTAAGCGGCGTCTGGATGGAGCGCCTGCTTCGCTAAAGTTATGCTCTATCATGAATTGTCATATGTACGCTGCTTTGCTCTGGCTCATTAGCATATGAAAAACCAGCCGTTCTGAACAGACGGGTTATGTGAGCATGGAAAGAATGCAGCTTTATTATATAGGCTTTTTGGATCAAAGCATGTTAACAGTTTAACATGGATCCATGTTAAGTTGCAGAAAAGGTGCAAAATATGGGACCTTTAAATGCGGCAATCTTAAAATTTTAAGTTTTGATTTACGTGATAAAACTTAAAATTTTAAGTTTTGATTTACGTGACACCCTCCTGGAGCCACCACCTTATCGCGGTGGAGGGTTTTGCATGCCCCAATGACCCCAGGAGCTATGTTGTCGGGGGCTTTATGCCCAGTGGACCATTATGGAGAGACACAACAATGGATCCCAATTTTCTTGCCCGGATGCGGGTTACCGGGGCCCCACCCTGGAGCCAGACCTGGGGATGGGGCTCGATGGCGAGCGTCTGGTGGCCGGGCCTGCGCCCATGGGGCCTGGCCAGGCACAGAACCGAATAGGCAACATGAGACCCCCCTCCCATAGGCTCACCACCCGTGGAAGGGGCCAAGGTGGTCGGGTGCAGTGTGAACTGGGTGGCAGCCGACCACCTTGGCCACCTCGACTTTGTAGTCGTATCATCGGACTTGCGGACGCATGTTTTGGACACTCGGGTGAAGAGAGGGGTGGAGCTGTCAACTGATCACCACCTGGTGGTGAGTTGGCTCCGATGGTGGGGGAGGATGCCCGTCAGACCTGGCAGGCCCAAGCGTGTTGTGCGGGTCTGCTGGGAACGGCTGGCAGAGTCTCCCATCAGAAAGAGTTTCAACTCCCACCTCTGGGCGAAGTTCGACCATGTGGCGGGGGAGGCAGGGGACATTGAGTCCGAGTGGGCCTTGTTCCAGGCCTCTATTGTTGAGGCAGCTGATCGGAGCTGTGGCCGTAAGGTTGTCGGTGCCTGTCGTGGCGGCAACACCCAAACCTGCTGGTGGACACCGGCGATGAGGGATGCAGTCAAGCTGAAGAAAAAGTCCTACTGGGCCTTTTTGGCCATTGGGACTCCGGAGGCAGCTGACAGGTACTGGCAGGCCAAGCGGAATGCAGCTTCATTGGTGGCCAAGGCAAAAACCTGGGCATGGGAGGAGTTGGGTGAGGCCATGGAGAACGACTTCCAGACGGCTTCGAAGAGATTCTGGACCACCATCCGGCGTCTCAGGAGGGGGAAGCAGTGTGCTGTCAAGACCGTCTATGGTGGGGATGGCACGCTGTTGACCTCGACTCGGGACGTCCTGGATCGGTGGTACGGAAGTACGGAAGCAAACCTGCGGGACTCTGTGTTGGACTCTGCTATCTCTGGAGCTGAGGTTGCCGAGGTGGTCAAAAAGTTCCTCGGTGGCAGGGCTCCAGGGATGGACGAGATCCGCCCAGAGTTCCTCAAGGCCCTGGATGTTGTGGGGCTGTCATGGCTGACACGACGCTGCAACATGGACATCGGGGACAGTACCACTGGATTGGCAGACTGGGGTGGTGGCTCCCCTTTTCAAGAAGGGGGACCAGAGGGTGTACTCCAACTACAGGGGGATCACACTCCTCAGCCTCCCTGGGAAGGTCTATTCAGGGGTACTGGAGAGGAGGGTCCGCCAGATTGTCGAACCTCGGATTCAGGAGGAGCAATGTGGTTTTCGTCCTGGCCGTGGAACTATAGACCAGCTCTATACCCTCCGTAGGGTCCTCGAGGGTGCATGGGAGTTTGCCCAACCAGTCTACATGTGTTTTGTGGACCTGGAAAAGGCATTCGACCGTGTTCCTCGTGGGGTTCTGTGGGGGGTGCTCCGGGAGTATGGGGTAGCGGACACCCTGATACGGGCTATTCAATCTCTGTATGACCGGTGCCAGAGTCTGGTCCGCATTTCCGGCAGTACATCAAAACTGTTTCCAGTGAGGGTTGGACTCCGCCAGGGCTGCCCTTTGTCACCGGTTCTGTTCATAACTTTTATGGACAGAATTTCTAGGCGCAGCCAGGGCATTGAGGGGTTCCGGTTTGGTGAAATCTCAAGACTATCAAGGCATTCTGGAGCGAAATGTGCTGCCCAGCGTCAGAAAGCTTGGTCTTAGTCGCAGGTCATGGGTCCTCCAACAGGATAATGACCCAAAACACACAGCTAAAAACACCCAAGAACGGCTAAGAACAAAACATTGGACTATTCTGAAGTGGCCTTCTATGAGCCCTGATCTAAATCCTATTGAACATTTGTGGAAGGAGTTGAATCATGCAGTCTGGAGAAGACACCCTTCAAACCTCAGACAGCTGAAGCAGTTTGCTCACGAGGAGTGGGCCAAAATACCTGTCGACAGGTGCAGAAGTCTCATTGAGAGTTACAGAAATCGCCTGATTGCAGTGATTACCTCAGAAGGTTATGCAGCAAAATATTAAGTTAAGGGTACCATCATTTTTGTCCAGGACAGTTTCATTATTTATTTATATTTTTTTAAATGATTCTGTTAAACCACAATTCAAAACAAATGTTTGATTTTCATTAGTTGATTTTCAGTAAATTTTCATTTATTAGTACTTTTGTCATTTTCAAGTTATTTCAGTGACCACTGTAGGTTTTTCTTTCTTTAACCGAAGGGTACCAACAATTTTGTACACGCGTGTACAGCACTGTGTCCCATAGACTGTTGAATTAAAATTTGAGAAAACTCAAAAACTGCTTGCTAACTCTTGTGAACAAGGTATAGAAAATTCCTAGTTAATCATGGAATACATCAAAATGATGTGGTTTGTGGGGATGGCTCAATGGTTTAATGATGTCCCCTATAATATTAGCCTAGCAGCATTTCAAGGCTAGCATTTTTTTTGGGTCCTGGAATAATCAAGTCTTTTTTCACCATAAGCAAGAACATCAATATATACCAAAATGTAAATAGTGAAGTGAACAGTAAAGGTGTGTTTGAAGGAAGGTTTGTGTTTACAGCAAAAAGTTTGTAATACAAATAAGTATTGTTCAATCAGGTTGTGCATGTTTGGTCATGACTTGCTCTTGCAGCTATACAGAAAAACTGCTTTCAAACATTCAGAGTTCACAGTTAAGTGTATAAAAACTATTTTTTCAGATGAAAAGAGACTTAAGAAGAATGTGTGTATTCACAAGACAGTGGCACTGCTACCTAATCCTTTATACCTCCAGTATCTGTCCCCCAGCCAAACTCAAGAGCCAAAGGTGGGGACAGGCGAGCAGGTACAGGCACATAGGTGATTCATGAAATTAATCACATAGCACACAAATTAAATTAACCATCATCAGAGTAATCTGTAATGAGCAGTTTGCAATCATTCAGTCACCAACTACTGAGCATAAAAGAGAGAGGCGGAGTACAACTCATGAGGAAATAGTGGAGAAGTTGATTTCAGATTAGAGGAGACAGGAACATGGTGAACTGGTAAGGTAAGATAAGAGGCCTCATGCTATTATTCTGCCACTTTATGGGCTTGTTTTGTGTTTGTCTTACAGTGTACTGACTATTTAGCAGGTTGTTTACCCACAAAACATGAATTCAGCTATCAGAAAATTATTTCAGCAGGCCCTTAATAAGTGAAAAACATAATCAACCCATCTGATTTAGGACAGTTAAGCAGTTGTTAAATTACCTTTGCTGATAATCCATAGCAGTCAGGTTTAATATGCTTGTCATTTACTAAAACAATTTTTTTAATAGCCAAAATTGAATTTTGTAAGTAAAAAGTCTCATACTTAGCCCCTATACTGTTAAATAAACAAAAAAAAAAAACTAATAATTTGCTTAACAATAACACAGGGCTGCACTTCTTACCTCATAGTTCACTTTGTTTTTCCCAACCCTTATCTAATATCAATTTTCCACTGTTTTCCCATAAATTGTTCTCCTCTCCTCTCCTCAAAGTTCAGTAGTTAGCTACTGAAAGCTTGCTTGTAGGTTGTTGCAGTTTTTACAGGCAATGGTTAACTCAACATGTGTGCTTTCTTATCTTGTTTGTCATTCATCTGCATGCATGTTCCCATGTTCAGCTGAAGCATATACACTGACTAAGGTTAAACAGTGTTGGTACTGTCATGAGGAAACGTATAGTCCCAAATAAAAACACATCTGTGTGTCTTTTACTCAGCCTTAAAATGGTGTTTTGGACAGCATCAGTCATTTTCCTCTTTGCTGAAGAAAATGAAGCTTGTTAAATGCTACCACACTACTTGATCAAAAAATAGCTATGCTAATAAAAAAAAACTATTTGAAAAAACAAGTCACAATGTTTTGATATGTCATTGTATAAAGTAACTTTGTTAAAAGTACTGCAATATGCTAATGTACAAATCTTATATTTATCCAATCACTTCTTAGTAACTTTTAACATGGTCTGAGAGGATTTTGCATTGTGTAATAAAGAGTAATGAGTAGAAATCTGTCCAATGGTGCTGTGGCTAATTTAAAGAGGCCATACCTGCTGACTTAAATTCATCCCATTGGCCAACTGATAACTGTGATATTAGTTGTAGCCCCTCTCAGCTGGATCAGCTTGTCGGTAGCTCTGCCAGTCTACTAAGATCCACTTTGGACTCAATTACCCCACTGAGACAAAAAACTATTAACTGTCAGAGGATAGCTCCTTGGTTTAGCTCTGAAACTCGTGCACTTAAACAAGCATCTCGTAAATTAGAGAGAATGTGGCACTCCAATATAAAGGAGGAGACGTGTATACTTTGGCAGGAAAGTCATAATAAATACATGACAGCTTTACGACATGCTCGAGCTACCTACTACACCTCACTAATTGAAGAAAATAAGAGCAACCCTAGGAACCTTTACAGCACTGTAGCCAGGCTGACACAGAGTCAGAGCTCTATTGAGCCTGTGATTCCTCTAGCCCTCAGCTGTGAGGACTTTGAGCTTTTTTAACGACAAATTCTTAAAATTAGAGATAAAATTAGCAATTCCCTGCCTTCACCTGGACCTGCTGTACCATTAAATGTAGTTAGACCTGGATAGTTCGGTGGCGCAGCTGGATAGTGCGTTTGGTCGGAAATCGGGAGGTTGCAGGTTCAAGCCCAGCTCCGAGCGACACATGGCGATATGTCCTTGAGCAAGACGCAACAGTTGCTCCCACTGTTGCGTCAGTGGCATATGAAAGGGTATGAATGCATTAGTTTATACTGATGGATAACGAACATAAGAGACTCAGTGAGTGAATGTGAGAGCAAATGAGTGTGAATGGGTAAGTGTGACCTGCGGTGTAAAGCAGCTTTGAATAGTCAAAGACCAGAAAAGCGCTTTATAAGCTCAAGTCCATTTACCATTTACCTTCCAGAACTAAATTCTGTTGTCTCCTCCTCCAAACCATCAATGTACCTTTTAGACCCAATCCCAACTAAGCTGTTCAAGGAGGTCTTTCGGTTAGTTTGTCCATCTTTGTTGGAGACAATCAATATATCTTTATCAACAGACTACGTGCCACAATCCTTCAAAGTAGCTTCATATGATTGGTTCAACAGAACATGCAGACTGAATGCATGGCCTTTGTAAACTAATTACTGTTTTATTCATTTCACTAAATACCAATAAGATTGTGAAGAAAAACTGCTCATTAACCACTCAGGGATGGGGGGGTGGGTATTTTGTTGCTTCGAATACTCTATGTGCAAATACTTTATGTAGACCTATGGACCTGTGTTAATATCTGTGCCTAAGTTCTTGAGGGTAAAAGTAAATTCAAAGCCTGATAAAACAAAATTCCTGCCTGACTGCTCTAAAAGTTGTAAGAATTACTTTGTTTTTCAATTATTTGTGCTCAATAAAAAGTCTGCAATAGGTCCTCACTGTCTGTAGATCTGTTGGCAGTGCTCCACCGTCATGTCTCTCAAGAGTTCCTCCAGCCACACCTTCCACTGGTGGGTGCGATGAAGCAGCAGGGTAGCTCGTGGATACAGCAACGCCACTGTAGCATAGCTGTGCAGTTGCTCTAAACAAGCTCGCAGGGAACCACGACGCTGCTGCAGCAAGGAGTTCATCTCTGCTTCCAGGCTCTCGCATTGGCTAATCAGGTGAGCCTGGCCTGCATTTTGTAGAAAAGTTGTAGCTGGCACATAGCTAGGGGGCCCTGAAAGAAAAGAAGGTATTTCAAGGATTATGAAGAAATGTTAAAGTAGTAAAGGGTAAAAGTAGAATTAAAGTAAACTTAATGTATCAAAGTGTTTTGCTGAAGATATAAAAACATAAGCATATCATCAACTGACCAAATGCAAATTTGTCTGGAATTTCTGTTGACCTTTAATTTCAAAATTCTGAATCAGCAGGATTCTAGACAATTTAACAGATTAGGATAGGAACAATCTTCATGAAATAAGAGCTGGAAATAATTGAGTCCTGTGTGGACTCAGCTGTATAAATTGGTTTGATAGTATCTGAAAGATGCTCCATAGCATAATCAGATGCAGTAGTGCAATAATACGCTATGTAACTCAGGCTCAGATTTCTTAGGATACAATTTGAGGCATAGGTGATATTCTAAAATTGCTTGCTTATGGAACAGGCCTGGGCCCAGGACCCTGTAAGGAATTTTTAGCTTGTAATGAAGAATGAAAGCAAAAGTAATTTGTTGTTCTGACCTATATGTGCATTGGTAAAATTACTTTTTCATATTCTATTCTCAAACACATAACATACCGAGGCAACAGCCTTTTTTTTTTTTTTTTTTTTTTTTTTTTAAATCAAAAATTTTATTCCACTCTGAATATTAACACTGATTGATGAATTTGACCATTAAAATGAAAAAAAAAAACCCCAAGATGTTTGGTCAGAAATACAACCTAATAAATGGACTATTGTTATGCATCTTTCCTCTTCCCTGTTATTGATGGTGAAATATGTTTTGTGTGGTCCTTGAGATGGAGGAAAACATGGGTCTATATACACAATTCTGTACCATCGGACAGCATGTACAGTGCTGCGAAAAAGTATCTGCCCCCTTCCTGATTTCTTATTTTTTGCATATTTCACACTGAAATGTTTCAGATCATCTCACAAATTTTAGTATTGGACAAAGATAACCTGAGTAAATACAAAATGCAGTTTTTAAATGATGAATTTTAAATGATAAATGATTTTATTTATTAAGGGAAAAAAGCTCTCCAAACCTACATGACCCTATGTGAAAAAGTAATTGCCCCCCCTTGTTAAATCACGAGTAAACTGTGATTAACCACATATTTTTGAAAGCTGAGTTCAATTTCACTGACCAGACGCATACCTGATTTCTGTCAGACCTGTCAAATTAAGAAATCACTTAAATAGCAACTGTCTGACAAAGACAAGTAGGCTGCAAGATCTCAAAAAGAAAGACATCATGCCACGATCCAAATTCAAGAACAAATGAGAAACAAAGTGATTGAAATCTATCTGTCTGGAAAGGGTTACAAAGCCATTTCTAAGGCTTTAGGACGAAAGTGAACCATGGTCAGAGCCATTATCCACAAATGGAGAAAACTGGGAACAGTGGCGAACCTTCCCAGGAGTGGTCGGCCTGCCAAAATTACACCAACAGCACGTCGACTCATCCAGGAGGTCAAAAAGAACCCAGAACAACATCTAAAGAACTGCAGGCCTCACTTGCCTCAGTTAAGGTTAGTGTTCATGACTCAACAATAAGAAAGAGACTGAGCAAAAACGGCATCCATGGGAGAGTTCCAAGGCGAAAACAACTACTGATTGAAAAGAACACAAAGGCTCGTTGTACATTTGCCAAAAAACGTCTTGATGATCCCCAAGACTTTTGGAAAAATATTCTGTGGACTGACGGGACAAAAGTTGAGCTTTTTGGAAGGTGTGCGTCCCGTTACATCTTGACGAAAAGTAAAAACAACACAGCATTTGATAAAAAGAACATCATAGCAAGAGTCAAACATGGTGATGGTAGTGTGATGGTCTGGGGTTGCTTTGCTGCTTCAGGACCTGGAAGACTTGCTGTGATTGATGGAACCATGAATTCTGCTGTCTACCAGAAAATCCTGAAGGAGAACATTTGGCCATCAGTTCGTGACCTCAAGCTCAAGTGCACTTGGGTTATGCAACAGGACAACAACCTGAAACACACTAGCAAGTCCACCTCTGAATGGCTTAAAAAATGAAATTAAGGTTTTGGAGCAGCCAAGTCAAAGTCCGGACTTAAATCCAATTGAGATGCTGTGGTGTGACCTTAAATGGGCAGTTCATGTTCAAAAACCCTACAGTGTGGCTGAGTTAAAACAATTCTGTTAGAAGAGTAGGCCAAAATTCTTCCTCGGTGATGTGAAAGACTCATCACCAGTAATTACAAAGGGTTGATTGCAGTTATTGCTGCCAAGGGTGAAACAACCAGTTATTTGGTTCAAGGGGCAACTACTTATTATTGATGCACCGTGTGCTGCACAGCGCCATTCTCATCAGGAACTTGTGTAGCTGTGATGTGTTTCCAGCTGACAAAAACAAGGAGTGGACTAAAGTTTGACAGATGATGGTAAAGCACAGGCACCCTTAAAGTTATCACAACAACCACAGCAGCTTAACTGGCGCAGAAAGCAGGACAAATTATCAAGGTAAGTTGTGTTGAAACTTGTGTCAAATGCAAGGGTTTTTCCTCGTGCCCTGTAGAGTCTTCCTTATTAGACGATTAAATGTTTTGTCAATACAGGGTGATCTGTTCCAAATTTTAATGCCAAACACCGTACACTGCTTCTGATCAATTAAAACTCGGCAGGTTCCTCAGCTGGAATGGTTTGTTTTTAGAGATAAAGTTAATAAGAGGCAGAGTGAGGTGGATTTTCACTTTGTAGGATGAAAGGCATTGCCATTCTACAATGAGAGGGTGTTCGCTCTAAAAAAAAACTCTCTTTCTACTCCAGCAAATGTGAACTGTGATTAAGAAATAGAAATGGTTGAAAGAATTTAAATCCTGACAGGGCAGTGTTGGTTAAAATGTGAGTAAATTCAACTGTAAAGGGTGCTGTTGAGTGTTTTCTGTGGGGTAATATGCCTCCAGTCTGAAGAGAAACACACCTAGGTACAGCACTCAGCAAAGCCAAACATTAGTTTTGCTTATTAGGTGCCTCAAGCATCTGCTTAAAGACTGACATTTCTTGAAGTCTTTATTGATGGGAGTCTCATTCAATGGACATCATGAATCTTCAATATCTTTATAAATCATGAGTATTTTTTTAGCTTGTCAGCTTCCATCAGCTCAAGAGGCTAAACAGTGCAGCAATGATGCAGGGCTTCAAGGTACCTAACCGCAATATTATAGTACACACAGTGCAGGCACACATGCTCTATATGATTGCTTTAAAGTTTCAATATGTTCATGACATTGATATAAGGAATGCTAATGTGAAAGCTTCTCTTTCCCTATATATTTTTTTTGAGGGGGGCGGGGGGCAGTAGGCTTTAGTGTACAATGTAAAATGGTTGAGAATCTGGTCCCTGCTCTTCCTTTAAAAAATAAACATTTCACTGGGCATGGTTTCAAATCTGATTTTTTTTTATACCAACATTTTTTATGCTGTTTTTCTTTAAACAAAATTAGACATAATAATATATATAGGCTCTGTAATCGATTATTGTGATAACATTTTAAAGCCCACATAAAAGTTAAAGTTTCAAGACAGATGTCACAAAGTACGTTAAATGAGAGAAGAGGAAAGGACTCATTATAATAAAATATTATGTAAAAACAAAAGCATTTTGAAAGTTTAATGAAAAACTCTTTTAAGTAAGTCACTGATTTACAGAGTGGATTACACTCTGAGTGTTGACGATAATGTAATTTCTATCATTTGCCTGCTATCAGTAGTATTAGATTTTTCAAGATTTAGATAAGTCAAAATGGGCAATGTACTGTATTGAGCAAACATGAAATTGCTTAATGTTCACAAACATTTATGTGTTTTAAAGTTTACCTTTTTTATCAATGCAATAGAGACTAAAATTTCAGTGGTATGATTTCTATTTGTATTTAAATGCGCCACCCCTCCCTGGTTCTAAGCCCCAGCCTGGCCACCCCATTTAAAATTTTCTTGACCCAATCACGGGTACACAGCTGTTACACGCAGCAAGTGGGTTTTGTTGCCAGAATTACGCGAAGCACATGAAGTAAATTTAAGATGCTGAAGCATCATTGCCCCCCACAGCCAAACCGGTTATCAAGGGCACCCCAAAGTCACAGTGTCTTTCCCATTCCAGTGGCAGAGTGTTTTAAAATGTTGGGACCAATCAAGTGTAGTACAGACTCAAGCATATAGCATTTACAGAGGCCTGAGTTGAGTTACTTGAGAGGGAAACAGGACAAAGGAACTGATAAACCTGCAATGCCTCAGACTTCCAGCAGGCTTTTCTACAGGTTACACATACACATAAAAAGTTCTCTGCTCTCATTTGATGATACCTGGTGGTGAACAGCAAGGGTTCAAAGACTTTCTAAAGCCTTCTTGACACATGCGTCCGGATAATACCTGATTCCCTGACATGGTTGTTCAAACTTAATGCTCTCAGCAGGGAGTATGCTTGCTAGACGGGGGAGAAGTGGTGGAAGGGGGGCAGAGGTCACTGATAGGCAGCACGGCGAACATATGCAGTGGAAGTCAGTGAGAGTAATGAGAGTAGACAAGTAATTTATATTCTTACTACAGTGATTCATGTAAAAAATTGTATCGACAGCAGAAATGAAGGACCTGAGAGGAGCATTGCAGCATGCATAAGTGAATATGAAGCAGTGTCACTACATGAACGACGATTGTGCCAGAGAAAGAAAGCTGCAGTGTTTTAGCTTCTTCAACAGCAGCTCTTTGGATACGTGAGACCGGGTGGTGATCGTTGTTGAACAGGTGAAAAGCAGAACTGATGTTATGCAGTGGAAACACTTTCAAATGTCCAGACACAAATTTGAGTATGTCTTATCCCTTTGCAATCAAAATAACTAAAATCACCTCTCACAAGAGCGGCCTTTTTATCCATCCTGTCAAGTCTCCTTTTTCCAGTTTTGCGATGCTTGTACAGGATGATGTCATCAGCCCTCCCAACTCCCCACAGTGAATTACCCTGGCTATTTATTTTTAAATTAACACATCAGCTCACTCTGACTGTACGTGGATAAGATACTAAGGGGTGCAAGGAAGTTACTCACACGTATGGTTCACCCCAGTAATTTCCAGATAATTTCAGGGTTTTTTTTGCAAGTGTGAATGGGGTTCAAGTTGGCCTGCCTCTTTCCTCCTCTTTCATGAAGCCAGCATGAAGTTGGTTTCAGAGAGCACCTCTTTAGCAGCCTTTCAGCCATTCAGTTTGCTAAAAGACTGCTCTTATCCTTTTGCCTCACTTGAGTCTTAAATCATAAGATCTGATGCCTAGCAAGGACAAGCACCAGCTTGAAGAGTTGTTCAAATAGTTAATTCGCAGCCTGCTCATCCCTAAGCATCCCAACAAAGCAGAGGATAGCACTTCATTCACCTAGCATCGGAATCAGCTACTATGGGCATATTTCTCCTGGAAGAACACTTTGATTCTGCTCTCACTGTCGGCATTGCCACCCTGACTCAACTTTGAAGGAGGACCTGGACCCCTTTTTCCTCACCAAACGTGAACTAAGTGATTTACAGTAATTGATTTCTGATTGTCGGAAGGTAAACAAAAAGTCCATTTTATTTGGCAGGATGATCACATCTTGTGAAAAATTTGACATCTTATGAGTCTCCAGAATTTTTTTTAGAAATTGACTCAACAGTGCCCCTTTAAATTTTGTAAACAAACAGCCCCTCCAGGGACTTTGCTAAAAAAAAAAAAAAAAAAAAAAAACTGAAACTTTGTAGACATGTCCAGCATCCTAAGACTTAAAAAAGCCTCATGATGTTGTGGTGAAAATTCTCCAAGGATGCTACTATTTTGGGTCAAAGGTCAAATTTGGACTATTTTGGGCCATTTCCAGGGGTACCTCTAGGACTCACTGATCCAACAGTGTGCAAACAATCAGCTTCAAATTTGGCCAGGGTTTGGACATATCTCATGGACCTAATTTATATAAAAATGCTTATTTGCATAATTTTAGCAAACCAAGAAATAGATGTTTTTCTCAATTCTGCATGATCATGTCTGTCTGAAACTTTTTGTGCAAGACAATGGTCCAGGCCTGGAATCCACCTGTCAAGAAAAAACATGATCTGAAGTGCCTTCTAGTGGTGAAAGGGCAAAACTTCAAAGACAAGCTCAACGCCACAAGCTGCTGACCCCTCTAGCATGATAACTCATTCATAACTTAGCTGTTTATTGCTAGATTATTCAAAATTTTCTGCTGCACATAAACAGGATACCTTGACATCTGTGAAAAGAAAATTTCAATTATCTTGCAGCGCCACCTTGTCAAACCTTGTCAAACTTGCCCAGTTACATCCAAACGAGTTGACCAAGAAAGTTAAGAACACTTTGTGGCTACACCAAACCCTTTGCCTGTGGGACAGTTTTGTTCACACACACACACACAAAAAAAATTTGTTAGTTAAATGGCGTAATATTTTTTATTGGCACAAAACTTGCGGGCCAAGTATAGATAAATCCCATCTGACTTATCATTGGGTTTTCATCCCATAACTTTAGCTTTACAGCATAGTAGAAGGAGACATTTGTCATCAAAAATTACCAAAGCTTTTGACAAAAGTCAAAAAACAGAGGAAGGTTGGCTCCACAAAATTTGAATGTCCACAAATCACACTGGGTCAGACAGAAAAGAAATCCCAAATAATACACAGTTGAGCAGATATAGCTAAAATGCTATGACAACATCTTGAGGTTGTCTCCAAAGTAAAACTTTAACAAGAAGGGTTTGTGACTGATAGTGTTGCTGTGGCAATGCTATATTTGCTTAAAAAAAGATCTATTTGGAGGGTTTTCAAACACTCAGCCTTCAAAGCAAGACAGACCTAAAATTCTGAAATCTGGTGGGTACATCTATCCTGCCAGGACCTACAAAAAAGCCACTGCACTCATATCATTAATTAAACAGGATAATTTTTCTTTTTTTAATTGTTTATATGAAGTATGATTTCAAAAGGACTGCTCAGGTAAAGAAACATGAGAAAAATCCAAAACTGTTTGTAAAGCTTTGAAACAAGGTAGAAAAATTCCCAGTTAAAGACAGAATATATTCATATGACTTTTGTTAAGGGGCATGATTCAATGGCTCCAGGAACATCCCCTACAATATTTTAAAAATCATCAGCATGTTTAACTTAAGGTTTTGGAATTTTGTAAGCATGTGTATTAGGGCTGGGTATATCCAGCAACCCCACGATGCGATACATATCCTGATGCTGAGGCCAATGAACACCGACTACGCCATCAACACAATTCGCAACATTTGTTTTTTATTACAAGAAGAAAAAGAAAAAAAGAGTGATTTTTAAATGATACTACAACTTATGAAACTTAAATTCAGGTCCTCAAAGATGGTAGACCAAAGTTTAAATTTGGAACATGTGCTTCATCATGTAGCTTGGCTTCTACTTTGAACTGTGCCATTATTAACATTACCCAAAGTGTATTGACAACTGTCAGAACATTGAGGCCATATCAGTTCTGTTGAATCCCTATCAATGCACGTATCCATAATGAGTGCTTCACAATATTTTGCTGTATCGATATTTTGAGCTCAGGCTTAATATGTACCATGCCAAGACCTATAAAAAAAAGTCCAATTTGACCCATAGTGTAAAACTTACAGGAAGCCAGCTACAGACATGGACAAAATTGTTGGTACCCTTCCGTTAAAGAAAGAACAACACACATGTTCACTGGAATAACTTAAAACTGACAAAAGTAATCATAAATAAAAATTTACTGAAAATCAACTAATGAAAATCTGATACTGCTTTTGAATTGTGGTTCAACAAAATCATTTAAAAAACAAACTAATGAAACTGGCCTGGACAAAAATGATGGTACCCCAAGAAAGGATTGAAAATGATTTGACCATAGGGACATGTTAAACTAAGGTGTGTCCTGTAATTAGAATCACAGGTTTCCTCAAGCTTGTAATCAGTCAGTCTGCCTATTTGAAAGGTGAAAGTAGCCACTGTGCTGTTTGGTATCGTGGTGTGTAACACACTGAATATGGACCACAGACAGCTAAGGAGAGAGTTGTCTCAGGAGATTGGAAAGAAAATTATAAACAAGCATGTTAAAGCAGCACTAAGTAAGATTCAGGCTTTCAGCTCTCTAGGGGCCTCTATGGTCGTTGAGTGTAACTGCGCGGTCATAAAACAGAGCGCCTCACACGAACGTGCATTTGTTGACATACAGAGGGAGGAGAAGCAAGCCGACAGGACGTCCCGAGGGACAAATAAACCACGTGGACTGATAAGGTACAGTCTGATCATGTTTCTATTTGAATAAATCATCATGTACTTACAAGTCCAATTGTAGCAAGGCTAAATTAGCATCGGTCGGACATCCTGCCTCGTCTTTCAGCTCACGCCAGTGAGTGAACGCCAGGCCAGTGTTTATCCCTGTCCGGGCACTTCGCTTGTTACTCTCCAGCTTTCTTTTTATCGTCTCCTCCGATAAACCTTTCTTTTCTTCGGGTTTTTCGCTGCTTCCGCCATGATAACAACTCTACATGTAGCTTTCTTCTTCTTCTTCTTGTTTAATGGCGGGTGGCATCCAACGTCAGAGGAGCATTACCGCCACCTTCTATGCAGGAGTGTGAGCCAGAGGTCCCTATTTCCATTAGGAAAATAAGTGCATATTTACTTTAAACTAAATTCTGTTCATTACATCTGTTTTAAAAATTCATAAACTGCTTTATATTCTCCTTTTCCCAACGTTTAGCTTTCATCTCGAGGGGGGAAGTGACGTATGCCGTAAAGCAGCCAAAGCAGTAAAAATTTGTAGTTTTTTTAATGTGAAGGTGTTCCTTCCATCCACCTCGAAGTTATTTAGTGCCAGTGAAGGTGATACAGATCCCCTCAGACCATGACAGAGGTGTCATTCAACCTGTTGTAAGGCGATGTACCATCACAATGGTACACATGTCTATTTGTTGAAATTAAAAGTCTGTTTTGTTGTGACACAAAAGTTATCTAAAAAAGAAGAAGGCTTTTTTTTAACTATCAGAAGGACTGCAGCTGAAACACAATTATCAGGAGAGTGTTATCACACAGATGTTCTGACAATATCTGTCACATTTTGTGTGCTTAACACTTGTAGGAAACGTTAAAGAGAAAGTTAAGTCTACAGTGCAGAACAGCTGTTGAAAACTATTAATGTGGTCTCAAAATACAAAAAGTAAAAGGCCCACATTATTTCTAAAGCCCATCCTTACAAAAAAACAAATAAGTTTATTGACTCATAAAAAAATGTCATCAGTACGATCTTACGAGCTGCTCACAGTGTTAGTCTGAGAAAGGTTTTGGATAAAATGGTGTCACACTGATACTAAAGAGCTCAGAAAGTATCCACAGACAAATAAAATGACGATACAGTAAAATATTTTCATTCACTAATATATATAACTATATAAAAATATCAACTGAATTTTTAGCGTCCTTAATACTCCTGTTATAATATATGTCATCAGGGGACAGAGACAAAAGGACTAAAATAAGAATTTATTATAGCAACAAAAATATGGAGACTCAGACCATAAATTTGTCCTCATAATATTTGTCTCTACTGATAAAAGAAGGACTCAACCATCAGGCACACTATCTAACAATACAAGTAGAATTATTGAATTGTGTATATTACTGAAAACCTCTGTTTAAGTGCAATCACACATTAACTTTGATTTATGTATATATTAAGAGTGAAAATATTTCTACATAATAAATCCTCATACCGAGAAGAAGAATGCAGAGCATAAAAAAAAATCATCAGGACATGTGGAGCAGCAGGACATAAATGTGCACAGTGATAAAGCCTACAGGCACCATACACAGATATTGGACAGAGGCTCCCAAATGCCCTATGCTCTCAGATTTTATCATAAATAATGATCACCTTGATTTAAAGCACAAGCAAGAGTCCCACCTGATGAGCCCTTGGCCTGTTACAGCACTTGAAGGGGGCATTAGATAGCTGATGTTTTTTTAGGTAATAAAGGTGGTCACATCTGTGGTTTTAACATTTCTCTATGTTTAAGAATTTCCTCTACGGAGGGCCCAACAAGGAATTTCCCACCACTTCCACAAGAACTAGGGCTAAGGCAATTTGGAAAGGTTCATAAAGTAAAAAATACACATACAGTATTTCACAAAAGTGAGTACACCCCTTCACATTTCTGCAAATATTTTATTACCTCCCCCAAGGAGGTTATGTTTTTGCCGGCGTTGGTTTGTTTGTCTGTTTGTCTGTCTGTGCTCAAGATAACTTGAAAAGTTATGGACAGATTTGGATGAAATTTTCAGGAAATGTGTGAAATGGGATAAGGAACAAATGATTAGATTTTGGGACTGATCCGGATCACCATCCGGATCCAGGAATTTTTTAAAGGATTCTTTAACATTGCGAGATAGGACCATTTTTGACATTTGTGCATATAACTCCACAAAAAACCTACCTTGGCGGAGGTTTGCGCCCTCCGAGTGCTTTCTGGTTATTTCTTTTCATGGGACAGCACTGAAGAAATGACACTTTAATACAATGTAAAGTAGGGAGTGTACAGTGTGTGTAACAGTGTAAATTTACTGTCCCCTCAAAATAACTCAACACACAGTCATTAATGTCTAACTGCTGGCAACAAAAGTGAGTACACCCCTCAGTAAAAGTGTGCAAATTAGGCCCAAAGTGTCAGCATTTCGTGTAGCCACCATTATTTTATAGCAGTGCCTTAACCTCCTTTGGCATGGAGTTCACCAGAGCTTATCAGGTTGCCACTGGAATCCTTTTCCACTCCATCATGGAGCTGGTGGATGTTAGAGACCTTGTGCTCCTCCACATTCCTTTTGAGGACACCCAAAAGATGCTCAATAGGGTTTAGGTCTTGAGACATGCTTGGCCAGTCCATCACCTTTACCCTCAGCTTCTTTAGCAAGGCAGTGGTTGTCTTGGAGGTGTGTTTTGGGGTCATTATCGTGTTGGAATACAGCCCTGCGGCCCTGTCTCCGAAGGGAGGGGATCATGCTCTGCTTCAGTACACATACATGTTCATATTTATTGTTACCTCAATGAAGTGTAGCTCCCCAGTGCCGGCAGCATTCATGCAGCCCCAGACCATAACACTCCCACCACCATGCTTCACTGTAGGCAAGACACACTTGTCTTTGTACTCCTCACCTGGTTCCTGCTGGTCTCATCAAACCACAAGACATGGTTCCAGTAATCCATGTCCTTAGTCTGCTTGTCTTCAGTAAACTGTTTGCAGACTTTCTTGTGCATCATCTTTAGAAGAGGCTTCCTTTGGGACGACAGCCATGCAGACTGCTTAGGTGCAGTGTGCGGCGTATGGTCTTAGCACTGACAGCACAATCCCCCCACCCCTTCAACCTGTGCAGCAATGCTGGCAGCACTCATACGTCTATCTCCCAAAGACAACCTCTGGATATGATGCTAAGCACGTGCACTCAACTTCTTTGGTAGACCATGGCGAGGCCTGTTCTGAGTGGAAACTGTCCTGTCAGGACCCCAAAACACACCTCCAAGATGACCACTGCCTTGCTAAAGAAGCTGAGGATAAAGGTGATGGACTGACCAAGCATGTCTCCAGAAGGTGGCTCCTCCAAGGGCTTGAACAGTTCATCTCATGGGCAAGGATGAGCTTTAAGCCTGCCAAGTCCAGGACTCTGGTCCTAAAGAAAAGGAAAGTGGCTGACCAGTTCCACTTTAGCTTGGGTGGGACCAAAATTCCATCAGTCACTGAGAAACCAGTAAAGAGCCTGGGAAAAACCTTTGACAGTACTCTGAAGG
>JBAMNC010000728.1:975000-1122500 GCA_037902135.1 Cetoscarus ocellatus
GCCGTGCTGGATGTAGAAATCCTAAGTGACAGCAACATCCGATGAAGGGAGCATAAGAAGCTCAAGAAACACCAGGGGCTGAAAGAGGATCTGGAGAAAATTTAGAGTGTGAAGGTCACAGGGGGAAGTAGGTGCACTTGCAGCTGTGACCCTCTCCAGCAGATCCCTGGAACATCATCATAGATATCTGTTCAGAAGACTGCAGTTCTAGAAACAAGTAAGATACTAAGATAAGATAAGATATTCCTTTATTAGTCCCACAGGGGGAAATTCCAAAATATACAGCAGCTGCAGGATACAAGAGAAGTATAAGAAGGAAGCATTATACTGAAAAATAAGGTAATTACAAATCAAATACAGTAATGAAAAAATAGAAATAAAATATTTAAAAAAGTATAAAAAAGTATATACTATATAGTCAGCGGCATATTTACAGTCCTTATGTCCATGTTTGTTGTTTAACAGATGGTTATGTACATGTTGATATTTTACAGGTAGTAAAATATTTTACTAGTAGAGGACCAGGGCTTGGCAAAGGGCACAAGACCGCTGCATGTGAAAGTGGAGGATTTATATAAGCTCATTCTTGTAGTGCGATCTACTAGTAAGGTAGCAGGCTCAAGCCAAGCTCTTGTCATCGAATGTCAATGTGTCCTTGGGCAAGAGCCTTAACACCAAGTTGCTGCCATGGCTGCACCAGTGATGTGCAAATGGATATGAAAGTGTATGACTGTGATAGCTAATACTGAAGGACAACTTATAAAGAAACACTAAGTCATCGGTGAGTTAATGTGAGAGTGAATGGGTAGCCGTGAACTCCAACGTTAAAATACTTGGGTGAGTGTGCAGGTATTCAACAGCCCCTTAAAACAACTTTGTGTTTTAGGGCATAAAATTTGTCGCAGGAGCAACACTATTACATGTAGGTGACTGAGTTTTGTAAAGTTGATCAGCCTAATCTTATGTAACAATCGAAATTAAAACTAAGTGGCATTTATTCAGTTGTTAGTAACAGGGCAAATTTATGCAAACACTGACAAGTTTCCAGAAGGCACAGTGAATTTTTTATCCAATATCTAGAACAGATGAGTTGATGAACAGCAGAGATTTAAAATAAATGTCAGCTGTGAAGGCAGTTGACTATTCTAATTTGACTGGAAATAATCAGCATAATTCGAAGTTGTTAATTGATACAGTGTCTAAATTTTAGCAGAATCACCAGGTTGTCAGCTGCACTCAGCTGACAGCACAAAATTTTCAAATGACTCTACTTACAATTCCTCAGTCATTAAGTTGTGTGGCACCCCACTGCCGATAAGGGTTCTTTAATCTTATGCTTCTCTCTTTGCCTGGTTGATCAAAGGTTGTTTTGGCAGCACGTTGTACAACCTGTTCTTTGGATCCGCTGCTATCATGGGTTATTAATCAATCAATCAATCAATCAATCAAAATTTATTTATAGAGCACTTTACAACACTCAAAGTGACCAAAGTGCTTTCCAGTTATTAAGGAGCTTTGGCCTACATAAGGACCTTATATTTTATCCATTTAAATTTTTCAATGTCCACAGGAGTTTTTGCTGCTTGTTTTAAAACAGCTGTGGTAAAATCCTTATCAAAGAAGCCTAAATCAATCTGAGGGACCTGAAGTTGGTTTTGAATCCTGACAAAACTCATGATGTTTTCAATTCCAAAGAAAAAGTCACCAGACCTATCCTCTATCTTCATTTCTCAGGGTGACTGAGTCTTTTTCCTTTTACAAATACCTTGAGTTTGTAATGGATGGTTGCTGTCTTTGAAGCTTCATATTGAGCGACTTGTAAAGACATTAAGGTTGCAACTGGGCTTTCACATCAGAAATAAGTCTTTGTTTTCACAAAAGTGTGTTGTTACAGGTACTTCTCAATACTTTAACTCTTTGGATACTGTTTTTCACAGACTTTGTATGAGCAAGTTGGGAGGCCCTCTATAACTATGTGTAGAGTGAGTCATTGGCACACTATGATTTTTAAGGCTATACCTGGCTTGCTTGAGTGATTGTTTTTATGTGAAAAGCTCTGGAAGCTACAGCCTTTGCTCTGTGACTGAGTCACAAAACTTACTTTTGCTATCTGGCCCCAAAGTTTGTCTTGAAATGAGTAAAGGAAAATTTCAAATATGCTGCTCTTGCAGAATGGAATCCGCTGCAGAAATAAACTTGGTCTTGGGGAGCTGGTCTCTTTAAATCTTTTTAAAAGCAGATTAAAGGCATTGGAGGATGACCAAGCAGGTTGTAGATGCTTTGTCTAATGCATTAATGCTATTTGGCTTTGATGTCATTGGTTGATATGTAAGTATCTGTGTTTGCAACTAGAAAAGCACTCAGAGAGCGCAGACCTCCACCAAGGTGATCCCGATCAGTCCCAAAATTTAATCAGTTCTTCCATATCCCATTTCCGACGGTTCCTGAAAATTTCATCCAAATCCGTTCATAACTTTCTAGTTATTTTGAATACAGACAAACAAACAGACAGACAGATAAACGCCGGAAAAACATAACCTCCTTGGCGGAGGTAATTATGCTGCAGTCTGTCTTGGCCAGGACACTCTTGCACATTAGATTTTTAATCTCAATGAGGTTTTCTGGTTAAATAAAGTTAAAATAAATAAAATAAATAAACTGGATGTGGACTCAGTGACAAATTACAAACCTATCTCTAATCTTGCTTTCTTTTTAGTTTCTTGAGAAAGTGGTCTCAAAGCAGCTCATTAATTATTTGTCATCCAAAGATCTTTTTCTGGCCTTTTGGGGTGGCAGTAGCTCAGTCTAAAAGGACTTGAGCTGGGGACTGCAGGGTGGCCAGTTCAAGTCCTGACTGAACCATGTTTGGAAGTTGTTGCCAGCTGACTTGCAGGGTACTGTTGAAGTGCCCTTGAGCAAGGCACTAAACCCCAAATTTTCTCAGTAGCGTTTCTTAGTAGCAGCAAACCATCACTCTGAAATCTCTCCCCCAGAACAATTGTAGGAGTGTGTGTAGCATGTCTAAACAGAGTGTAAAGAATTGTATTACTCCATGAGGGACTAATAAAGTATGTCTTTGTTTTTGTCTTCTTTTTAGTCTGCATTTCAGGTAAATCATTCCAGAGAAACAGCAGTGATTAAGGCAGTGAATGATTTGTTACAGATTGTGGTCACTGGTTTTATTGTTATTGGATCTTAGCACTGCCTTGAACAGTGTGGAGCACTGTATTTTATTGGACAGACTCAAACATTTTTACAGCATTTATGGCCAGGTGCTCCTGAGGTTGAAATCTTGCTTATCAAAAACATCTAAATGCATTTGGTCTATTAACATTCTTTTTATGTCCTGTACTGTTAGGCATGGGGCTCCACAAGGGTCTGTCTTGGGTCCACTGCTGTATTCTCTTTACCTGGTGCCAATGGATCAAATTTTGCCTCCTTTTGGAATTGCTTGTTTTTTATGGAGAGAATTTGGTTTCTTTATTATGCAATCAAAAAGAATAGATTTGAAAACAAAAAAAAAAAATTGCAAACAAAATTATGATTTCAAAAAGACAAAAAAAATGCAGGTGAACAAATTAAATATATTTGTGATTAAAATTGTATCTTGACAAACCCACAGGTTTTGTTTACAAACCAAAATATTGTTCTCATGAACCACAGATTCGTTTGCGTTTCCTGAAGTTTTGTTTGCATTTCCTAAAGTTTTGTTAAGAGTTTTTTAAAAGTTTTGCTTGCGTTTCTTCCTGACTCTCATTGGCGGGGCCTCCTCTGAAAACTGTAAGAAGCCTCCTGATTGGTCAGTCTCACTCAGAGAGACAGGATGACAACTTCGGTTCCCACACTGAGCCCGGCAGTACGGGAGACATGGAGAGAGTGAACTGAAGGAGACAAACATCAATAAACAGGAATGTTTTGCCTAATTTTTCTGTCTTTTTGATGCTATTGAGGTTACACTTGTCACTCTTCTTGTACTTTTTTTTCCCAACCAGTTGAGACAGCGTTATCAGACATTAACACTCACAATTTAGACCTACCAGCTTAACGCTTATGCGCTCAGAGTGACTGACGACTTTATTATGGTCCCGGCTTCAGTGACAGTTTCCTTAATCTCACAGATATTGACCTATTTATGGATAAATAAATAAACATTAATTAGATATACTATCAGAACAAATCATCAGGTGGGTGTGTGTGTGTGTGTGGATTGTTGAGTCATTCATCCGAGAAATTAAGGTTGGATATTTGACGAATATTCACTCCTGTTCCTCCGGTTCCAGCCGTGACTTCACTGAGTTTTGTCAAATATTAGCAGCTGAAGAATGGTTAGATCACCTCCCAGAGACTCCAGTTAAATTGCTGGAAAATGATTTAGGGATCGTCATAAAATAACCTCACATAATATATGATTACGAAATAATTGCAGTTTTTTCCCATAGTTTCCACGTCATGTGACTCCAAACCAGTATTCAATTGTATCACTGAACCCTACATAAAAGACACACCACTTTTTATGGCATGTCAGTGCTCCATCTATTTTCAAGTAATATTAATATGAAATTATATATTTTTTTAACAATTTTTTAACAACTTCTAGGTCATGTGACCCAGTGACTCCAAAACAGTATCCAACTGTATTACTAAACCCTACATAAAAGACACACCACTTTTGATGACACTGCAGTGCTTCACCTATTTTTGTTTTTTAATCAATATTAATATGCAAAAAAAAAATTTTTTTCAACAACTTCTAGGTCATGTGACCCGGTGAGTTCGAACCAGTATCCAGTTGTATTACTAACTAAACTGGACAAATGAGACACCACTTTTATGGTACTTTAGTGCTTCATCTATTTTTTACGTGACCAAGTGACTCCAAACCAGTATCTAAGTGTATTGTTTAGTATTAAGGTAAAGACTGGATTGCCTGAGGGGGAAAAGTGGGAAATCGGAGAGCAGAGTGAGAAGACTCAGTGCCAAGCATGTAATTTATTTATCGGTGGTTTAATGGTATTTTCTGTGTAAATGTAAAAATATTGTGAATAATAGCATTAGCATTATTCTGGAGCGTTCTCTTGCTGTTGCTTTGCTGTATTAAACTGCTTCAAGGACTATCATTAGTAAAAACAAAAAAACACCTGGAAATGGTATAATATAGCACGCTGTAACATGGACACTAAATGCTGTAGGCAAAAAAAAATGTTTGAGTGTATGTAAATTAGGTTAAGATTATTTTTGGTAATCTCAAAAAAAAAAAATGCGCTCTTACAATTGTTTATATGATCCTGTTGGAAATATAAATCCGTTGTTATTCTTTTCTTGTAGCTAATTACACAATATTTTAATAATTTTTCATATAAAAATGACAAATACTTGCCAAAATTGTTTACTTTTATTCCTCACGAAAAAAGGTTGAAAATTTACAGGGGACATTCCCTGACACATTTGTTGAGAAAAGTGTAAATGTTGCATATGTATTGAGTTATTGTGTGCAAACTGTGTGGTTATCTAAATAGTTTGATGTTGATTGTTGAATTTATAATTTATTACTACTATTATTATTTATTCAGCCGGCCCTGCCGTGAAGACAAGACATCTGTTATAATAAAAGTTACCTCAGTAATCTACTGACTGATACCGTTTTCTGATAACAATGATAAATACAGTGTGTCATTTCTGCAACTTCAGGAGACCAAGTGTATTATGATCAAATCCTATTCCCACACACATACACACACACACATCTGATGATTTGTTCTGATTGTATATCTAATTAAAGTTTATTTAATTTATCCATAAATAGGTCGATATCTGTAAGATTAAGGAAACTGTCACTGAAGCCGGACCTTAATGAGGTCGTCAGTCACTCCTGACGAGCGCATAGCGCTAAGCTGGTAGGTCTGAATTATGAGTGTTCATGTCTGATAACGCTGTCTCAACTGGTTGGAAAAAAAAGTACAAGCAGAGCGACAAGTGTAACCTTAATAGCATCAAAAAGACAGAAAAGTTGGGGAAAAAAAATCCTGTTTATCGATGTTTATCTCCTTCAGTTCACTCTCTCCACGTCTCCCGTACTGCCGGCTCAGTGTGGGAACCGAAGTTGTCATCCTGTCTCTCTGAGTGAGACTGACCAGTCAGAGGGCTTCTTACAGTTTTCAGAGGAGGCCCCGCCAATGAGAGTCTGGAAGAAACGCAAGCAAAACTTTTAGAAACTCTTAACAAAACTTCAGGAAACACAAACAAAACTTCAGGAAACGCAAACGAATCTGTGGTTCATGAGAACAATATTTTGGTTTGTAAACAAAACCTGTGGGTTTATCAAGATACAATTTTAATCACAAATATATTTAATTTGTTCACCTGCATTTTTTTTGTCTTTTTGAAATCATAATTTTGTTTGCAATTTTTTTTTGTTTTCAAATCTATTCTTTTTGATTGCATAATAAAGAAACCAAATTCTCTCCATAGATTTTGCTTACGCTGATAATTTGTAGTTATACTGTACATGCCAGTAGCTTTTGGAAGCAGGTCTAACATGTCAAAACTCAAGGCCTGTCTAGCAGCTCTTAGGAGCTGGTTATCACAAAACTTCCTGTAACTAAACTCTGCTAAGTCAGACATGCTGGTAACTGGACCTTAAAAGCTGCCTAATCTGTTTAATAATTATACTTTGTCTCTTGATGATAGTGCCATTCATAGCAGAGACAGAGTAATAATCTTGATGAGACCCTTTCATTTGATTTGCACATTACGGAGTTAAGTCAAGTCAAACTTTTTTATAGAGCACCTTCAAGAAGACAGCAGTCGATCAAAGCGCTGTACACAAAATACATATAAATAAATAAATAGATATATAACAATAAAAACAACACATTGAAATAAAACAGTAAGAGTATAAAAGCTAAGGCTAAAAGCTAAAATGTCTCTGATTTGTATGAGCTCATTTATCAAAAAGCCAGGGAGAAGAAGTGGGCCTTTAAGGAAGATTTAAAAATCTCAGTGGTCTGAGAGGCTTTAATATGGATGAGGAGGCTATTCCACAGTCTAGGGGCAGCCATTGTAAAGGCCCTGTCACCTCTTGACTTAAGTCTTGTTTTGGGGACCTCCGGTAGCAACTGGTCAGAAGACCTTAGGGCTCTAGTTGGGGAGTGGTGATGCAGAATTTCAGACAGGTAAAGAGGGGCAAGACCATTGAGGGCTTTATTAGCAATTAAAAGGATTTTAAAATCAATGCAAAAGGGGACTGGGAGCCAGTGGAGGGCTGCAAGAACTGGTGTGATGTGGTCGCGCTTTTTCTTGCCAGAGAGGAGTCGAGCAGCAGCGTTCTGGATGAGCTGAAGGCGGTTAATAGATGACTTACCCATGCCAATGTATAAGGAGTTACAGTAGTCTAATCTGCATGTAATGGCCCTTTTCCATTAGCCCTACTCTGATCGGCTCGGCTTTCCCCGACTCTCTACTCTACTCGCTTTGGTCTGCTTTTCCACCAGCCAGCCAACAGCTGGGCGACACTGCGTTCATGTCATTTTGAGCGCGACACAACAACCAAAACAATGGAGGACTTGGAGGCAATAGTATACTTGCTGCTCGGTCTGTGGCTTTTTGTTACAAAGAGGAAAGCAGAAGAAGGCTGCAGGCGGCGAGAAATACCCTTGAGAAGTACAGGAGAGTTTTGGAAGCTATACAACAGTTTGAAGCCGAGGACGAGAGCAATCGGGCTGCAAAGAAAAGACGTATTAGGGTAACCTAATGGAAGCTACTGCTAGCTTGTTAGCTAGCTTGTAATAATAAAGTCCTGTGTTTAACATTGTGATGGCAGCTAGTTATTGCCATAAAGTAACAAAGTGTATATGTACTGCAGTCCTGTTTTGGGCATCGCGCTCATGACTCATCGGTGACGACATTCTCTGACCAACCAGTAGCCGGCAGTCGGTCGACATCACCTTTTAGTATCGACTCAGCTCGCTTAGAAGAGTAGGTACTAAAACTGGTTTGTTTTAGGAGGTACTGTGCCGGTGGAAACGTAACGCAAACCAGGTAGAGACGAGTAGAGTAGAGTAGAGTAGAGTAGGGCCAAGGCGGGCTGGTAGAAAAGGGCCATAATAAAGGCATGGATAGTCTTTTCAAGATCAACCTCTGAGAAATAGCACTTGGTCTTTGCTAAGAGATGGAGTTGGAAAAACTTGTTTTCACAACAGCACTGATCTGCTTATCAAAGTTAAACTGGTTGTCAAAGATAACACCAAGGGTTCTAACAGTGGACTGAATGTTGGAACTCAAAGGGCCCAGGATATCTGCAAAGCAGGCCGTTGTGGAGGTGTGTCCTCCAAACGGGATAATTCCGTCTTAGAATCATTAAGTTTGAGAAAATTTGCACTCATCCAAGCTTTGACTTCACTGAGGCAATCAAGAAATGTCTGTACAGTGTCCTTGCCTAGCGACCTTAGCGGCATGTATATTTGGACGTCGTCCGCAAAACAATGAAAAAATTTTTTTATGTTTCTGAAAGACATCCCCAAGTGGCAACATGTGCAAAAGAAAAAGAATAGGACCCAGGATGGAGCCTTGAGGGACTCCACAGGTCAGTGAGGCCACATCTGAGGAAGTGTGGCCTAACCGAACAGAGAACATCCGCTCTGCCAGGTAGGACCTGAACCAGCAGAGGGCAGAGCCTGTGATGCCTACATAGTGCTGGAGACGCTGTAGAAGAATTCCATGGTCAACAGTGTCAAAAGCGGCAGACAGGTCTAGGAGCATGAAAACAGCAGGACTACCGGAGTCAACAGCCAAAAGCAAATCATTAAAAACTTTTAGCAATGCAGTTTCCGAGCTGTGTCTGGGTCTAAAGCCAGATTGAAACTTTTCATGGATATTGTGCCGGGTTAAGAACAACTGCAGCTGGACATACACTGCTTTCTCTAAGACTTTTGATTAAAAGGGGAGCTGTGATGTAGGCCTGAAATTAGAGAAGTCAGAGGGATCAAGACTTTTCTTTTTGATTTAGGGTTTGACAACAGCATGTTTAAGAGCTATAGGGACATGACCGGAGCTAAGACTGGTGTTGATCAGCAACAGAACATTAGCTCCAACTGAGTCAAATACTTCTCTAAGAAGACGAGGTGGAACCGTGTCAGAGGGGCAGTTAGTAGGACGCAGATGCTGAACTAAATCAGAGAGTTGACAGAGGGACAGAGGCTCAAACCGGTCGAAGGTGGCAGAGCAGGAGCAATGTCTAAGGAGGGCCTGTCACCTGTGTGAGCTGGCCTAAGAGCAGCAACTTTACTGACAAAAAATTGTAAAAAGTCATTACACACCGTAGGCGTTGGTACAAGAGGAGAGACATCACTAGGATTTACAAGAGAGTTCAAAACATTGAATTGGACTTGAGGTTTATGGCTATTGTTTGCCACTAGGGTGCAGAAGTAGGCTGTTTTTGCAGCTTTGACAGCTTTCTGATAGTCAGACAGGCAGCCATGAAGAATTTGGCGGGATACAGTGAGTCTGTCTTTTTTCCACTTCCTCTCAGCACATCTACAAGCATGTCGAAGAGTGCATGTTGATTTATTCAACCATGGCTGTGGACATGATTTTGGACAGATTCAGTGCCATGAAAAAGTATTTGCCCCCTTCCTGATTTCTTACTCTTACTATTTGTCACACTTAAATGTTTCAGATCATCACACAAAGTTTAATATTAGACACAGATAACCTGAGTAAATATAAAATGCAGTTTTTAAATGATGATTTTATTTATTAAGGGAAAAAGCTCTCCAAACCTACATGACCCTATGTGAAAAAGTAATTGCCCCCTGAACCTAATAACTGGTTGTGTCACCCTTGGCAGCAATAACTGCAATCAAGTGTTTGCGATAACTGGTGATGAGTCTTTCACATTTCTGTGGAGGAATTCTGGCCCACTCTTCTGCACAGAATTGTTTTAACTCAGCCACATTGGAGGGTTTTCGAGGATGAACTGCCCGTTTAAGGTCACACGACAGCATCTCAGTTGGATTTAAGTCTAGACTTTGACTCAGCCTCTCAAAAACCTTAATTTTTTTTTTTTTAAGCCATTCAAAGGTGGACTTGCTAGTGTGCTTCGGGTCGTTGTCCGGTTGCATAACCCAAGTGCGCTTGAGCTTGAGGTCAGGAACTGATAGCCGAACGTTCTCCTTCAGGATTTTCTGGTAGACAGCAGAATTCATGGTTCCATCAATCACAGCAAGTTGTCCAAGTCCTGAAGCAGCAAAGCAGCCCCAGACCATCACACTACCACCACCATGTTTGACTCTTGCTATGATGTTCTTTTCATCAAATGCTGTGTTGTTTTTACGCCAGATGTAATGGGACGCACACCTTCCAAAAAGTTAAACTTTTGTCTCACCAGTTCACAGAATATTTTCCAAAAGTCTTGGGGACCATCAAGGTGTTTTTTGGCAAATGTGAAACGAGCCTTTGTGTTCTTTTCGGTCAGTGGTGGTTATTGCCTTGGAGCTCTCACACAGATGCCATTTTTGCTCAGTCTCTTTCTTATTGTTGAGTCATGAACACTGACCTTAACTGAGGAGGGTGAGGCCTGCAGTTCTTTAGATGTTGTTCTGGGTTCTTTTTGACCTCCTGGATGAGTTGTTGTTGTTGTGCTCTTGGTGTAAATTTGGCAGGCCGACCACTCCTGGGAAGGTTCGCCACTGTTCCCTGTTTTCTCCATTTGTGGATAATGACTCTGACCGTGGTTCGCTGGAGTCCTAAAGCCTTAGAAATAGTTTTGTAATAGACTGATAGATTTCAATCACTTTGTTTCTCATTTGTTCTTGAATTTCTTTGGACTGTGGCATGATGTGTTTCTTTTTGAGATCTTGCAGCCTACTTTATTTTGTCAGAAAGGTTCTATTTAAGTGATTCCTTAATTCAACAGGTCTGGCAGTAATCAGGTCTGTGTGTGGTCAGTGAAATTGAACTCAGTTTTCAAAGTAATGTGGTTAATCACAGTTAACTCATGATTTAACAAGGGGGGGCAATTACTTTTTCACATAGGGTCATGAAGGTTTGGAGAGCTTTTTTCCCTTAATAAATAAAATCATCATTTAAAAACTGCATTTTGTGTTTACTCAGGTTATCTTATATGTATAATGTTAAACTTTGTGTGATGATCTCAAACATTTAAGTGTGACAAATGTGCAAAAAGATAAGAACTCAGGAAGGGGGCAAATACTTTTTCATGGCACTGCAGGCCCGAGAGGAGCAATACAGTCCATGATCTCTGTACATGTGGAATTAAAAGCATTTAAAATCTCATCTGCTCTGAGACCACACTTATCATCGAGTGGGAACTTACACAGGAAGGACTCGTTAAAAGTAGTGCGAAACTGAGTGGCAGTTAAAGGACCAATAGCACGCCGGTGCCACAAGGGGGCAGATGGTTTATCCACTGGAAATGGCAGTGTCAAGGTGAACAGAACAGGCAGATGATCAGAAATACATGTAGTAGCACATAATTCACTAATAGAGACAGATAAACCATAAAATAGGAGGAGATCCAAGCTATACCCCTTTTCATGTGTTGGGGCTGATACCCACTGGATAAAATCAAGAGTCAATCAGGCTTAAAAGTCTCAAACCAGAGGATGGGATTCGCAGCACACATGAATATTAAAATCATCGCAGATTAAAATATGGTCATAATTCACCACAACTCCAGACAGAAAGTCCGCAAAATCGTCTATAAAGTCTTTGTTGTATTTTGGTGGACGATAACCAACAACGCAGAGGACAAAGGAAGGAAGTTTCAGTTCAAAGAGCTGAAGCTCAAAGCTGGGGTAGCTCTTCGTGGGCTGAGAAAACAGCTGCTGTTGCCCGTTGTGCGGGGCATGCTAAAGAACGAACAATCCGGAAGAAGGAGTTCAGAGAAGGGAGTAAAGTCACCAGCACTGATCCACGTTTCCGCCACACACATGATATCCAGTTTGCGGGTGATGAAGAAGTCATTTCAGAGAAATGTTTTGTTTGTTACTGACCTGGCATTGAGCAGAGCCATGGAAAGGTTTCGGTCCGAGCCGGCTGATGGCTCAGCGCCTCTCAGCTGGCGGAGGTTGCCAAGGTGAACGCCACAGCGAGGACACCAGCATGGGGCTGACAGCACTGACGCGGAGGGAGGCCCGGTCACAGGTGACAGCAGCAGCGGTGAAGGCTCTAGGAAGATTCGCCGACAGTTTAAAAACTGGTCAGGGGGAGCAGATCCAGAGTGTGGATCGGTCAAGGAAGAGGCTCTCAGGTAAGCCTTGAGTCAGACAAGCACACCGGCTCATTTCCCACGCCCTCCGGAGGGCTTTTTCCGGTGAAGTGGAAGTGGGCAAGGCAGCCTGCGTCAGTGATCAGAGCCGGAGGCAGTTTTATCCGGAGGCAGTGTTATCTGGTCAAATGATAAGCGATTGAATAAGCGATCCGATAGCAAAGAGATCTCTGACGAAGCTCTTATTTTCAAGAGAGTTTGGCGATCATATGTCCATAGAGCAGACACATCTTGACAGGCATGAAGCAGTAGGAACAGGGCAACAGTAAACACAGAAGCCAGGGAGCGAGACAGACGGCGTGCCAACACGGGCACCATCTTCACTCTAATCAAGGTACGGAGGTAACAAGATTAACCTTTTCTTAATCATAGGACAACTGTTACCATCAGATCAAGCTAGTCATTTAAGGGTGCTGAGGTTATTATTCATTCATTTGTGACTTCTTGGCTCCTTCTGTAAGGTGTACCAAGGAAAAGTCCCAAGTGCCAAACTGGGGGCCTTGGGTCTAATTTCTAAATACTGCTTACACAAAAAACAGACCTGAAACTGAAACATGCAACACAGACACTGAGGTCGCAGATGTAAACCAGATTGTAAACGTTGCTTCTGAAGTATTTAATTACACAAAATATCAACCAACGAATTTATGTCTGGATGTTGATTAGTGGTTTTTCAGGGACCCACATGATGTACATCTGCATGAATTTTTTCAAAGCATTACTGACATTCATAGCTGAGTAATTACTGAAAATGTTGAAAAATGCCCTCTCTGGATCAGGATCTGGTTTTGGATCAGACCAAAATCTCATAACTTCTTCCTTGTGCCATGACAAACATTCCCAGAAAAGTTCATCAAAATCCAATGATAACTTTCTGAGATAGTCTGCATGGCCAAGAAAAAGTCACCATCTGGATTTAACTAAGCAAATGGGTACAAACCTCCTATTGGATAATTACTGCAATTATCTTTCAGCTGGCAACAAGTTATTTAGCCCCAGATGATGCAATGAGTAGCTTCTCATTTGTTAAACAACCATGGGGAAAGACACATCCTATGGTCGTGGAAAAGATGTTAGTCTGTCTAAGAAGAGTCAAATCATTGGCATGCATCAAGTAGAGAAAACATCTAAGGAGACTGCAGAAATTACTAAAAATGGGCTAAGAACTGTCCAACGCAATATTAAAAACTGGAAGGATAGTGGGGAACCTTCATCTTCGAGGAAGAAATGTGGTCGGAAAAAAATCCTCAACGATCATGATCGGCAATCACCTTAAACCAGGCATCACCAAATGGCGGACCTCGGTTCGGATCCGGACCGAGTGATGGTTCCGTCCAGACCCGTGACCAATCTCTGATAAATTCACAGGAATAGATTTTAACTGAGCATTTCTTCCAACAGTCGCGGATATACACCGGGTGCTGCTACTCCAGCTAACACTAGAACCACTACTGTGGTCTGATCACAAGCTGGTCATACCATGAGTGTTCCTAAATATATGTTCTGTAAGTTTTCTGAAGCTTATACTGTTGTTTAAAGAAGCACTAAAGAGGAACGAGACATGATTCGTTTTGCGGAGGTGACTTTCCCCGCGGCTATCGTGTTTACAGCACGAGCTGCAGCAGCAAGCAAACAGGAGGCAGAGACAAATAAACAGTCAGTGCAAAAAAAAAAGACCCTTGTCACCTGCAAGCTTTGCGACCGACCTGTGGGGGAAATGCTGATGAGGGCTGAGAGCTTTTGCGCTGTGGTGGCGCTGAGCTGTCCACGGGGCTGATCCTGTTCTTTTTTAATTGTTTACTAATCGAGTTGATCATTTGTTCGTGTTATTTTCATTATTGCAGTTCTACAGTTTTTAGCACTAATTTTTTTCCGAATGTTTCATATTTTGCAAGTTCTAGCAACACTGTTCTGTTTATTTATTTATAGCCTATGTGAGTGGGGGTTCATGTAATGTATTTAGCGCTGTTTGTGTGTGAAAGAAAGAGAAAGAAAGAGAGAGAAAGACTGAAAGAAAGAGAGAGAGAGAGAGTTAAGGACAGAGAGCCAAAGAGAGAGAGAGAGCAAAATCTGAAACATGCACAAATTAAATATTTATCTTTCTATCACTTTCTTGTTATATTATTTTGCAACAACACAGCAGAAAAGCAGTTACAGATGACAAATTATTGTACTTTTAAGAGTTAATTTCTTGTATTCTGAAGATGTTGACTTTTTTTACTGAAAGTGTTGGTCTTCATTTTTTTAGGCTGTGACCTCTCTTATTGAAGAAAAAAGAAGAGGAAAAATATTTAGTCAGTGCTCTGTATGCACTTGTTTTTTCCTAAAAAGAGCCACCTTTTATTTATTGTTTTCTGAAGATGTTGACTTTTTAACTTGATGTGTAGGCCTTCAATTCTTGGCTGGGACCTCTTTCATTTAAGAGAAAAAAAATGGTTATTTGGCTCTGTTTACAATTTTTTATTATTATATTTTAGGTTTTTCTTTTTTAATCTGAAATAAAAGCCTTAATTAATTTGCCTAGGACTATTTTTATTTATGGTAAAGGAGCTAGCTGTGCACTCAATAAAACATATCCTGCATTAAAAATTGACAAAAAATATTGTTGAAACCAAAAAAATGTGGACATAAGGGAAGGCTATAAGACACAATTTGGACTTCGGTTCGGACCTTTCATTGGTGGAAACTTTATTAACTGGACCTCGGTGACTTTTAATTGAATACCCCTGACCTAAACGTTTGGCCAAATCAAATCGAAGAAAAACAACAGTAGAACTGAGAGGTATGTCTAATAGTAAAAGTAAGAGCATTTCCACATGCACAATGCAAAGGGAACTCAAGGGATTGGGAGTGAACAGTTGTGTAGCCTTAAGAAAACCACTAATCAGTAAGGCTAACTGAATAAAAAAGGTTTTAGTTTGCTACAGAGCATTAAGATTGGATTCTGGAGGAATGGAAAAGGTTGTGTGTTCTGATGTGTCCAGATTTACCCAGTTCCACAGTGATGGGTGCATCAGGGTAAGAAGAGAGGCAGGTGAGGTGATGCACCCATCATACCTAGTGCCTAATGTACAAGCCTGTGGGGGCAGTGCTATGATCCGGGGTTGCTGCAGTTGGTCAGGTCTAGGTTCAGCAACATTATGTGCCCAAAGAATGAGGTCAGCTGACTACCTGAATAGACTGAATGACCAAATTATTCCATCAATGGATTTCTTCTTCGCAATATATATATATATATATATATATATATATATATATATATATATATATATATATATATATATATATATATATATATATATATATATATATATATATATATATACACACACAGACACACACATATATACATACATACATACATATATACATACATACACACAAACATATATATATACACAAACACATGCATATACATATAAATACATACATATATGCATACATACATACATACATACATACATACATACACACACACATATATATAAATACATACATACACACATACATATGCATACATATACACACATACATATGCATACATATACACATACATACATATGCATATATGTATATATATATTTATATATATATATTTATATATATATACACACACACACATATACGCACACACATATATATGCACACACACACATATATATATTTATATATACATTTATATACATACATACATACACACACTTATATATATGTATATATATATTCATACATATATTACATATATATGTATATACATACATACATTGATGAATTGATTCAGTGTGGTAGGGGCAAGGAGATAATATAAGATAATAACCTGTTCGCACGACAGCCTGAAGATGCCCTCCACCCCAGTGACTCCAAGAGCAGTCTCAATGTTGTGGGTCATCCTGAATGGGACTTTCTCTGGTACTCGCAGGCTTTTTCCTTAGCAGACAGGACACACATAAGCAGATAATTAGCCAGAGTGCCAGAGGTGAAAAATATCAAGCCTAGTGTTATTTTCCCTTCAGGGAATAAGAGGATACATTTTACTATTTTTACCTGAAATTTTACCTAGGAAACCCTTGTATAAGAGCTTAAGAGCCTTAAGTTGCAGGTTTTTATTCAAACATCCCCTTCCAGCTGCTTTAAATTGGGGTTTTGGGGACCATGACCCAAAATAAAACCATCAGAGTTGGGCAAACCATGAGTCTTTTTACTCAATAATTCCAATATGTTTTGGAAATCCTGTCTTATGCAGTTTAATATGTTTCTCATTCTTCAGGTCAATATTAAACTAGATCTCGTCACATTCACTTTTTGGCTGCTGTATATCTCAAAGTAATCAATCATGTTCTAAATAGAAAATTTTAAAGCTTACAGATACTTTTACATGTAATTTAAGCAACACTGGAATTCAATTTGGGATTACCCTCTTTAACTAGCTTTCACCCACAATAAAATTTGCAAATAGATCCATTTTCTTTCTACCAACACCTGAGAAAAAATAGTACATCTTTTGCTCTTTTATGCTTTGCTGGTACATGTTTGCCTATTTGAGGGTAGCCTAACTAGTCAGGGGTCTGTTGCACAAAAGTAGGATTCAGACATACAGGACCAATGACTAAGCCGGGCTCATCGAATCCAAAACAAGAGGGTTCATGCTGGTTACACAAAAGACCAAGCGAGGATGAGAGCACACGGATTCATCAAGCCAGGTGTAACCAATCCTGGATCAGTGCACGCACGCGATTCCTCAAACAGACCCCGCGATTGATCACAGAATCATGGATTCACCATGGCAACAAGACATGCTTCTCTCCATCGGAGCAGGAAGTCCTCATGGAGGCATATGAGGAGGTTAAAGACCTAATTAAAAAAGAGGAAACACCGCCACAGTAATGCAACAACGACAGAAAGTGTGGTAAAGCACTGCAGACCGCCTGAATGTGTAAGTAATGCACTGATACACACTCAGTACTCCGCTGAAACATCACAATATCAGACCAAATAGTTCATTAACGTCTACGAAAATGTAGTTGTGCCCTGATAATGAATTTGTTGAATTGCACGTGAAACTGAAATTGAAGCTGAAACATCCACGTTTGCTTCCTTATTGTCCATGCCCCTATGCTGTTGGATTATAGGTATGGAAGTGTGCACTAGTTTGTGCGTACATGCAGGGCTGTCTCTACCCAATGTGGGGCCCTAGGTGAGATTTTATATGGTGCCCCCCTCCATCTGTGATTTACATATGCTTACATAAGAAATCGAATAGCATTGTTTTCTTCCAATGTCTTTAATTTTTAAGAAATCATGTCACCAAATTAACATGCTTAACAAATTAAAAATACATATAAAAAATTCTGAAATACATTATAAATACCCTTACCACAAAATAAAAACCCTTTAAATAGGAGAACAAATAATAATAAATGTAATTAATTATAAGTACAAAAATCAACATAAAACAATTTAAATAACCACACAGTTAGCACACAATAACTCTATACATAAAATACATTTACACTATGCAATAACTGTATGTTAACATTTGAATCACTGTGAGCTTTTCTATTTTAAGAGTTAATAGCATTAACTAGTTTTAATATAATTATATTTTTTTACTGATTTTGTGGCACTCCCCTGGAGGCCATAGCGCCTTTTGCCTACACTACCGGTCAAAAGTTTTCGTGCAAGTCCAATGAATAGCTTGAAATGTCACAAAGGTAAGTGCTGTACTACAATAGCTTAAAAGAAAAGGTTAGGTTACTCAAAACTGAAAAAAAATTATGTACATTTCAGAATTATACAAAAAGGCCTCTTTCAGGGAACATGAAATGGGTTAACAATTTAAAGCTGTTCTGCAGCAATGAAGGTTGATCAAGCCTTGAAAGCTGGCTCTGGTATTCCAACTTTTCTTGAATGCTTACAACCCCCTCTGTCTGCATAAAAACATACCCTGTGGTACCATACCCTTGTGAGCATCAGTTGAACAGCACTGTACTGCAGAAAGTCATACGTTGCTACAAAAATGGCAAGAAAAAGGCAATTAACAATGGAAGAGAGACAGACCATTTAAAACTTAAAAATGTAGATCTTTCTTCAGACAAATTGCAAAGAAAGTCAAGGTGTCAGTGAGTACAGTTTTCTTCACCACCAAAAGGCACTCAGAAACTGGGGGAAACTCTGACAGAAGAGGTCTGGCAGACCCAAAGCCACAACTAAATCAGAGGACAAGTTTCTGAGAGTACACAGTTTGCATGACAGGTGGCTCACAGGACAACAGCTTCAAGCACAGCTTAATAGTGGTCGTAGTAAGCATCTCTCAGTTTCAACTGTGTAGAGAAGACTTCAAGCTACAGGTTTGACAGGACGAGTTGCAGCAAGAAAGTCATTACTAAGACAACAGAATAAGACAAAAGAGGCATGCCTGGGCCATGAAACACCACCATTGGACTACTGAAGACAGTCCATTATACCCTCTATAATGGACTGATGAATCAAAATTTGAAATCTTTGGTTCATCGCGTGTGATCTTTGTACGCCGTCGAGTAGGTGAAAGGATGGTTCCAAAGTGTGTGACATCAACTGTCAAACATGGAGGAGGAAGTGTGATGGTCTGGGGCTGTTTTGCTGGATCCAGGGTTGGTGACTTGTACAGAGTGAGAGGCACCCTGAACCAAAATGGCTACCACAGCATTCTGCAGCACCATGCAGTACCCTCTGGTATGCGCCTAATTGGTCAGGGATTCATCTTACAGCAAAATAATGACCCAAAACATAAGCCCAAGCTATGCCAGAACTACCTCAGGAAAAAAGAAGAAGATGGTAAGCTTGAAGACATAGAGTGGCCAGCACAGTCTCCAGACTTGAACCCCAGCTAGTTTGGGATGAACTGGACAGAAAAGTAAAAGCGAAGCAACCTACAAGAGCCACACATTTATAGGAACTTCTGCAATAGACTTGGGAAGAACTTTCTGAAGAATATTTGATTTCTATTGCAGAAAGAATGCCTCAAGTGTGTTCAAGCTATTATATCTGCAAAAGGTAACTACTTTTGATGAGTCAAGAGTTTAAAATACATTTGGGCCTATAAATTGATTTCATGATTTCTTTTTTTACTTGATTGCTTATTTGTACTATGCTTTCATTTCATAGTGCAATGAGACTTTAAACTGAATACTATTCAGTAAAAAACTGGAAAAATTGGGTAGTTCTAAAACTTTTGACTGGTAGTGTATATTGCCTAATGGGCCAGATGGCTCCGCATGCATGTGTATGCTGACAGGTCATAAAATAACCACTTAAAGCCGTGTGTGTGTGGAACAAAGCTGACATGGCAGCAGGTGCTATAGAGGGTGATTTTGTGAATAGGAAATCCTTTCACAGCATTAATGTTCAGGTGAACATGACTTTTTGATATTGTCATTTAATGAACACTGTGTATTGCTCGTGATGTGCATGGAGTGGTTTAATAGTCTGCAATGCTGACTGCCTAATCAGCAATGTTGTTGCAAATTGACCTCTGCAATCTACCAGCACCTATCACAAGGTGAGCCAAACAGCCTCTATTGATAACCACTTTAACATCATGGCTGTGTCAAGAATGTCTGTCTGTATATGAGGTTATGATGATGATATTTTGTATTCACAGGTGAATTCTCAGGTGTGTTGCTGGGGGACAAAGTGTATGCCTACCAGCCTTTTCTCCCCACACCGTTTACAAACCTTTGGGGGGACACAGCAGCCATACAACCATGCCCATGCTAGTACAAGGGCCTGAATAGAAATGGCCTTTGGCCTCCTAAAGGCACGCTTTCATTGTCTCCAAAACCTGAGGGTCAGCCCAGACAGGGCAGGTGACATCCCTGTGGCCCATGCTGTCCTCCACAATGTGTCCTTCCTGAGGATGAAGACAACCCCAGAGTGCCTTCACACATAGACTGGGACAAGACTGCCATGATCCATTACGACAGTGGCCGGCTGGTCAGAGACCAATACATCTTAAACTGTTTTAGTTATGCATGCTGTAAATTTAAGTTGAATATGGCCTGCAATGGCAGAGAAATGTATTTAATTTTAAACTATTTTATTCTTTTAAGTTTGTGCTGTATACAGGCCTGCAGGGAGGCTACTGCATCATTCATCTGTCTGTTCATTTGTTGTGTTTGGATTTGTCCTGCATTTATTTCAGTGTGCAGACATGTGGGGTGGATTATATACAGACCTTTGAATGTGCATTTACTCTGGTGTTTTATAATATGCTTTGATTCTGTGCTTTCTATCTTGTTGAGCACTTTGTGACTTCAGTTTTAAAGGAGCTGATGGTTTTACTTGATTTGATTTATCCTTATTCAATAAAGACACACCATGTTACTCCTTGACTTTTATTTTAACTAATATGGTATGTGCATTTTATAAACATTCTACATATAACTCTTATCTAATGATTGCAAAATCATATAAAATCATAATTTTATCTAAAATCATTGCAATAAATGATCACAAATGTTTAAATAATGACAGGGGGTCTTGTTGAATGTGATAACGATGTGTGGTGGGCAGTGGAATAATATTACTTCCTGATTGTGGGGACTGCTGACTGAGAAAAGGGATGAGATTAAATAATCCTGGAATTTGGCATGGCCTGGAGCAGACTAGCTCCACAGAATAAATCTCCATGGTAACATATGTCAAAACATATCCCACTTCCCCCTATCCCACTTTTGTGCAACCACATCATGGATTAGTTGATCCAGGATAACCAAGATATCCCAGCTTAATCCCTTATCTTGGTTTTGTGCAACAGGCCCCAGGTTAAAAACAATACAATAACAAGGACATAACAAGAATAGCAACAGTCAAAATAACAATTAAATACCTGACGACCTGTAACTGACCTTTTTCGAAGCACACATTGTAGTCAATGTGCACAACTTCTCCAGTAGTCATGTCAATCAACACATTATCTAGGTGACGGTCACCGAGGCCAATAATATATCCCACCATGGACATGACAGCAGTGGATCTAGCATAGGACTTCATCAAAAAGAAAAGGAATGTTAGATCTAAAGTTTCTTTCATACTAGCAGCTTGAAAAGGATCATACTTCACTGAATGTGTTTCTTTAATCTCTGCTGTTCATTTAAAAGCTGGACAATGAATAGGGAGTAGATGTGACTCTAAAGACTGAGAAAAGTTAAAATCACTATTACCTGAGTTACCCGCCACCACTCACTGGGTGTGGTGCATGAACACCACAGTTCCTTGGCCAGCAGGTTTGATGGAGTCACTTCCATTAATTCTTTAAGTACCTCCTTCATGACGTTAAGAGGCCAGTCTCGTCGAGTTACATCTAGACTAAGCCCCACTGCTTTTAGAGCAGGTCCAATATGACTATAGTAGAGCTCACTGGGACGGGGTACTGGAGGCACTGCCTGCTGATGGAAAGAGTCTTGAGCCTTTGAAAGTTAAAAGAAAAGTGAGATAAAAAAAAACAACTACCCAGGATCCAGAAATGATAATGCAAATGCATGCACCAAGTGGTTCGAATATTGTCTGTTGTGGTTTGTAGATAACACAAGTGCATTTAACACTACCTTCTGGGCCTGCAGCACAGCCTCCCTCTGCTGCCAGCGCTTGTACAGGCCAAAGAGTGGTGTTGCACCATCCACCCACTGAATGAGCCCTGATCTGGTTCCAAGAGGGGTGACTGAGTAGTGGCGAGCATGGAAGCGTGGCTGCTCTTGCTGGTTGATTTTCGTAAACATGGTGTTGACGATGGACAAAAACTGCATGATGCGCTCATCCAAATGCAAATCCTCCAGACCTAATAATAAGTAACAAGATTGAATCAGTAATTCTTAAAAGCTGACACAAGTGCAACTTTGACTCCAGTTTAAGTTTCAGAAAAAGATGTGGTTTCATTTTTTTTTCATGCAAATTGATTTGTGAGCAATTTTCTGGAAGAGCTCATTTCAATACAAGACCAAATCATGATACATATTTGATCACACTCTAAAATCTAATTTCTATTAATGCAGTGACCATCTGTTCCCCAACCCTTACTGTAAAGGCCATGTTATGCTTACATTATGGGGTTAATAAAAAGGCTACTTACAATTCAATTTCCTTTAACCTCTATACTTTTAAAACAGTCAATTTAAATATTGTAGCCTATGGATAACCCCTAGAGACTATTTTTTGATGAAGGCAGTTTCATGAAACCCCAAACCATCAAAGACCAAATGTTTGTTGCACAGAACATGTGTTTCTATAAAAATGAAATGTTTTCAATATTTTGCTCTTACCGCACACAATTCATTTCACATATATCAACCAAGCAATCTAAGAAAATGAGTACATCATTCAAGTATTTCAGGACATAACCACTATGGTTTTCTAATTTTTGTCAACTGCAGCATTTTGAAATTAGTGGTTGGGTGTTAAAAATCAAAACACTTACACATGTTCAACTTATCCACCAACTCCTGATACAGAAGTTGTACTTGTACTGAGGAACAGTTGTCACACAGGCATCATCATATTATTTCCACTTTTGCCTCCTCATCTCTATTACAATATTAACTTTTCTCCCCCATCTTCTTCATAGTTTCCTTCAATAACTGTTGTTGGGTTGATACATTAAAAGTTAGACAAACAATGACTACAAAGGGAGGGAGTATGGCCAGAGGACCAAAACTGCCTGATATCACTACCCAGAGTTCCCTACAATGTCAACAACAATGGAATGTTATTGACATTCCATTGTTGTTGTCCATGTCAATTTTCTCAAAATATGGATATTCTGTGTTTTGACATACAGCTTCCAGACTTCAGTGTTAACCCAAGTTTAAGTGAGACAGCAACTTTGTTTAGTATTGTTGGGAAGATTGACTTGTCCGAAGATGCTGTTTTGTGTCCTACCTTTGAAAAGATATGGGTAAGTGCGTCCATCTGAGCCCAGGAAAAAAAGCTTCTTTGGTTTAGTTTTAGTTGGCAGGATGGTGATGGTGTTGCCTACACTTCGAATGGTGACAGCATCTGACGCTGACACCTCACCTGGCAGAGCCATCTCTGTTGTTTTCATGGAAACCAGGCGGGGACTTATTTCATCCAGATGAAGCAGATAACTAGCTCGCTTTTGAGCACGCTGTTGCAGGCTCATCATGATCTGAGAAAAAACTCAAAACATTGGGTCAAGTTGCCAAGCATTTCACATATCAATTGTTGTTTGGAAATAAATAAAAATAAAATATAAAATTACACACTATAAAGCTCAAACCCTCTCAGTTTATTGATGGTTTTTAATATGTGTAAACAGATACATTGGAACAAAAACAGATGTTCACACACCTGTTTGAAAGGGAGCCAACTACTAGCAGGGCTAGCAGGGTTTGAGGGGTTTTTCAGTCGCTCAAGAGCCGAGGTAATGGCATCACCATAGGTCTGCTGGAACCATGCTTCATGTGGTGTCTCTGCTGGAGCCCCTGTAATGCTGCAGACGTGATCCAATGCAAACACCACAGGACGCATCAAGGCAGAGTGCTTCTCACGCATAATGGCAATCTTTTCATCCCTACAGAAAAAAACAGCTTTGCAAACTTGGCAAGAATTTTTCAGAGGTCAAATTATTTCCTTTAGTCAAGTTTGGAGTGACAAGCCTTGAGAATATACCTTGGGAAAGAAACGTACTGCTCATCAACATTCACTGTTTGTGTCATTGCTCTCACTACAAGTTAAGACATGCAATACATTTGATTTTAAAGAGCTTACATGTAAGACCATAAAATGTTGTCCCAGTTGTTATTGTCCAAACCTCTCTAAAAACAGTAACAGCTGACTGCATGTCAAATTATGTGGTAAATAATGTGGACTTTGACTTATATACTAGGGCTTTTCTAGTATTTCTGACAACTCAAAAGGGCTTTACACCGCAGGTCACATCAACCCATTGACACCAATTTGCTCTCACCTTCAATCACGGATTGTTCAGAGCTGCTATGTAAGCTGTCCATCAGTATTAGCCAACACATCCTCGCCCTTTCATACCCTTTTACATGCCACTGATGCAGAAGTGAAAGCAATTTGGAGTTAAGTGTCTTACCCAGGGCTCAAGAACACATCAACATGTGACAGCCAGCGCAGGGCTTGAACCCGCGTCCGTCCAGTTACTGGTTGAGCACACTATGAGACTGAGCTACTTATTACATACTTTTTTCTCCTTAGAGTATTAAACATTTAGAGTTTTGTTTTTTTTATCATTTCAACAGGTCAAGTTTTCTGGAGATTTAACTATGAAGACAGATGTAAACTAGAAGTACCACATGGAAGTTATAGGCCTCTGCACGGTATACAAAATATATGCAAGTGGCAGATTTAATTATGTCATTTCTGTTGATGGTTGATGCAGGATAAAGCACTTGGAGTTGAGCAGGTCCATGGTAGCAGGTCATCAATGATTGCTTGTCAAGGCCATACTAACATACAATGCATGGCCAAAAAAAAGTCGCTACCTGTATTTAACTACACAAATAGGTACAAGCCTCCTATTGGATAATTACTGCATGGGAGATTATCTTTCAGCTGGCAACAAGCTATTTGATCCCAGCTGATGCAATGAGTAGCTTCTCATTTCTCAAACAACCATGTCGAAAGACACATCCTGTGGTCGAGGAAAAGATGTTAGTCTGTTTAAGAAGGGTCAAATCATTGGCATGCATCAAGCAGAGAAAACATCTAAGGAGATTGCAGCAACTACTAAAATTAGGTTAAGAACTGTCCAACGCATTATTAAAAACTGGAAGGATAGTGGGGAACCATTGTCTTCAAGGAAGAAATGTGGTCGGAAAAAAGTCCCAAATGATTGTGATCAGCGATCACTTAAACGTTTGGCCAAATCAAATTGAAGAAAAACAAGGTATGTTTAAAAGTGAAAGTAAGAGCTTTTCCACAGGCACAATGTGAAGGAAACTCTAGGGACTGGAACTGAACAGCTGTGTAGCCTTAAGAAACCCACTAATCAGGAAGGCTAATCGGAAAAAAAGGCTTCAGTTTGCTAGGGAGCATGAAGATTGCACTCTGGAGGAATGGAAAAAGGTCATGTGTTCTGATGAATCCAGATTTACCCTGTTCCACAGTGATGGCCGCAACAGGGTAAGAAGAGAGGCAGGTGAAGTGATGCACCCATCATGCCTAGTGCCTACTGTACAAGCCTGTGGGGGCAGTGCCATGATCTGGGGTTGCTGCAGTTGGTCAGGTCTAGGTTCAGCAACATTATGTGCCCAAAGAATGAGGTCAGCTGACTACCTGAGTATACTGAATGACCAGGTTATTCCATCAATGGATTTTTTCTTCCCTAATGGCACAGGCATATTACAAGATGACAATGCCAGGATTCATCGGGCTCAAATTGTGAAAGAGTGGTTCAGGGAGCATGAGACATCATTTTCACACATGGATTGGCCACCACAGAGTCCAGACCTTAACCCAGTTGAGAATCTTTGGGATGTGCTGGAGAAGGCTTTGTGCAGTGGTCAGACTCTCCCATCATCAATACAAGATCTTGGTGCAAAATTAATGCAACACTGGATGGAAATAAATCTTGTGACATTGCAGAAGCTTATTGAAACAATGCCACTGCGAATGCGTGCTGTAATCAAAGCTAAAGGCAGTCCAACGAAACATTAGAGTGTGTGACCTTTTTTTTTTGGTGGCGACTTTTGTTTTGGCCAGGCAGTGTATTCATTTAAATCGCTAAATGCTCCTGTGCTTCACAGTTTAATTGTTAAGAAAAAATAACATTTGTACAATGGCAAAACATAAAATCAACCATCAATCAACTTAAAGTATCATACAACAATAACATCAATATCAATAACATATTCAAATACATTAAATAATATTGGAAAATACCAATAATAACTTAAATCTACTCTATGTTTCTATAGCTACAGTGAGCTCTAGAAACCCCACACTACCATCATAGCAGACTGATTTTAGTCTGACAAAAAACAGCACTGTTTCTTCAATGCTTGCAGAATACCAAGCAAAGCTGTATGAGGACAAAGTGATCAAGCCGGACCCTGCAATGTGGGGTGAAATTACTGTGATTACACACATATGCCTCCGCCTGCAGCACTGCGCTGTCCAGGCCACAGGTAATTCTATGGGGATGATGGTGTTGCAGGAAAGAGCCAGATGGCTTAACCTGACCAACCTGTCAGAAAGAGAAAAAGAGGGCCCTTTGGGCATGCTGATTGTTTCTGACAGGATTTTTGGCACCGCTAAGGACTCTATGGAGCAGCAGTGTGAGGCCAGTAAGCGATGAACCTGGATGAAGCCCTTCAGCTCCGCCTTTCCACAAGACTGAGCCTCCCCTGGCCCTACAGCAGACGTTTGCTCGGGCTGTCTGGTGGCCTTTTCAGCTTAAAAAAAAAATCAACAGGCGTATGAAACCACAACCCACACTGGCACCAGCGGTGGTGGCTGGACCAGGACACCCACTGCAAGCTGCCAGTCTTCAGGTTAGGAAGAAGAGGACAGCCAGAAAGCCTCCCCTCTCAACACTGATGATAGAGCTGGATTTTCCCACCTGAACATGGCCCACCATTGACTCTGTCAGTGCACTAACACCCCGCGCATGCACAGTGTCAACAGTGTGTTATAACTGCACTCAGTCACTTGAAGACCCCATAACACAGTTAATGCCACACTGTGCAGTTGAAGTGACTGCTGCATCTCTCTCTCCAACAATGAGCGAAAGGCAGGCAGGGTTAACGACCTCAGCCTGGATATTGAGAACAATATCACAGGGATACAGGCTTCAGTTTGCTGCTGCTCCTCAGGTTAAATACATTTCCAGGGTCACAGAGAGTCAGCTTGTTCAGTTCATGGCCATCAACCTCAAAGATGCTTACTTCCACATTCTAATTTATCCACAACACATGAAATATCTGAGGTTTGCTTTTTGGGGTGTCTTTTACGAGTACAGTGCGCTTCTTTCTGGTCTGTGTCTGAGCCCTATAGTGTTTGTGCAATAAACAGATGCGGCAGTAGCCCCTCAGACAGCAGGGCATTGCCACATATTTAGACGACTGGGTCCTACTGGCATGGTCAGAACAGGAGGCTATGACAAACGAATGTCGTCATTGGCCACTTGGCTGACTTGTTCTGCAATTAATCTCGAAAAGAATGCGTTGACACTGGCGCACAGCAAAATTTTTCTAGAATTATCTCTGGACTTGGTTTTGTTCACTGCCCGCTTGTCAGTGGAAAGAGTGAGAGACTTCTGAGCGTGCCTCGCATATTTCTAGCTGCACAAAAATGTCCCTTTCACAATTACTGGGTTTGAGGACATCGGCAAACCAATTAAGTAAGTGATTTGTATATTGTAGAGTACCTTCTGTCTGCTGCTGACAAGGTAACCTTTTGTCAGAAGCATCCGTAGTGATTCATTTTGGCAGTATTGGGTCGTAGATGGCAAGAAGGGGTGTTCTAGTAGCAGTGTTTTTAACTCTGCAAAACTGCCTCAGTTCATTTAAGTTCAGCTCAACCACTCAATGATTGTTGTGTGATTTGGCAGAAACTTGTTGAACCAGGATGTCAAGCTTAAGATGAAGTGTAAAGCTGATGTCCTCCGGTGCGGTAGCCTTGGCAATGGCTGTAAGATAGTCTGGACTTGGGTGTAGACCTTCTTTGCTAAAGACATGTCAGGCTGACATAGAGTCAGAGCTCTACTAAGCCTGATTCCTCTAGTCCTCAGCTGTGAGGGCTTTGTGAGCTTCTTAAACAATAAGCAACCCCCTGCCCTCAACACTCAGTTTTCATTGTTATGCTGATGTTACTTAACTGTACATATCAACAAAGCCAGTTGAAACAAATCAGTCATCTAAACTAGAAGCATGTATAAAGGACATTAGAATCTGGATGGCCAGACATTCACTTCTTCTTAACTCAGACAAGACAGATGCTATTGTGCTGGGCCCCGGACACCTTAGAGCAGGAGTGGGCGACTTTTATAACCAAGAGGGATGCTTTTTTTTTTTTTTTTTTTTTTTTTGAGTGCCTGAGGGCCTCACTGTTATATATTGTTGGGCACTCTTGATGAGGAAAAAAATATAGAATAAACAAAAAATAGCAAATAAAAAGCTTCAAAAATGGATAATACCTGCATTAATACATTTTAACTTAAATACAATTAAAAATTCACAATTTAATCAGCTTGAGACATAACTAAAGCCAATTTAAGCTTCTTTTTAATGCAATAAAAGAATGGATGTTTACCAGTTTTTAAAGCACAAATCTATTACCTGTACCATTGTTTCCAAATATAGTTTATACTAATACTAAATATTATATTTTATTGCCTCCAAAAATATATTAGAGATGCAATCATTGCAAAATAAGTTCTTTAATGACTTGTAAAAAACAAAGCATGTAAAATCAATCTAAGGTTGGTAGAAATACACTATAATGTTCATCCTGGTTACTTTGAAGGCAGTTACAATAAGTAGTCTGTTAGAGGCCGCTCTGACATAGTGTATGCTTGAGTAAGACAGCCAGGTGAACGGTAGAAAAAGTGATGTTTTCAGTATAGAGTGTGCCACATGGATACATTTGCAGAAGCTAATAACACCTGTTGAGTAATCCTTCACCTTTATCTTATGGCCTTTAAAATCATAAATACTTCATCCTTGCAATCAAAACATATTACAGCAAGGTTTGATAAAAATATTAAAGACTTCTTGAGATATTGCTTTCAGAAGCAAAGATGCCAACAAAGTTATGTTACCTTTGACCTCTGACCATCAAAATGTCATCAGTTAATCCATGAGTCAGAATGAACACCTGTGCAAAGTTTAAGGTTGACTAAGAATTCTTGAAAAATTGCATTCACATGATCACATTCATAAGCACAGGGTCTTATCATCAGTTAATCCTTGTGTCATGGTGAGATTTGTGCAAAGTTCGAAGAACGATTTTTTGACGATCAAAATCTAATCAGTTGTTGCTGAAGACAGCAGACATTTTTGCAGTGCTTGATGCAAATCCATTTAAGCATTCTTGAGATATTGAGTTTACAAGCAGGGTATTACAAAGCGGCCCCATGGCATTTAACATTACTCATGACCTTAAAAATCTTAGTTTATCTTGTATTATATATGACATTTTTACAGAGTTTGAAGATAAATCCCTACAGTACTGTCTTAATATCACAGTAAAAAATAGTTTTTAAAAGCAATGGGTAAACATGAGGCTGATTGACATTGAGCTTTGACCACCAAGATCTACTTTATTCATTTTTGAGTCAGAGTGAACATTTGTGTAAAGTCTGATGGAAATCCCTTTTCACTTTTTGGTGAGATACTGTGTTCACAGGCAAAGGATGACTACAAGATTCCATGACCTTAACCACTGACCTCTAACAATCCAATTCTAATTTTTAAAGTTTATCCTTTAATCAAGGTGAACAAGTGGTCAAAGGTTGAAGAAAATCTCTTGAAGACTTTTGAGATATCCTGTTCACAAGACCTTGACCTTTATGCATAGAAGTACGTATGTATGACAAGCTGAAAACATGATGCCTCTGGCCTGCATAGTTGCATGTCATCATTTAACCGTGGTGTCCAGCATACGATATGGTCTTCAAAGGTAGCTGGACATCTTTTTGGGCAAGCCTGGTCTGACTGGAAACGATGGCATTCATTTTACTTTGGTTGAGTTTACTTAAACTAAATCATGACCTGTCAGAGGTCCTTTGCACTTGTTTTAGGGCTGTTTTCCAGCCATTACTCTTATGTCAGTTATGATAATGATAAATATAACAATTATTCCAAAGAGACTGTGTCTAGTCCCTGATCCAAATCTTCCATAACTGTTAACACAAAAACAAATGAAAGAGGTGTCAATCATTATATTCTAGTTAAAATTAAAACTTCAAATGCAGAAACTCGGAAAACATCAGATGATTAAATATGTTCTGTTAAACATCTGATCACTGACATCCAAATCTTTACAGGTGAATGATCTTACATCAGAAAATCACACTGATTTATTTTATATAACTGTAATGGGGCTGTGCCATGAGGAACATGTCAGTTTAAATGAATCCACCCCTCCCAGTCATTTAAATACTCATGTACCATGAGACACAGGCCGCGGTGGTGGTGTAGCAGATATTTATGATTCTTGCCTCCTGATCAATCCTTGACCAAAGGCTAGTTACACTTCTGATGAAATCCTTGTTCTAAGCTTATCAAATTCTGATTCAAAATCTGCCAGCCAGTCTTATTTGCGATAATTCACCATTATCCAGGGCCCCTATTCTTTTTGTTTTCAATTTAGATTTTATTGTTTCCTTCAAAAAAAACAAACATTTTTAACATTGTTACATCCAGTAAGTCTCTCATTTGCTCCAAGGAGCCAAGACAAGAGATGACACAAAAATACACAAAGGTTTGGGAGCCAGCTCTGTATTGTGTACCTTGCACTTAACCCTACGTCTTGCACAGATATCAAAGAAAGATCATAGAGTTCTGGAAAAAGTAGGATTAAAAAAAAAAAAAAAAAGTATAGAGCATCCAGGAAGTTGTACAAATTAGAAATGACATAAGGAATATATAAATTAAGAAATTATTACAACGGCAACAACAATAATAATAATAAAGGAGACAATAGTGAAAACAATGGATTAAATCTGAAACTCATAATAAAATATAAATAATAATAATAATAACAATAAAGCCACATTATGAGAGACACAACAATTGCAGGAATGAGATACACTAAAACAAAACCACAAATGTGTGCAGAAAATCAAGCAGAGTGACAAATCTTGAATTTATTTTGTAGATTAGCCATTCATAGGAGGTTGTTTCTGATAAAGTCACGAACCACTCAGAATATGCTGGAATGTTCTGACCCAACCAGTGTCTCAAAATTACCCTTTTGGCTGTAGTGATGGCTACCTTCAGCCACTGGGATTGGAGCCTACCAATTCTGTCATTACCTTCAAGGCAGTTTAACAGACATAAAGCAGGTGTTAGTATAACTTCTTTTCCTAGGTTATCCCCAATCTTTTCCATGACTCTTTGCCAGTAAGTGGTTAACCTAGGACACATTAAAAACATATGAGTGATATCACCCTGATCTAATTTACATCGCCACAGGGCCCCTATTCTTTATTCTTATCAGAATTCTCTGTGTTTATGTCAAATTTAGTCCTTAGCACTGATGACATATTCATCGTAAGTGATTTTAATATCCATGTTTACAGAGAAAGTGATATCCTTAGCTCTGCTTTCATGTCCCTAATAGACTCAGTTGGTTTTACTCAGGCTGTACGTAAAGCTGCCCATCATATTAACCACACTCTCAACCTTGTTGTAGCATACGACCTTGATACTGATGAATTAAAAGTCTTTCCAGAAATCCTCTGTTATCTGATCATATCTGGGTAACTTTTAACTTCTAGGAGGATTTTGCTTTTTGCAATAAAACAGTGAAGAGTAGAATTATGTCCAATAGTGCTGTGGCTAAATTAAAAGAGGCCATCCCTGCTGCTTTAAATTCAGTGGCTTGGCCAATTGAAAACTATTTTATTAACTGTAGTCCCTTTCAGATGGATCAATTAGATTAGATTAGATTAGATTAGATTAGATGAGATAGAATTTTTTTAAACACTTGGGAATACTCCCCCGGGGAAATTAAGAAATTGTTGATAGCTCTGCTGATTTCCTAAGATCAGCTTTGAACAAATAACTATTAAATATCAGAGGATAGCTCCTTGGTTTAGTTCTGAAACTCCTGCACTTAAACAAACATCCTATAAATTACACCCCTTTCCCACTGTCCAAAAAACCCGTTTAAACCCAGTAACAATTGGCTCCTGCCGGCAGTTTGAAAGGGTTTAATCAGCATTTCATCCCGGGTTGACTGACCCTGCAAGCGACACAGGTTTTTATTGGCTCTCCTCCAATCAGCAACATCACACCCGGGTCAACTCGCAAATTTACGGATGACATCGGCTCAACGTGCCCATTGCATAACATCGCGCCCGTCCCCTCCGTCTGTAACTTACGCGACTCTTTGCCATCTCAGCAACAAATTCCATCTGCCTTTGTATCATCAGTGGTCGAATGTCATTCAGTCTGCGCCGAGTTTGTACATTTTGAATGAGGGACAAAAGTACAAAGTACGGAAAGCAGCTGACCACCGTGTCCAAGGCTTCCATGCTCCTTTCCATTGTTTACATGGTCATGTTTCGTCGAGCTGATGATGTCATCAACATGATGACATCAGCTTGAAGCACCGAGGAAAAAAAAAGCCATGCAGCTCGTCTGCTGCTGATTAGACCCGGGTCTGCTGGCAGTGGGAAAGGAGTCACTTGACGATTATCAGCAGGTTAACCTGCGTTGAAAAAACCTGCGTTGACCTGCTTATTTTAGTGTGAAAGCGGTATTAGAGAGAATGTGGTGCTACAATAAAAGGAAAGAGTCATTAATACTTTGGCTGGAAAGTCATAATAAATACATGACAGCCTTACGACATGCTCGAGCTGTCTACTACTCCATAACTTGACAGGCCAGACGGACAGTTCCATATATCTGTCACGGAAATATTTCACTAGTCCATCTGGGAAAGAGCCGTTTGAAAATGTTTATAGAGGAGAAACCTTCAAAAACAACTGCAGCTGGTGATTGGACAATCGTTCTGCTCGTCACACTCATCACAGACCAATCCATATCAGGCCACAGTATGACATAGCAGCTAGACCCTGTTGTTAGCTGTTAGCTGTTAGCTTAAACTATGTTTCAGTCTTTAGACTATCATCTTATATTAATTATACCACATAGATGTATCTTTTACCACTTATATGTGACATGAACTTTGTCAACGACAATCCCCACCAGGTTCCCCAAGTAAACTTCTGAGGAGAGCATATTTTGCCAAGTGTCGTTGAGTAACCATAACTCCAGGCTACCATACTAAGTGGCATCGTTTGCGCAGCATTTCCGCATCTCTTCCAGTTTCCCAGCAGGGATCCCTGGTCAGGGGAAGAGCAAAAACATGATTTCCCCTAAGAGAAGCTTTAAGTGACGTTCCCTGCTCCTCTTTTAAAGAATAAAATTGAGTCCATTTCTGCTAAAACTGCAGATATTGCCGCATCCATGGAGACCGCTTCAGAAGCCGGAATTGTTTTCAAATATGCAGTTTCTTCACGCTGTCATCACGTCTAAAAATCAGCCCTATCCTGTCTCAGAGCAATGCTGAAAAGTTAGTCCACGCTTTTGTTACCCCTAGATTGGATTATTGTAATTCTCTTTTATCAGGCTGTCCCAGCAAGTCACTTAAGACTCTTCAGCTGGTTCAAAATGCTGCAGCACGTGTACTGACTAGAACTAGGAGAAGAGATCATATTACTCCTTTATTAACTTCTCTGCATTGGCTTTCCATAAAATCGAGAAAATAATTCAAGATTCTTCTTGTCACCAAAAAAGGGTAGGCGCCAATTTATCCGAAAGAACTTGTAGTGCCGTACAACCCCTCTAGAATGTTACTCTCCCCAAATGCTGGCCTACTCGTGGTACCATCAGTCTCTAAACATAGAATAGGAGGGAAAGCCTTCAGTTATCAGGCTCCTCTTCTTTGGAATCATTTGCCAACTACAGTTTTGGGAGGCAGACACCCTCTCTACCTGTAAGGTTAGACTTAAAACATTCCTTTTTGATAAAGCTTTCAGTTAGGGACCAGCTCATAGCCCATAGTTAAGATGCAATAGGCTTAGACTGCCTGGGGATTTGCCACACTGAGCTCCTCTTTCTTTATCTTTCTAACACTCTCTGTCCATGTTCTCTCTATGTATCACTTTATATATCTCTCTGCCCCTTTTTGTTTGTTGCTGTACTCATCTCTGGTTCTTGTCTTGTAGGTAGCCTGGGATCGTTGGTGTGGAAGGCCTGCTGCTGTGGACCCACAAAGCTTAAATTACTACAATTACAAATATTTGTCCATTCCTTCAGCCCCATTCCATTATTCAGTGAAATTCCTGATATTGACTTCAAAGAGATAAACAAAATTAAATATATGATAGTTCCTGCAAACAGCTCAAATATATTAGTGTGGCCTTGACAAACAATCATTGCTGCCGTGGACCCTGGTCAACTCCAAGTGCTTTATCCTGCATCAACCAACAACAGAAATGACATAACATAAATTTATACTTTTAGACCAGTTAAACCCAACTGAATGGCAGTTCAACTAGATGCTGCTATATAGCTCAGTCCTCGCTAATTTAATTCAATCAATTTAGATGTTAATGTTAATATTAAAATTACCTCTCTATCCATGGTTGCTATTTATTATACCTCCAAAATGAATATTTTTACAACCATACAGACATGAGGATCCCCTTGAAAACGAGATGCCACATCTAAAGGGGCTAACCTCAATTAAATTTATATTCAGCAGAGACAAATGTGATGAGTTCAGATTTATGATCTGGGTGTCCATGGGTTTGTTGCTATCATAAGTTCTTAATCTTAGTCCCTTTGTCTCTACCTGGATGGATACATTTCTGGATGTAAGTATATACATACACGTGTATTACATATATGTATATGTATATGTATAAATGCATATATGTGTATCTATAAAATGAAGAATATGTCTTCAGCCTGCTCTATTGTCTATCTGTATCTAGTGTCTTGCCCTAACACTAAAGATTGATTAATAAAAAGGACTGCAAAAAAATAGAGACAGGGAAGAATCTGAAGCATAGAATAATGGAGAGGGCAGAGCCTGGTTGAGGGGCCTGAGCTAGGGCCTACTCACCTCTGTCAGACTAGGCTTTTGCTCTAACACCCCCTATTGAAAAAAAAGCAATAATAAAAAAATAGTTTTTTTTTGTTTTGATGTTTGCCCCCAAATGGCGTTTTTCCTGCTCATCTGGCATTTCCTTGACTATCTATTTATAGCTCTTACTTTGTCTGCCCATTTTTTTAAGTGTCTGTCCATCTGGCAGAACCCTCGATACCCCATTACCTTCCTATATTGGGACCTCCCTATTCCTGACAATGTCTATGTGCCCTGGAGCTGCTTCTTCCTCCTGGACTTTGTTCTGACCTTTGTACTCTTCATTTTTCATTAAACTAGTGATTGAAACTGGGGTATCTGTTTCATATACATTGCTACACCACTAAAGCACCTAGACAGTTGTAATAATTGCCTAATAATCAAGTTAATCAGCCTTTAAGTTTTCCAGCCTTTGTTACTGGGGGAAAGGTTGAAGGTGATAGCCCAAACTGCAAGGATTAACTTTAACTTCCCTGTGAGAAAGAAGCTACAATCTATTTCTACTATTTAAAAAACTTTAGTTTTGTCTTAAGATATTGGTAGTTATCACTTACCTGCGGAGTGTGTTGTTGCTCTGCACCCTCTTGACCTCATCCTCCAGTTGCTGTATCCTACGCAGGACATGCATATGTTGTTGTTGTAACACACCCAGCCACAGTTCATCCCACAGCAAAGTTACTCTGCGCAGCTCACCAACTAGCTGCTGGACCTAATCACCAGAAAGGACAGTTCAGCATAAAATAAAATCAGATTCATGGACATGTAAGGGTAGATGAATTTAATTTGTCTGAAACCAGAGAGGGACACATTCCCTGGATGACTTTACCTTTAGGCTTTAATTTTCTGTTTCAGCTTATACAGAATTTTTATATTTAGTCACCTGATTGAATTCACCTACCTGGATTAACCAAACCTGACAAGTAAAACTAGTATATATGTATATGTTTAAGTGTTATGTGTGTTGATGCTTTGAGGGTTAAAAACAATATTTCTAAATGAATGGGGTAAACTTTTTTTGGAAAGGCACCAGCATGTGCCCTCCTACCTGAAGTACCATAGTAGGGTTTGCAAAGGACAGTTTTTCCACAATCTTGCTGTAACAGTCCTGCATCAAAGCTTGGTCCTGACTGGAGCAGAAGCTAGCCAACTCTTCTGGGGCTCCTCCTCCTTGCCCACAGTTATCAAGTTGCTCCTCTCCCTCCTCTTCCAAGCCATCTCCCTGTATGCTACCGAGGAAGGTAGGCAGGGCTGAGGGCAATTTTCTTCCTGTGGATATATCAAATTAATAGAGCATATGTCTCTATATTTTAGAGCAACAGTCAAACTGTAGCCACAGCTGACATTTTAGCTTTTGCAGGACTAGGTAATAATGAAAATGTTCTTTGTAAATGTAAATGTTCTTTATTTATACAGCCCTTTACAACAACCCTTTTGGTGAACCAAAGTGCTTTACAATAGATAGTAAATAAAAAGGAATAAATAAAAACAATAAAAAGCAATAAAAACAATAAAAGCAATAAAATACAATAAAATAAAGTAAATGTGTCACCACACTACTGGTGCTAAAAGCCAACCTAAATAAGTACGTTTTCAGTCCAGATTTAAAGAGGCCCAGGTCAGAATTAAGACGTATTTCGACGGGGAGCTTGTTCCAGAGCCTGGGGGCAGCAACGGAAAAGGCTTGGTCACCCCAGTGTTTGTATTTTGACCTCAGCACTTCCAGCAAAAGTTGGTTGGACGACCTCAGAGTTCGACCAGGCTCCCAAACAGTTAACAGCTCAGTTAAATACAAAGGAGCGAGGCCATTACGAGCTTTAAAAACGAAAGTTAAAAGTTTAAAATCAATCCTGTAATGGACGGGAAGCCAGTGAAAGGATTTAAGAACAGGAGTGATGTGCTGTCGTCTGTTGGTGCTGGTTAAAAGACGGGCAGCAGCGTTTTGCACAAGCTGGAGGCGACCAAGAAAGTCCTGGGAAACGCCAACATAAAGAGCGTTGCAGTAGTCAAGTCTTGAACTTATAAGTGCATGGATGGCTTTCTCAAGGTCGTGACTGCTTAAAAACGTTTTAACTATGGCCAGAAGACATAGCTGGAAAAAAACTAGTTCTGACAATATTGTCTATTTCTTTGTCAAACCTCAGATGTATGTCAAGAACCACTCCCAGGTTTTTGACAGTCTGACTGGAACTAAAATAAAGTGCCTCATTTCATATTACACAAATAATACCCATCTCAAATAATTCAGGACTTTGTGTAATATGTAAAAAAGGTTCTTGAATCTTTATCAACCTTGATTAATTTGGATACAGCAGAAATATAAGATATTTCAATGTTTTTAGTCTGATCAACTTTCTTTTTTAATGTACACACATTCTAAATTTAATGCCTCTGACACTCTCCAAAAATGTCAGGACAGGGTAAAGAAGACTAGAAAAATGATCAAATACTCAAAAACACCTGAAACAATCCACAGGTATGCATGCTAAGTGGGAAAATGTGACTGCACCATGATTGGGTAAAAAACAGCACTCCTGAATGGCTTAGTTGCTAATATAAATAACGACTTTCACTCTCCTAAATGTGCAATTGCATGAATTTAAGATATTTTACCATCTACTGTCCACAATTTTAATGGAAGAGGGGATGAACACTTGCAAGTCCCTGAGAAATTCCTCAGGCACCATGGCATTAAAAACAGCATAATTCTGTAATGGATTAGACAACCTGGATTTAAGAACATTTCAGAAAACCATTTTCTGTCAATACAGTGCATTGCTGCACCTCAAGAAGTGAGATAAAACTGATAACCTAGTGGTAAGGTTGTACCCAAGTTGGACACTTTGAATTAAGTTTCGCATATTGCTCCTCTCCTGTTGGTCATTAAGCCCTGTGAATGACTCCATAACTTGGTCAGGTGTACCAAGGTACCTCTTGCCCAATGACAGCTGGGATCAGTTTTTGACCCCTGCAACTCAGAAAAGGACAACTGGTAAAGACACTGGATGGCAGAATGGGCTATACCCTGTGAAGCAAAGCCATAGATCACCAATTTCTTTCTTTCTTTGGGCCCAAGACAATTTGAGGTGGACTGACCCAGAGTATAAAGGTGTGCTGGGGTAGGACAAGCCCACATTTCAAATTGTTTTTGTAAACAATGGCCTTTAAGTTCCTGAGATGTAGTGAAAAGGGCAATCGAGATTGGTTAAAAGCAAAGTGCAAAGGCCAGCATCTGTGACAGTGTATTGGTGCCTATGGCAAAGGTGATCTGAACATCTGTAAAGACACCATTAATACTCAGGCGTGCAGTAAATAAAGGTTTTGGGCAAAATATGCTCCATCCAGACAACATCTTTATAAGGAAAGTCCCTACTTATTTCAGGAAGACAATGCCAAGCCCCATCCTGCACAAGTTGGTACAGCATGGCTTTGCACTTAAAGCATTTGGGCATTGGACAAGCCTACATGGAAAATATGAAGCACAAATTATAAGAACTGGAACCCCACACTGTTAACCAACTCACGCAAGCATCAATGGGAGAGAAACTGTTCTAAATACATTCAACCATCAATATCTTAAGTTTCAAGATGCTTAAAGAGTGTTGGTTTGTTAGAGGAAAACTGAAGGACAGTGGTGAACATGCCGATGTCCAAATTTGCTCTGCAACACATTGCAGACAGTAATGTGTGTATTTCTAAAAAAACAAAGTTGATCATTATCAACATTAAAAATCTTGTCTCAGTGTTGTTCTTGACTATATTAAGTACACTACAGACCCTTTCCAAATTAAAGCTGCAAGCAGCGTTGGACGGGTCCTCGCTCCTCGCAGGTCCCTCATGCCCGTTTGACCTCCATTTTCAATGTTTCATCCCTTTCTGACCCTTTGACCTGCTTTAAGTTAGACTGAGGTATGTAGCTGCAGCCCTGTCAGGAGCCTCAGTCTTTATAATGGGTGTGTATTACACATCCCATTCAGTGAGTCACATGACCAGCTGCTGCCAATCAGTGAGTGAATGACATCATCTGCTGCCCTCATATTTGAAATTCAAATTCAGCAGCAGAGCAGCACAACAACCAAAGCTATAGAAACATTTCCTCACCACTGCCACAGTTTTGACCAAATCTCTCTACAAGTTATATGACTGGACTGGAAATTTTGTCAGGAATCCATTCGTGTAATTTTCAAAGCTGTCGGACTTTTTGTTTTTTTCTGTAGAGGCTGATCTTCCACAGGTTGTCCAGAGCTGTATTTTCACTCCCCATTCATTTGAATGGGGGGAGCTGGGAGGGCTTCTTTGGGGTTCACCAACTTTGAGGGCTTGTCATTCGAAAACCGTTTGAGAAACAACAAAATCCCGAATAACTTTTGATCATCAATGCCTCCTCTGTCATCTGTCCGGGTTTCAAGCTGATACCATTTACGGCCTCAGAGGAGATAATTTTTGCGTTTGGCATATATTTCCCTTGAAATTTTATTTTGAACGGCAAATTGCCGGTTTCCTGTTTGAGATAGGTCAGGGGTGTCAGCGCGTGATTTGTGGGTCTCGATGGCGCTAGAGAGCTCATTTTGGCCTTTTTGGGGTTAATATTTTGATTTTATAAAATTTTTCGCCGATTCTGAGGGGCGTGCCAATTTTAGTGAGTTTTTGAGCGTGTTTAGGGGGTCAAATTAAGGTTTAAAGACCTGGTGGAATAATAATAATAAGAAGAAGAAGAAGAAAGAAACGCTACAGGAACAATAGGGTCCTTGCCCTTCGGGCAAGGACCTCTCTAGCTGAAGCTAGAGAGGTCCTTTCCCTTTGGGCGAGGACCCTAATAAGAAGAAGAAGAAGAAAGAAACGCTACAGGAACAATAGGGTCCTTGCCCTTCGGGCAAGGACCTCTCTAGCTTCAGCTAGAGAGGTCCTTTCCCTTTGGGCGAGGACCCTAAAAATTAGAATATCATGGAAAAGTTTATTTATTTCCATAATTCCATTCATAAAGTGAAACTTTCATAGATTATAGATTATTGAGTTTAGTAGATGAGTAGCGTGTGACACTCAGTTTAAAACATCTATGCCCTGCAAAATTTGGGCTGATTACTTCACAGTATTCTGATTTTTTGAATTCCTGTTTTTGTGGGTTTTATAAGCTGGAAGCCCAAATTATGTAAAAATAAACAAATAAATACCTGAAATCGTTTAAACTGTGGGCCCTGAATCTATAATCTATTAAAGTTTAACTTTTTGAATGGAATTATGGAAATAAATAAACTTTTCCATGATATTCTAAATTTTTGGAAAGGGTCTGTATATTCCATCTTAATATAGGATGGAAATGATTTACAAATTGCTGCATTGTATTTTTACTGACATTTTTAGAATGTCCCAACTACATTGGAATTTGTAAGATATGTTATATAAATGATGGACTCTGGAAAAGCTAAGCAGGCATATTACATGTAAGAATACCTGTGTTCTGAGCCTCTCCTCCAAGGGAGAGTGAGCCCACAATTGCAGGGTAGAGGATGAGATGTGGGGAGTCCTGGGCCACTCGGCATAGCAGGCTGCATATGCTCTGTCGAATGTATGCTTCTGGATGGTTGAGACGGGAAAAGAGCTGGGGGATGATACCTAAACAGGAGTTGCAGTAAAAGTTGGTTGTCATGGGGAGGAGGATGTGGTTGTGTGGTAGAATTAGGGTGTATTTGCAAAAATTTACCATTAACTTATCAGACAGGGAAACAATATAATATAAATGTTGCTTTTTACTGCATTTTATAAGCATTTACTTTCTTCTCATTTCTGTTTGTTTCTCTGGATACATACCATAGCAATAACTGATGCATAGGTGAGTAACAACCCTTAAAACCTGTTCAGCCCCAGCCCCTTTTTTAAGGCTCCTGCTCGAAACCCATACCCATGAAGAAAAGAGTGTATCTCTGCAACCACAAGGTCTATTTGAATAATTTTGGTGTCATAATAAAAGTAACACTTGAGAGATTTGTCCAGATGTGGAATTATCAGTATATGTGTTACTGGGACAGAGTAAATGAAGATAGAAGTCAGAATAATTTGAAAATCTCATCCTCACCTAAAACAAAAACAATTTTTTATTGTGAATATCTCTCTTAGAAATGATGCTGGGGTGGCTGTGAAACTCTAAAAACTGAATAATAAAATATGTTCACATCATCTCTGCGAAGGATTATTGTTATAAAATGATGCAGAGAAAAATTAAAGAGGTTTGATAACAATATGGTCAGGCAAGGATTTTGAAAAACAGTGCATATTTAGCCAAAAGTCAAAAACATATGTATTTGTCAAATAAAAGCAGACATGACTATAGTCTTAAAGGCACAGTTCACTACTTGTGCTGTAGTGTGGAGGAGCTTTTCTCCTGAGCCCCAGCAGACCCAAAATTGGGTCCTATGGGTCTGAAGAGGTTAAGATTAAACTTGTATCTGAAACTTCATATTGTAAGCATAAAACGCATCGATGACATATTAAGTCTCTATTGACATGTGTTGTGTATAAAAATACAATCTGCATTCAGATGAAAATTTAACTGCTGTCTGAAGCATTTTAGCCTCTGGTTACAAGTTAGCGTTGGCTGTATGCAGCAAAACAATCTGTAGAGGTGGTGTGGATAAACCAAAACATCGTGGAGCATTGGTGGCGTAGTCTGACAGTGTGTTTGGTCAGTAATTCAAGCCCAGCTCTGGGTGTCACATGGTGATATGCACTGAAAATCAACTAATGAAAATCTGATATTGCTTTCGAATTGTGGTTCAACAGAATCATTTTAAAACACAAAGTAATGAAATTGGCCTGGACAAAAATGATGGTACCCCTAGAAAAGATTGAAAATGATTTGACCATAGGGACGTGTTAAACTAAGATGTGTCCTGTAATTAGTTTCACAGGTGTCTTCAAACTTGTAATCAGTCAGTGTGCCTATTTAAAGGGTGAAAAGTAGTCACTGTGCTGTTTGGCATCATGGTGTGTACCACACTGTAAATGGACCAAAGAAAGCTAAGGAGAGAGTTGTCTCAAGAGATTAGAAAGAAAATTATAGACAAGCATGTTAAAGGTAAAGTCAACAAGACCATCTCCAAGCAGTTTGATGTTCCTGTGACTACAGTTGCACATATTATTCAGAAGTTTAAGGTCCACGGGACTCTAGCCAATGTCCCTGGACGTGGCTGCAAGAGGAAAAATGATGACAAATTGAAGATACATATAATACGAATGGTAACCAAAGAGCCCAGAACAACTTCACAAGAGATTGAACTCCAAGGTCAAGGTACATCAGTGTCAGATTGCACCATCCATCACTGTTTGAGCCAAAGCAAATTCAATGGCGGACTCCACTGTTGAAAGCAAATCATAAAAAAGCAAGACTGGAATTTTCCAAAATGCATATTGACAAGCCACAAAGCTTCTGGGAGAATGTCCAATGGAAAGATGAGACAAAACTGGAGCTTTTTGGCAAGTCACATCAGCTCTATGTTCACAGATGCAAAAATAAAGCATACAAAGAAAAGAACACTGTACCTACTGTGAAACATGGAGGAGGGCTCAGTTATGTTCTGGGGCTGCTTTGCTGCATCTGGCACAGGGTGTCTTGAATCTATGCAGGTTACAATGAAATCTCAAGACTATCAAGGAATTCTGGAGCCAAATGTGCTGCCCAGTGTTAGAAAGCTTAGTCTCAGCCGCAGGTCATGGGTCTACCAACAGGATAATAACCCAAAACACACAGCTAAAAACACCCAAGAATGACTAAGAAAAAAACATTGGACTTGTGAAGTGGCCTTCTGTGAGCCCTGATCTAAATCCTATTGAACATTTGTAGAAGGAGCTGAAACATGCAGTCTGGAGAAGACACCCTTCAAACCTCAGACAGCTGGAGCAGTTTGCTCACAAGGAGTGGGCCAAAATACCTGTCGACAGGTGCAGAAGTCTCATTGAGAGTTACAGAAATCCCCCGATTACAGTGATTGTCTCAAAAGGTTGTGCAACAAAACACTGAGTTAAGGGTACCATCATTTTTGTCAAGGCCAGTTTCATTAGTTTGTTTTTTAAAATAATTCTGTTGAACCACAATTCAAAACCAATGTTTGACTTTCAGTAATTTTTTATTTATCATTACTTTTGTCAGTTTCAAGTTATTTCAGTGACCACGTGTGTTTTTCTGTCTTTAACGGAAGGGTACCAACAATTTTGTCCACGTCTGTATACATATATACATATATATACACATATACATATACCTATCTGTCACAATGTTCCCAGTGCTAATTTTTATTTTTATGCGGACAATACTGTCCTGTTACACAGAATCAAGCCCTTTGTCTTCTGCTGGAGGCCTTTGATATTGTGCAGGAAAATCTGAGGAACCTAAAGTTGGTTTTGAATTCTGAAAAAACAAAGCTGATGATTTTCACGAACTCGAAACAGAAGTCACAGAACCTGCTGTCTATTGTTACAGCTCAGGGTCATGTGATTGAGTCTGTATCTTCTTATAAATACCTTGGGTTTGTGATTGATGATTCTCTGTAGTTTAAGCTTCATATTGAGCAGCTTGTAAAGAAGCTAAGGCTGCGGCTGGGTTTTTACTTCAGAAATAAGTCTTGTTTTTCTTTTGCTCCAAAAAACGTCTTGTTGCCGCTGCTTTCATGCCTCTGATTGATTATGGTGATGTATTATACATGCATGCTTCTTCTCAATGCCTTAAATCATTGGATACCGTTTATCATGGAGCTCGAAGGTTCATAACAAATTTCAAGGCTCTAACGCATCATTGTACTCTGTATGAGCGAGTTGGGTGGCCCTCTCTTACCATCCGTAGACTGAATCATTGGCACATCCTGATTTACAAGGCTATATCTGGCCTGCTTCCATCATACTTGAGTAACTGTATTCATGTGAAAAGTTCTGGAAGCTACAGCCTTCATTCTGTGACTCAGTCACAAAATCTTCTCTTGCTATCTGTCCCTAAAGTTCGTCTTGAAATGGGCAAAAGAGGCTTCAGATATGCTGCTCCTGCAGACTGGAATCTGCTACAAGAAAAACTGTGTCTTGGAGAGCTGGTCTCCTTAATTTTTTTTAAATGCAGATTAAAGGCTTTAGAGGAAGATGAAGTAGGCTGTAAATGCTTTGACTGAAAATTTTCTGCTCTGTGACCCTGACTCAACTGGTTGATTTGTCTGTATCTGTGTCTGTAATTGTTTTATGTCTGTAACTTTGTAAATGTGCTGCTGCCTGTCTTGGCCAGGACACTCTTGTAAATGAGATTCTTAATCTCAATGAGGTTCTTCTGGTTAAATAAAGTTTCTATATATATACAAATGTGTGTATGTGTGTTTGTGTGTGCATGAAAGTTTAGGTAAGTTCTACTCTTCACTAGACATACCTTCTAAACTTTATTTTCCTTTTTAAATAGTGGAACACATCACTAATCGCTAGTTAAACCAGGAAATGTGAAAAGTTTGCCATCATCCCATGTGGTTATACCCTTGTAAGGAAATAACCCGTGGGCTTCTACATTGGTGAATGACCTAAACAAAATCTTTACATTAGAACCACAACCAGTTGTTCACACAATTTGTTGGAAGCATTTGTATGTTGGATGCTTATTTTCCAATATAACATACCCCTCCAGGGTGCTGTTGGGGTGGAGGCCAAGCCCAGCTCAAGGCTTTCCCTCAGTTCACCAGCATGCTTCACCAGCAGACGGAGAAGACGTAGGGTTGCCATAACGATGACATCGTCATTGCTCTGTTTGATATTATTAAATGACAGCAAGAGTTTAGGGTCATCCTCATCCATATGAACCTAAACAGAGAAAATACACCACGGTTAAAGACAGTTGAGAATGCTGCTTTGACTTCAAGTCTGTGAATTGCAAAACAATTTTGCTGGCTTTACAAGTTACTTTATAATTGTTATTTCCCACCTGTCCAGCATTGAGCTTGAGGAAGGTAAAATAGGCCTGGCAGGACACCCGGTAGAGACCAAAGATGCGGTCCACCACATGTCTCCAAACCTGTATCAAACCATCTGTAACAGGCAGGCCTGCTTCCCCCAGCCAAGGGCATGAACCAATGAGATGCCGCCAGATCAAGTCTACCATGTCATCTTCATCATCTTCCTGCTGTAGAGCCATGTCTTCATCCTGTGACACAAATTAAAGGAACAGTTATTGTTTTAATTTTAGCCAATACAAAAGTAATATTAATTGCATTTGTTGGTGTTCCTCAAATACAAATCCCAGTTATAAAAATTCAGAATATTGTGTACAATTTGATATAATAGAGAATGTAGAGATTTGCAAATCCTTTTCAACCAATGTTTTATAGAATACAACTCAAAATCAAGCAATGTATTGCTCAAATGTATGTTTCATGCCTGCAGTATGCTCCAAAAATAGTTGGTTTAGAGGAAGAAGAAACTGGGAAAGTTGTGAAATGTTCAAAAAACACCCAGAAATGTCCACAGGCAACTTGGTATATTTTAACAGGTGGCATTATCATGATTGGGTATAAAAGGAGTACTCCTAAAGGCTTGGTTGCTCACAATCAATCATGTGAAAGTCCTTTTCAAAAGACTATAGGTGTGGGAATCATCAGTGGCCCCACAATAAAATATTATCACAATACTTGAGTTCCAGTTTGATTTTATTTCTTTTTTTTAATATTTTGCAATATGCTGAGTATTGCAATACTTAAATCTCTTGGCATTAGATTTGCTGACATCAAATTTTGCTTCCTCTAGCTGGTGCCAAAAGGGGTTAAGCCATATTTCAGCAGTATTTTATTCAGATGCAACACTCATTAAAAATACCATGTGTCATGACTCATGTCCAGGAGGCCAAAGGCACTAGGAGGAATGGAGCAACTGAAGTTGTTTTAATTAGGGCAGCCAATATTAGAAATCTAAATTGCTAAGTCCGATATGAGGATACTGGGATAACCCCATCCATCATTACTCTGTAATCCTTTTGTATCTGGGTAAGACAGGGTATAAAAATTTTAAAGAAAACTTGAACATAGATTCTGTTTTTCCATTATTCCAACAATGAGTAGAAAAATTTCTCTCCCTCGAGGACATTTTTTAGGCACCTTTAAGTTCTTGACTTTGCTGGCAGTCTGTTTCTCAACTTCCCTGCTCTCCCCAAGATTTCAGGTTTAGACATCTTTTTGGAACCCTGTGTATCGCTTAGAGGGGCTATCTCTACCATCTATGCAAACATAAATAACCTTTGTTCAGTCTGCCGATTCCATCAATTCCATTAAGCCACTTGGGAGGCAGATATAAGTGAATCAATTTCTGACAAACTTTGGGAGGAGATTTTGAGGATACACAGGGCTTAAATTTGTGCAAGACCCAGCTTTATTCAGAACGGAATCCTACATCGAGTTCATTAGACTAAGGCTCAGTTGACAAAGATGTTTGAGGCGGTTTCTTCTATGTGTGACCGATGTCAACATACCATTGAAAACTATTCTCACATGCTTTGGAGCTGTCCCTTACTCAATGGTATCTGGTCTTAAATCTTTGATTATTTGAGATTAATTAATAATTATTATGAAGCTGATCTTCACTACAATGTGCCTGCTCAGATTGTTTGACCCCATGTTTATCATTAGTTTTGAGAATATATTATTTCTATAATTTTACTGTTATGGTTCTTCGTCTTCTAATTTATTATTATTATCAGCTTTATTTTTATTATATTTCTATTATTGTTTAGTTATTGATGTATTTTATTTATTTGATTATTTTTTCTTTCTTGTAGTTGCAATTTACTTACTCAACTTATTTAACTTTATTTGCTATTATTTATTTACTTTTACATACTATGTATATGTGTGTCTGTGTGTATGTATATATATATATATGTATATACACATATATATACATACACACACACACACATATATATATATATATATATACACACATATATATATATACACACTATATTGCCAAAATTATCCGCTCACCTGCTTTGACTCGAGCATTAACTTAAGTGACATCCCATTCCTAATCCATACGGTTCAATATGATGTCGGTCCACCCTTTGCAGCTATAACAGCTTCAACTCTTCTGGGAAGGCTGTCCACAAGGTTTAGGCTTGTGTTTATGGGAATTTTTGACCATTCTTCCAGAAGCGCATTTGTGAGGTCACACACTGATGTTGGACGAGAAGGCCTGGCTCTCAGTCTCCGCTCTAATTCATCCCAAAGGTGTTCCATCGGGTTGAGGTCAGGACTCTGTGCAGGCCAGTCAAGTTCATCCACACCAGACTCTGTCATCCATGTCTTTATGGACCTTGCTTTGTGCACTGGGGCACAGTCATGTTGGAAGAGGAATGGGCCAGCTCCAAACTGTTCCCACAAAGTTGGGAGCATGGAATTGTCCAAAATGTCTTGGTATGCTGAAGCATTCAGAGTTCCTTTCACTGGAGCTAAGGGGCCAAGCCCAGCTCCTGAAAAATAACCCCAAACCATAATCCCCCCTCCACCAAACTTTGCACTTGGCACAATGCAGTCCGACAAGTATCGTTCTCCTGGCAACCGCCAAACTCAGACTCGTCCACCAGATTGCCAGATGGAGAAGCGCGATTCGTCACTCCAGAGAACGTGTCTCCACTGTTTTAGAGTCCAGTGGTGGTGTGCTTTACACCTAGAACAATCAGCTTGATTTTCTAAGCTTAGTTACAATAATGGGTTCAAAGTTACTGTTAGTTACCAGGAAATTTAGACTAGGTATGCACTAAATTTTAACAAGGTTTACAAAACCCCTTTAAACAGTGGTTAAAAAAAAGGTCTCCACAACAAACTCTTCATTCAGTTTAAATTTAATTCAGAAATATAAATCCCTAAACACAAATTTCTTCCGTCCCTAACAGAATCCCCAACATAAATTTTCCCACCCCTATCAAAATCCCCAACTCAAAATATACCAGCTCAGCCCCTGAAATCCTGGTTAAAAAAAAAAAGACAAAACCAGAAAAAAAATGTTCTTTCACAGGGTTCTTAAGTCCAAAGTCTCAGGTGTGTTTAACAGAAGAGAGTATAATCCAATAGGGGTTGTGCTCCAAACTAAAATGTCCAAAAGACAGTCCACTCAAACTCAAAACTGAAAAAAATCCATCAAAATTTAAAAAAGGCAATGCATTGCAAAAAGTGAAAAAAAAAAGAAAATTATTCCACATGGGGCAGACTCACCAGTCCCAGGAAACTTCCTCTGAGTTGCTGCTGAGATAAAGCTCACCGGCAATCTTCTCCAGCCTCCAAACTTTTATCTGGATGAGATTATTTCCCCAGCCCTAGAAGACTCCACTCGTTCTTTACTGGGTCAATACTGTCCTTGTCAAGCTGCATAGCTTCTTTCCGGCTCTCACCAGCAAAGTCTCCCCCACAAACATTTCTCCTTCTCCTCTCCTTTGTTCTGCTCTTCCCCTTCCCCTCTTCACACCTGACCCAACCTGGCTGCAGCAGGTCACCTGACCAGGAACATGCACCTAAACAGACTTCACCACTCAAGATCAGCAAGTGCATCTATTAGGGTGAGCAAGGGGATTAAACTTTGCAAGGATTTTTATGATATATAAATCCCCGAATCACAATCACATTGCCTCCCCAAAAACACACTTTGTGGCTATGTCACACACCACTGCATCAGACGCTTTGCAATGCACTTGGTGATGTATGGCTTGGATGCAGCTGCTGCTCGGCCATGGAAACCCATTCCATGAAGCTCTCTGTGCACTGTTCTTGAGTTAATCTGAAAGCCACATGAAGTTTGGAGGTCTGCAGCGATTAACTCTGCAGAAAGTTGGCGACCTCTTCGCACTATGCGCCTCAGCATCCGCTGACCCTGCTCCGTCAGTTTACATGGCCTACCACTTTGTGGCTGAGTTGCTGTCGTTCCCAAACACTTCCACATCCTGAGAGCGACCTATTCTTTCACAAATGTTTGTAAAAGCAGTCTGCATGCCTAGGTGCTTGATTTTATACACCTGTGGCCATGGAAGTGACTGGAACACCCGATGCTGATTATTTGGATGGGTGAGCGAATACTTTTAGCAATATAGTGTATATATGTATATATATATATATATATATATATATATATATATATATATATATACACACACTACCATTCAAAAGTTTTAGAACACCCCAATTTTTCCAGTTTTTTACTGAATAGCATTCAGTTTAATGGCTCATTGCACTATGAAATGAAAGCATAGTACAAATAAGCAATTGGAGTAAAAAAAACAAATCATGAAATCTATTTATAGGCCAAAATGTATTCTAAACTCTTGATTCATCAAAGTAGCCACCTGTGGCAGATATTACAGCTGAACATACTCGAGGCATTCTTTTTACAATAGAAATCAAATATTCTTCAGAAAGTTCTTCCCACGTCTGTTGCAGAAGTTCCCATAAATGTGTGACACATGTAGGTTGCTTTGCTTTTACTCTTCCAGTTCATCCCAAACCAGCTTGCATACCAGAGGGTACTGCATGGCGCTGCAGAATGTTGTGGTAGCCGTTTTGGTTCAGGGTGCCTCTCACTCTGTACAAGTCACCAACCCTGGATCCAGGAAAAAAGCCCCAGACCATCACACTTCCTCCTCCATGTTTGACAGTTGATGTCACACACTGTGGAACCATCCTTTCACCTACTCGACAGCGTACAAAGATCCTGCGTGATGAAAGATTTCAAAATTTGATTCATCAGTCCATAATACCTTCTTCCAGTCTTCAGTACTTCTATGGCAGTGTTTCATGGTCCAGGCAAGACTCTGTCTTATACCGCTTTCACACTAATATCCGCGGGTCAACGCTGGTTTTCTCAACGCTGGTTAACCCGCGAGTAACTCCTTTACCACTGCCAGCAGACCCAGGTCTACTCAGCAGCAGACAAGCTGCGTGGCTGTTTTTTTTCTCCTCTGGCGCATCAAGCTGATAACATCACGTTGATGACGTCATCGGCGTGACAACACACGACCACGTAAACAATGGAAAAGAGCATGGACGCTGTGGACACGTTTTTCTGTAATTTGTACTTTTGTCCCTCTTTAAAAATGTACAAACTCGGCGCTGATGATACAAAGGCAGATGGAATTTGTTGCTGATATGGCAAAGAGTCACGTAAGTTACAGACAGAGGGGACGGGCGTGATGTTATGCCGTGAGCACGTAATGCCGACGTCATCCGTAACTTAGCAGCTTGACCGGGTGTGATGTTCTCACTGAAGCCAGTCGAGACGAGCCGATAAAAACCCATATTGCTTGCAGGGTAAGTCGACCCGGGTCGAAGTGCCGATTAGACCCTTTCAAACTGTGGACAGGAGCCGATTGTTGGCGGATTTACACGGGTTTTTTGGCCAGTCTAAAAGGGGTATTATTCTGACATCTTAGCAATGGCTTTCTTGTTGCAACTTGTCCTGTCAAACCTGCAGCTCGAAGTCTTCCCTTCACAGTTGAAACTGAGACTTGTTTACTACGACCACTATTAAGCTGTGCTTGAAGCTGTTGTCCTGTGAGCCACCTGTCACGCAAACTGTGTACTCTCAGAAACTTGTCCTCTGATTTAGTTGTGGCTTTGGGTCTGCCAGACCTCTTCCTGTCAGAGTTTCCCCCAGTTTCTGAGTGCCTTTTGATGGTGAAGAAAACTGTACTCACCGACACCTTGACTTTCTTTGCAATTTGTCTGTAAGGAAGACCTACATTTTTAAGTGTTATGATGGTCTGTCTCTCTTCCATTGTTAATTGCCTTTTTCTTGCCATTTTTGTAGCAACATCTGACTTTATGCAGTACAATGTTGTTCAACTGATGCTCACAAGGGTATGGTGCAACAGGGTATGCTGTTATGCAGACAGAGGGCATTGTAAGCAATCAAGAAAAGTTGGAACACTTGTAGGAATTAGTAGAGCCAGCTTTCAAGGCTTCATCAACCTTCACTGCTGCAGAACAGCTTTAAATTGTTAACCCATTTCATGTTCCCTGAAAGAGGCCTTTTTGTATAATTCTGAAATGTACAATGTTTTTCAGTTTTGAGTAACCTAACCTTTTATTTTAAGCTATGGCAGTACAGCACTTACCTTTGTGACATTTCAAGCTATTCATTGGACTTGCACGACTTGAGTTGCTATAAATTATATATATATATATATATATATATATATATATATATATATATATATATATATATATATATATATATATATATATATATATATAAATAAATATATAAACATATATATAAATATAAATATATATATACACATATATATATATATATATATATATATATATATATATATATGTATAAAGACTATCATTGACATGTTTAGTTACTGTTGGTACTTTGTTTTGTATATCTCTGGAGGTGGTACATGTCATGAGGAAACACTCCATTCATTTTCATTGTTACACTAATGATAGTCAACTGAGTCAACTGTATGTATCAATGAAGCCAGGTCAAACAAATCAGTTATCCAAACTAGAAGTGTGTCAAAAGGCCATTAGGATCTGGATGGACCGAAAATTTCTTCTTCTTAACTCAGACAAGACAGAGGTGATTGTGCTGGGCCCCAGACACCTTAGAGAAACCTTTTCTAATGACTTAACTGCCCCAGATGGCATTAGCCTGACACCAAGCACAACTGTTAGAAATCTGGGGTACTTTCTGATCAGGATTTCACAAATTTCAAGAACAGTCCTTTTTTGTGTCTGTAACATTTCTTAAATCAGGCCTATCTTGTCTCAGAGTGATGCTGAAAAGCTAGTCCATGCTTTTGTGACCTCTAGACTGGATTATTGTACTTGTCTTTTATCAGGCTGTCCCAACAACTCACTTAAGGCTCTTTAGTTGGTTTAAAATGCTGCAGAATATGTACTGACTAGAACTAGGAGAGGAGATCACATTACTCCTGTACTAATTTCTCTGCATTGGCTTCCCAAAAAATGTAGAATAGAATTCAAGATTCTTCTTCTCACCTATAAAGCTCTCAATGGGCAGGCACCAATTTTATTAGAGCTTGCTGTAACCATTTACCAAATTTAGTAGATTTTAGTACATAGTGCAAGAGTTTGTCATCAGCCTGCTCATTTGTAAAGCATCTTGAGGTAACACTTGTTACAAATTGGCACTGTACAAATAAAGACTGATGGACTGATTGATATGTCTGACAGTTAAAGAGTTAATATTTTATGTTGCTGTTGCTGTTATGTTGTTGATTGTATGTGGAACTGTAAAGGGATTTTAAAATTGAGTTCATTGATCTCAAGAAATTCCAACTGACAGCAAAACATGCCTCTAAGATTTGGTGCTATGTTGAGTCTGGTGTTCAATTAACCAGACATGTCAGATACATAGTTCAGTGTATACTATACAGCATATTCCATCTGGATAACAGCCCATAGAAAGTGATGGCAAATCCTGATGGAAGGGCAGATCCTTTCAAAAACATATCCAGAAGGTAACTGGACAATAGTTCATTCATTACAGTCCGATCAGATGTTGTAGTAAATTGGCACTACTACCTTGGTGTTAAGTAAAAAAACGTAAACCACCACATATAGCAAACTCTCATAAAACATTCATTAGAGGTGGAGCGAAAACATCTTTTCTATTGAGAAATGCTTTTAGTTTTGTTATTTGTTTTCATTTAATGAAGAAATGCTGTCCAGATCTACAAAGACCTGTGGAGCCCAAGGTGCTTCCACACAGGGCTCCTCAGATGTTTTGATTGTCAGCCAAGAGTGGCTTTGCCTGTCAAACATTTTCTTTAGGTGTACTTCCTGTTGATCCCTTGTTGAGGTCAAGAGACCAATAGGCAGTAGGGGTGCACTGGGGGCACCCTCTGTTGGATTGGGCTTTTCACTGTTCCAGATGCTATAATGTTCTTCTGAACTGTATATTCTCAATTGGAAAGTATATGTAAAGTTTGTCAAGGTTTGTCAAGCTGGTCAGCAAGCATAGTGAAAAGTTCACACAAGACTATCATAAATGGGTTCATTTTAAAGAGTGACGTGAAAGGACAAAAAAAGTCAGATATAGGAAAGGTGATGAAACACAGTGATGATCATGCTTCTGTCCCAAGAATTTCTGTAACAAGTTCAATGCATCAGATTATGTGAATGATAAAAAAGTATATTAAGAAATAAGGCACAGTTAAGTTAAATGATATGTTGTTTAAATTAATTGTAGGTTAAAAGGTTTTGCAAATCCCTGTTTTCTGGTTTGACTAACACTGTGAACAATGTCCCTACTCTCTCTGAGTTAGGGCATTTAGTTGTATTATTATTATTTCGTTAAATACATTCATTGATGAAAAAGTCCCCACAAATCAGAAGTGTCTCCTATAGGACAGCAGACAGCACCTGTATACCAGTGGGTCGACACATTGCTTGTCCAAGAATACTAAAGATAGTATCCTTGTCTTTTTCGCTGGTTGTTGCTGGTAGGAGCTCCTCTATCTCCTTCTTCTCCCCAACAAGAAGAGGCAATCCTTCACCTTGGCTTTAGAGAGCATGATAATACCATGTTTTAAAAAGAAATAATAAAAATTAAAAAAGAGAATATCAGTTACACAACTGAAAGGGATAAATAACACAGGTGATCACATCAAGACATTTGCTATATTTCAGCAGGTTCACTAACCTAGCATTATCCACCACCTTTCTGCCCCAGCGGTAAGCCCAGCTGGCCAAGGCTGCCCAGGCTTTGGCCATCTCTGGAGCCAAGCTGACAGAGAGTTGGTAGAGCTGGCCCAGCACAAAGTCTGGTTCCCCAACCCCCACATTCACTGCATAGGAAAAACCATCAGAAGTGTGGCTGAATTGAAATAGACAACAGTCAAATGCACTATCTGTGTAAATTCTAAATCTTTTATGTTTTGTAAAATGAAGAACAAGAAGCTAGTGGAACATTTAATTTATTGCTAACAAATCTTCTATCTATATGTGTCCTAAGAAATAAAAAAAGTGTGTTGGCAAGTTTGAAATCTTTACCATGGATAAGTTTAATGAATAACCTTAAACAGAAAATGTTACCTGAAATTTCAGCACTGATTTGTGGAATACCCTGGACCTCAACGGGAAGCCCCAGTAGAGCAGATATAATATGGACCAAAGGTGACATGCTGCCCACTGTATTTGATGAGTTAACTGCTCCAGTCTTCTTTAACACCTAAAACAAAACAATGTTCTGTATCATTTACCCTGACTGGCAGACATGGTATGTTGAGATTTCTCACATATGCACTTAAATTACAGGACAGACCCAGAACAAGCTGCTAAGAAATAACCCTGGATTGCCTGTTTTTATATACAATTTACAGCAGGGGGGACTCATCAGATGTAAGAAGCAGGGCAAGATGTATAAAAGGGAGGCAGTCATGACAAAGCAATATCATAAAATTCTTTAACAACAGCCTTTTTCCTTATATATAACCGCTATGAAAAATTTGATGTACAAACCCTAATTCCAATGAAGATGGGACATTGTGTAAAAACGTAAATTAAAATTTGATTAATTTGCAAATCCTTTTGACCTACATTTAATCGTAAACACAACCAAGACAATATATTGAAGGTTCAAACTGATAAATTTGATTGTTTTTTTGCAAATATTTACTCATTTTACATTTGATGCCTGCAGCATGTTCCAAAAAGCTGGGGCAACAAAAGACTGGAAAAACTAAGGAATTCTCAAAAAACACCAGTTTGGAACATTCCAATGGTGAACAGGTTCATTGAAAAATGATTGGGTAGAAAAGGAGCATCCCCAAAAGGCTCAATCATTCACAAACAAGGATGGGGCAATTGTAAGGAATTATGGGACTCAATCATCTACAGTCCACAATATAATCAAAAGATTTAGAGAATCCAAGAAATCCTTGCATGTGAGCAGCATGGCTTAAAAACAACACTGAATGCCCATGACCTTCAATCCCGCACTGCATTAAAAAACAGACATAATTTTTAAAAGGATATTACAATATGGGCTCAGGAACACTTCTGAAAACCACTGTCTGTAAACACAGTTCTTAGCTTTGCTGTCTGCCCAAGCTTATCTGAGATGAATTGACACTAATTGGGAGAGTATGACATGATCTTATGAGTATCCATTTTAAATTGTTATAAACATTTGAAATCATGAACATGGTGTTCTCTGAACTCAACAGGAGAAGGACCATCCAAATTGTTATTTGCGCAAGACAATGCCAAGCCACGTTATGAACGTTTTACAACAGCTTGGTTTTGTAGTAAAGAGTAGGAAAATGGAGACCGAACCGTTGAGCAACTGAATTCATCTAGCAAGAATGGGAAGGAATTTCACATACAAAGCTTCAACAGTGTCCTCAGTTCCTTAACATTTAGAGTGTTGTTAAATGGAAAGGTGATGTAGCACAGAAGTAAATATGCCCTTGTCCCAGCTTTAATGGAACATGTTTCAGGCATTAAATAAAAAATGATAAAAAATTAAGAAAAAAAGCAATGATGTTTATCAATTTAAACATTAAATATGTTGTCTTTGTAAAGTATGCAATTGAAGGTCGAAAAGGATATGCAAATGATTGTATTCTGTTTTTCTTTGTTTTACACAATGTCCCAACTTAATTGGAACTGAGATTTATATTCAGAGTTTCAACAAACAACTGGGAAAAGACACTTTTGCACATAAAAATAGGTGATGCTGTTTTGCCATCTAAAAGGCACAGCTCATCAAAATGTTTTTTTGTTTTTTTTAAATAGCAGTTTACACCTTGTTTTTTAGGGAAAATCCAAATAAATTTAAAACTGCAGAGTTCTGTTCTGAGTTTACTATACTATATTGACAATAAATCAATTTACTATGATTGTTTTATCAATATGTCTGTAGAGCATGCATCAAATAGAAGAGCAAGAACTGTAATTCAATAGAGAAAGTAAACAAAATATCTAGCATTACGTTGTTTTCACCATTAGGCAAGGGGTTTCTGGAAGTGTTTTTCAGAATATTTCAGCAAAACATTTATTTTCTGCAAGACAGGTGATTTTAAGTAACTACTTTGTGCTTTTCTTCAGATCTTGTGTCCTCAATTGAGTCAAATCATCTACTTTACAGTTCATTAGAAACCTCCTTACATGGTGATAAATTGATTTGAAAGCATGTGGAATTTAAGTTTCCTTTTGTTCCTCCTTTGTACAAATGGCCCTGTATTCATGTTACCTTGCATACTATTACTGCATTTGCTTTAATTTTGTTCACAATTTTCAAGAAAATATGAGAATAATTAACAGGTTACGAGTAAACAACACCCCACACCAACATGGTTTAGAGCAGTGGAGAAAATGCACAGGCATGAATACTAACTGAATGCAAGTTGCAACTGTTTTGAAAACATTAACAGATTAAAACAACCTACTGCAGTTTTGTTAAACAATTCATATATAAGCCAAGTTACACTACAAGAGACTATCAATGTTTATGTTTCTTTTCCCCTCACCTCTGTGTGTAATAATGCAATCCCTGTCACTTGCTCACCCCTTCTCTCAGAGCATGGACCAATCTGTAGCACTATTCATAAGAAGTTTTATTCTTAACTACAAGCACTGAGAGAAAACAGTGGTGTAATGTATTATACACATACTGCAAGCAGTATACGTCTTTTTACTTTTATTTTTCACCATTACAAATAAAACGAAAAATACAAAAACAGACAAACATTTGGTAGGGGCCACCATGCATTGAAAAAAAGAAAAAAACATCAATTTCATAGTGTCATTTTACTGTTAGTATTTCCATCCATTGCTCAGCTTTGTGCCATCTCCTGGTAATTATTTTTTTAAGAGTAATAAGCATAATCTTACACAAATATAGGTATTTTCTAAAACCAACATTGTATGAAATGAAACTAAAATGCAGAACCTTTTCCATTAGTATATCATAACCCAAAATCTTTTTCAGAGCTGAACAGACATTACGTCAGAATATTTTAATTTTAGAACATGTCCAAAAACATGGGAATGATGGGCATCTGCACTGTCTCCAGCATAGTAGTTCTGATTTAAATTGTTTACTTTAAATGTATGGCATTATTAAAGAAACAAACCAAGTTCTTTCAGCCAAATTCTCTCCATTTTTTAGAGCAATAGCATAACAGATGAGCAAACAGTAGCTGAGAAAAATAATATTCCTGTAACCTTCCTGACCACCAGAGGCTGCGCCTAAAGCACTGGATGACACATTGTGCATGCACAAATCGAGCAGCTATACCGACAATGTCAGGTATGACCCTTGACCGGACAATTTATTTCGCTGTCATCAGAGGATCTGTTCCTTCACATCTTCTTGCTTGCAGGTGTTGGACTATCAAAGTTACATTGGAGCTCCTCACAGGCAGCCCTGTGATCACTGATCGGAGCTGTGGCTGTTCAGTCACCAAGGGCTGTGAGAGCTCGGGCTGTGAGAGCTCAGCCTCTTTCAGCTTTTCCCTCCAGATCACCATCCTTCAGGTTGATGGCTCCCAAACTGTGAGTACCTCATTTATTGATGCTGTGGGTTGCATTTATTTGCATATTGCCATTGTAATACTTACTAATTCCACCAGTGTTTTGTTCGCAACGGTGACTTCACTTGAGCCAACTCTTAACTTGCTTTGTGGTAAGGGTAGGAACACATTTGCACCTGTGCTGTTTACATAACAGCACTTATCTTTTGGATAAGTATCAGTTGTTTTTCATTGATTAAATAATGGCCTATTGCTTTCATTTACTTCTGTTTTTGATTAGCTTTGATTAGCTTCATTTCCTGAAGTTAACCAGCGTTGCCACGAACAGCACTCTTTGTAGGTGGCTGTGATTAATTTCAACTTTAAAATATGCCCTTTGTCGGTGAAGGCAGTGTCTGTTCCCCAGCTCTGTTAACTGGCTACAGGGCAGTGTTTTCGCTCCCCCTGTAGCAAAGGTGTGAACAGCCTTATTGTTAAACTGGCTACTCTGCAGCATAGGTATGATGTCTCTATCGTCAACCAGCTACACAGCAGTGTTTTTGCTCACTCTATAGCATAGGGATGTACAGCCATCTATTATCCATATGGCCCTGGCCTACTTACTATTGCCTATTTTAGGCGTGGCTCTGCACCCACAACCCTAATGGTGCCTCCCTCAGAAGAATACCTGAAGGAGTTGCACACATACTGGAGAGATTTAAAGGCACTTTTACGTGCTACATATGACAGCAGAGCCCTTGCAGCAAAGCAAGGCCCGGCTAAGTATGGGTTGGGCCACATGCCAGCTGTAGAGCCAAACTTTGCAGCCCTTATCATGCCACCTGATGAAGCCCTTAGGTGGGATGCAAGGTGTTCCCCCGTCCTCAGTGTAGGGTGACAGATGACCTTCTGTCCAAGGCCTATAATTCAGCAGCTCACATGGAGTTCATAGGGAACTCCGTGTTTGCCCTTTCAGGAGGCTTCACTTGATGAATCAGTGCACAGTCTCAGTGATGCATCCCTGCAGGCTTTTACACTTATGACAAGAGTGCTAGGACAAGTGGCTGGCGCAGACTGCCCTCACAGAGACAAGTAGGAAAACGCTCCACAGTGTTCCTGTGGAGTCCGGAGAGCTCTATGGACCAGTCGCTCTGGAGTGGACCATTCAGGCTGGACAACCCAGGCAACAGCTCTTTTGATTGAGCAAGAGCATGCGCCACAAACACAGGCTTAGGAGTGCTCTAGTCCCTCCTCAGCCCATTTTCAGTCCCATCTTGAACATCCTTGCCTTTTTCCAAAGGGGCAGGAGACTGCCTTACATCAAATCCTCAAGCTTTTGGGAAACTAATAGAAGCAACCTTTGGGCCTGCTGGCACTGCGCCCCCTGCAAAGATAGCTGAACAGCCTCCATTTAGATGCCAGAAGACACAGACAAAGGGAACTTGTGGTGTGCCAGTGGTGCCTCCTTGCTCTGGCCCATGAAGGCAGAGTTCTGTGGCTACGGCTTTATTTCCAGCTTGTCATAAGACTGTTACAACAGATGCCTCCCTTTTAGGCTGGGGTGCAGTCTGGCAGAACAGAGCATTGTTACTCCCAAATTCCACATAAAGTGGAAGCGCCGCGAAACGGGAAGTCATGTGTAGAGTATCCGGTACTGTCAAAATAAAACACAATGCACGGATTCCTGAAAGTAAATTTCCTCAATCGGTTGTTATTACGTCTCAACCGGAGGATTGAGCATCGGGTCAACAGTTGGTCAGAGGGCCCCAGACGCAACACAACACTATGGACGAAGAAAAGTGAATCGTGGAGGTACAGAAATATATCCCATTATATAAGACACCAAACATCTTTTCGACAAGGATATAGGCAGATAGAAGTGATATAAATCACAAAGCTGTATGGTTGGGATCAGCAAAGCGACCTTAGAGAAGCAAAGTGAGGAGTTGTTTAATTTTTTTCTCAGTTTATAACATGCTTTGTTATCATGAGATACCGCAATTCACATGAGAGCTTGTGGCTCTCTGGGGATCTTGTGCCCTCCCTCTTCTAGCTGCACAGGGCTGTCAGGCGCGGCATGGTATGTGTACTTCAAGAATCCCACTTTCAGTGGAGTTTGTTGCCAGCCTTTCATTTGGAGCGCGTTCGCTCTATGTGGAATTGGGGGTAGGGGCAGTAGTCCATTGGGGTCCGTTCAGACCATGTCAACACACAGCTTCAGGCTGTGCACTTAGCTCTAGAGCATCTTATGCCATATCTCATAGGAAAGCATGTCCTTGAACAGCTAGAGAACATTTTTGTTGTGTTCCAGCCAAATCAGCAAGGGGGCACCAGATCTACAAGTCTGCTCCAGGTGGCCCAGAAACTCTTACCTTGTGTTGCCCCCCACCTTGCCAGCCTGAGGGCAATGTATCTACTGGTAGAGAACAATCAGGTAGCAGACTCCTTGTCTTAAGGCAAGCCCTCTCCAGGGAAGTGGCGTCTTCACTCAGACATAGTACTAGAGATCTTGACAGAGCACAGTTAGACCTGTTTTCCTAAGGTAGTGTTCACGCAACTCCGTTCTCAGCCGAAAACGGAGAGTTTTCATTGTGTTCTTGCCCCGTTTACGTGAAACTGATGCCAGGAGTGCCTGAATCCACAAACTTTTGAAATCAGGGTCCAGAGTGGAGAGTATTGAAAACGAATTGCGGCCTGGCTTCATGTAGATGGGATTCAGCATTTTAGGGTGAAACACTGACGTCACCACATGCGCGGTACTCTTTTACATGAAGGCTGCACGAGCATACCAGAAACTACAACAGCTTCGGCCGTCTCCTGAGCAACATGTGCGCTGCTTACCTTGCTTGGTTTGTTATCCAGACAAAACTATCCAGACAGATTTGTTGTCCAGACAAGAAAATCCTGCGCCTTCGTGCATCCACTGGCCATTGATGTTTGTGAAAAGTTTTTCTTCATCGTATGTGTGTTGTAACACCGCTGTTTCCCTGCAAACCTACATCGCCATCTACTGGCCTGGCATGCACGTTACAGTGTTTTCAGTCTTTCTCGCGTCTTCATGTGGACGCGGATTGTCTTTGAAAACGCAAAGGAAAAACTTTTCAGTTTCTGGTGAAAACGTTGTCGTGTAAACATGGCCTAAGAGGTGACAAAGCATTGCCCCCTCTGGTTTTCTCATAGGGAAGAAACCAGCCCCCTGGGGCAGGAAGCCTTGGCACACAACTGGCCAAAGTACCTACTTTATGCGTTTCCTCCCCTTCCTCGCATTCAGGCAGTGCTGAAGAGGGTTTTCCAGGAGGGCCACCGGTTGTTCCTTTTGGCCCCATTTTGGCAAGGAAGGCCATGCTTACCAAGGCTGCTCAGATACTGTCACAGCCCATAATGGCACCTCCCAGACAGGAAGGATTTTCTGTTCTAAATGAGGCGTCAGATTTGGCACCCCAACCCTCATCGCCGGTACAACACTATTAAATGCCAGGGCTCCTTCTACCCACATGAATGAAAAATAGGTGGAAGCTATTCTCATCTTAGGATGCACAAACGAATAAGGATGCTGAGTAGGGCTGGGCATTATAAAGAACCTCACGATTTGATTTCGATTCCGATTCTTTGGTAGGCAATTCGATTCAGTATCGATTCAGTAAGAAGTAGAAATACACAAATAAATAGAGTACCTGTTGACAATTTGACTTTTTTTTATTTTGATGCCAATGTGAACATATGTGGTATGTCACCTGTTGACAATTTGACTTTTTGTTATTTTGATGCCAATGTGAACATATGTGGTATGTCACCTCGTATTTTTGAGCAAACATCTGAAAATACAAACTTGCACAGTAATAACTTTTTTGTGCATATGGAGTACAAAAGTAAAAACATGACAGTTAACACTTTATTTATAAATGTCCACCTGGGTCTTTTTGTCAATAAATGTGTCAAGAATTGTCCTTTTAATACATCTTTTCACCCTTTTTTCACGAGAAATAAAAGTAAACAGTTCTTGGAAGTATTTGTCATTATCCTGTTATCAATGCTTAAAACAGTGTGTTATTACAAGAAAAGAATAAAAATGGCTGTGAATTATCAACAGGATTCTCTTCATAAACAATTGTAAATTAACATGCAGAAATTTTCTGTGATTACCAAAAATAAACTTCACCTATTTTACATAAACTCTAACATTTTTGCAGACTACAGCATTTAGTGTCCATGTTACAGCCTCGTGCATTAGACCATGTCAAGGCGTTTTTTTTGTTTTTTTTTTACTAATGGTGTTCCCTGAAGCAGTTCCTGTCAAGCTGAAGACAGAGATCTCAACATTTCTTCCTCAATATTTCTAAAATTACTATTTAAAACACAAATTATGATGAAAAAGACGATAAATGCCAAAAAAAGACGATAAAAGAAATACGGCAAAACACATAGAAAATACGGCAAAAGAACGAAAAGAAAACACTCCAGAATGATATTAATGCTGTTGTGTTTAATATTTTACATTATTTACACAGAAAATACTGATAAACCCGCTGTTAAATCACTCTCATGTTCAGCTCTCAGTCCTATCACTCTGCAAGTATGTCTTCTGCGACCGGCAGCTGCTGGATAAACACTAAAAGAGTGCACAGCGCCCCCTACTGGCCAGGAGGTGAATCGATTCAGAGGATTTGCTGGATCGGTATTGAGTTGGGAGGGGAATAATTGCAATGCTTTGCTGAATCGATATTTCTGCCCACCCCTAGGAATGTCTGGCTTTTGCAATCAATAAGTCTGTACAAATTAAACAAAAAGAGACTGTGTAATCCAAAAAAAAAAATTGTTTAATGCATTCCTAACAGTGTCACAGACTAGTGACTTCCCATGAGATGTGCATCAGAAACACTTACTGTATGGAGACAATGAACCATAATGCATCTATTTCAAAGAAAACTAAGTCCCTTTCTCTGCTCATTGACCACTTCAAAAAAGGTGTCTGATTGAAAGAAAGTAACTGCCATAGAAATGTGCAGTTAGAAGAAAAAGAACTGCTGCCTGCAGAGAATTGGTGGCAGCTGCAGTTCAGGATTTCTTAGTGATGAAACACAGTGAAAGCACAAATTTCTGGTGACCAGAGGATGATGAAGATCAGTGAATCAATTATCTGTCTCCAAATATGACTTTTACTTCACAATTAGTCCTTCAACAAGGGGGTGAATCAGTCAAAGGCTGTCGGTGGCTTCAGTTTTTTTCTCCAGCTGACTTCTCTATATCCATTCATTTTGGAAGGTATTATTTAAATGTTGATAAGTTATTCGCCATGTGTGGTGCTGTAGTAAATCAAGTAATCATTTGTCTACTGGAGCGCAGTAGTTGCAATTCCAGAAGATCAACATAAATAGTTTGACTATGCCAGGGGCAGGGTACAAGTATTAAGAAAACATTTCAGTGCAAGACTTGACAATTTAAATGTTAACAAGCATGTGAATTAGCTTAAGTCTCCCAAATACTACATCTTGCTTTTGAAAAGTTTTTAAACTTTAAATTGTACTATGTAAAATTTTACAATCTTGTCCGTCAAAATGACCAACAGTGATTGAGTCTCAGAACTTTTGCTTTACATGCATTTTTTGCAGTAATTTCTAAATTAAAAATACCTGGCAGTCATCCAGACTGTGCACTGCACAACTTTAAAGCACCAAATTCAAGGATCTTTGTTTACCAGTCAGCATACCTGTTTAAGTTGGGCGGTCAAATCCTTCCAGTCAACCAACAGCCATTTGCAAAGTGTCAGCAGTGAACGGCATGCAGCACCTTCATTCTTTCCCATTTGACAATAGGATAAAGCGGCTCTGCTCAGCATTTCCATGGCTGTCATAGACTGGCCTGAGAAAAAAGATATTACTTGAAGATTACTAAAGAAATATCATTACCTCAAGGTAAATTGATTTGATGGTAAAAAAAAAAAAAGACTTGGTAAATGAACTTGAGCTTTCTAGTGTCTTTGACTATTTAAATCAGCCTTATACATGTCACTCTTACCCATTCACATTCATTCATTCTCACATTGACTTACTGATGGTTTAAAAGTTTCAATGCAAATTGTCCATCAGAATACGCTAACACATTCACACCCTTTCATACCCATTTACACACCACTGACACAGCAGTGGGAGCAACTTGGGGTTAGGTGTATTGCCAAAGCAGGAACTGCCATGTGAAAACCAGAGCTGGGCTCAAGTCTGCAACCTTCTGATTACTCGCAGAACACACTATCAGACTGAGCCACCAATGCCCAGCTTGAGCTCGTATACCCCTTTTCATTTCATTTGACTGCTCAAGGTGCTTTTTACACCACAGATCACAGGTGTCTTATCCTGTTTATACACATCTACATGCAACATATACAGCAGAGGAAGTAATTTGAGTCGTGTCTTGCCAAGAAAAAAAATGACGTGATGGAGAGGACTTGGAATCAAACTTTTGCAATCACGTTTAAGAGACAAATGACTTGACCTTGAAGTCATAGCTACCTCATTGTGTACTTGCAGTCCCGACAACATACACTTATGTCGAGGTCAGATTGCATGATTTATGCCTGATTATTGCCCACCCAACAGTTATAGGGTTTTGGGAGCCATCAGCTATGAAAATCAATTGTTTCATATCATGCAGTGTGCCATAATGACTGACAATAACCAGTCTGAGACACCTCATGACAGAAAGTCTAGCATGTTTGATTTTGGACCTGCCTCCCACAATTTGTTGCTCCACATCAGAGACATTGAGCAATGACAGCACTGCATGTGCGACAATCATGAATGTAAAAAGACCAAAGTTCTTGCCTTGAGAGCCCAGAGACAGAAAAAGTTTGTCAACATCTAACAACAACATCCCTTCCTCCCATTGGTGGCGCAGTCTGACAGTGTAATTGGTTGGAAATCGGAAGGTGGCAGGTTCGGACGCAGCTCCGGCTTTCACATGGTGATGTGTCCTTGGGCAAGACACTTAACCCCAAGTGGCTCCCACTGCTGTATTAGTGGCATTTAAATGGGCATGAAAGGACACAAATGCCTTATTTGATACTGATAGAAAACTGACATAGATACTTCAATCATTAGTGAGTGAATGTGAGAGCGAATGGGTGTGCATGAGTAGAATGTTGCATGCAGTGTAAAGCAGCTTTGAATAGTCAAAGAGACGAGAAAAGCGCTATATAAGCACAAGTCCATTTACCACTTGATATGTTGTAGAGGAGCTGCCACCAGACTGTTAAAAAGAGAAATGTTGCAGAGGCAACTTTTCACCTCAGTGAGTGACTGCATTTAGAATCAAGCAAACAGCTCATCCATCATAACATTTGAAAAAGGCAAAAAGTATACTGCTGTTCATACAGAACGTTTGTGTGCCATCTTCAGTGTCAGGCGCCCTTCCAACTTCATCACATTGATGCAGTCAGTTTCACTCATGTAGCCTGTCATGCTTTTCAGGCAAGTTACAGCATAAAATTATGACCCTGTCGTCACCTAATCTGACATAACCGCCAAAATAACATGTAGTCTAACCTTAACATTAGGAAACTTTCCACATAAAGTAAAAGCAAGCCTCAGCCATTATCTATGTCTTTTTTACAATGTGCTTTTTGTTATTTTAAATCACTGTTCAGCACACTCATTTATATGTATGCTGGTTTGAACAGGCATCATTCTGACAGTTTAGTAAGTACTGTTGCTACTGGGCTCCATATTCTTGCTGCTCACGACAGATAATATAGACTTTACAAACTTTGTCCATGCAATGCCATGTCTAAATCCATGTCTAAATATCAATCTTCATTTCAAGAACAGTCTAAAGCTTTTAACACATATCCCAGGGTGCTGGTTTGGCAGAGTGGTAAGCAACCAGAAAAGCTCTGTATATGCTGCGGCCGGCCTGGGTTCAATTCCCACCTGAAGCCCATTTGCAAAATGTCTTTCCCTGCTCTCTCTCACAAGCCTATCCACTGCATCTCTCCAATATCACATAAAGGCAGCAAAAAATGCCCAAGAAAATCCTTAAAATACACACACAAACAAATCCTGAAGCTTACCTGCAGTTCTTAGGACTTTTGCTTTTTCTATCTGCAGCTCTGGTCCCCATTTCTCCCCAACAGTGCCCTCCAGAGTGAGACATCTGAAGGCTTGGCTCAAGTCCTCCTGCTGCTCCTTTTCTTGTGATCTGTCACTGCACTGGCTGAGCAGACGGGATGCCAGAGCAATGTTGCCTTTTTTCCGGGCAAATTTGACAGCAGTCAGACAAAGCTCTATTAAGTGGCCATCAATGGAAGAGGAGTTACCTGAACAAGAACACATACTTCAGAATTAAAATAAAATATTTTCTCGTGATCATCAGAATAAGTTAACTTAGAAAAGAGCTTAATGTTTCAGCTGACAACTCACCATTACTCCTATGAAAAAATGTTCTGAGTTACTGCATGAATGGTAAATGGTAAGGCAAAACTAGCATGTTCTGATGCCATAGCTTCAAATTCAAAACATTGGAACTGATTTTTAAATGCGAAAAAATTGAATATCATGTCCTGACAAACAGCAAAATGAAGTGTCATAACATTGTGTCATGCCAAGAAATGGCTACTGCTTGAACTGCTTGTGCACATTTGCAATTTGAACATTCTTGAATAAAGATAACAGTACTTTCAATGCACCTATTCAATCAGTGGTAATTACCTTTGACTTTATGGAGGAGTTGCTTCTGGAACATACAGTATCTAAGTGCCTGAAGGAAAGGCTGGACATCCTGTTGCTTGCAAGAGCTAAGAGCCTCACTGGACAAAGGAATCGCACAGTCCTGCAAAGAATAAGAACAAAAAATAGTTTATTCATATCTAGCAAATAAAAAAAATATGTGGTCTAGCTCCTGGTAAAGATTTAAAAACAATGTCTCAAAACAGTTCCTATTGTTGTTATTCATCAAAATCTTAGAGCCCTACTACAATACTAACAGCAAATTAAAAGTACTATTATATGTAATGATGCATGTAATAAAAGGATAGTCAAAATGTTTCAATGTCTTCTGCATAATAGATGCACACAGTGGACAGAAGAAAAGTCAATGGGATCCAAACATGCCAATAACATACAAAGGCAAAAAAGGAAGGATATTCACATAAAAAAAGAAGAAAAAAAAAAGAGATTTGGGCTGCAAGCGGCACTGATAAGGCGCTTTCAATTTTGCAAAACCTTAATCATTGCCATGCATAGAATCCGTGGCACAGCAACAAGGCCTGCTGTTTCAATTTCCTTTTTTGGACAGCAGCAGTCAAAAAGCTCTGTTAAAAAGGGTCTTTTTACAAGAGCAAAGATGCAGTGTGAGAGTCATGGTGACTGACTGAGGCCCTTCATGTAACTCTTACTGGCTCTTGCTATTTCGTGGTAAGATGAAAATTATCAAAGTTTGTCATTCAGATATTTTCAGAGGTGCACTCTAATCAGACAAGTACAAGTTCAGCATTTTGGATGCTGTTTGTCTGGGTAACATAAAGCTATTTTTTTCAAGAAAAACAGAGCCAACTTCTTTTATGGGTCCTAAACCAAAAACGTCTAGGAACCCCTGGTCTATGGGATTATCATATGTATGACATGGTTGCCACTGAAAACTTCCGTGGGACAACTTTTTTTCAAACAGAAAATCTCCTGGAATCATAAAGGAAATTGATAAAGAATCTGTCCCAAGGTCTTTTCTTTATGGGAGATCATTTTGGAGTATTTAGGGAACTGGTTGGGGTATAAACTCCCAAGATCACCGAGATTGTGTCTCCTTGGAGACGGAACAGTAGTTCCACATGTAAATGAATATAACTTTTAAATATTGAAAGCTGGTCTGTTAACCTGTGCATGCCTGATTCTAAGATGTTGGAAAGAACCACAAACTCCTACACTGGCTACTTGGAAGGTTCAAATGATGTAAACGGCCGCATATGAAAAAATGCTGATGAGACTGAATGGGGGCAATACAATGGCTAATGAACGATGGGAGAGTTTTAGAGAACATGTGTGTGGAAGACACAACGGAAACACGTGAAATGTGAAATGTACCACACCCTCTGCCTGCTTTCCCCATACTGGGACCTCTATTTTTCTTTCTGGACAATTTAAGACAGAATCTGCTTGTTCACAACCTTCCACCTGCTGTTTCTTGTATTTATTTACCTTTTATTTATTTATTTTTGTTATTGAATTTATGTTTTATGTTGTTTGATGAATGTTAAAAAAATAATAAAAAATTTGAATGATAAAAAAAAAAAAAAAAAAAAGAATCTGATTGATAAGCAGTCTAAATAAATTCTCTTTAATTCCACCCCTGGGTACATGGCTCTTTTGTAGGTCTTAGCATGTTATACACGAATAACAAATTTCCAAATCCTAGATTTAAAATACATTTAATTTTAGCCATTTTGCCATTCTTACAGTACAAAATCCTGATTAGAACTTGTCCTCTCTACACTTGGCTCATGTTTTGCAAAAAAGTAAAGTAATAGGAGTGTTAAAACAGCCCTTTAAATCATTCTAACTGTGTCATAGTAAATATTGAGTTGTCATGGCATCAAAAACAAACCTGCTAGCTTTGTAATCAGTATGAGGAGAAAGTCAGGATGCAGCACAAGGAAATCTGGCCAACTCTGAAGAAGTTTTCCAAGTTTTTCCAGCAAGACAGTTTTTGTACTCAGACAAGACACCAAAATTTGAGGAGCCTTGGCTTTTGATCCAAAATTTCGGACATCCTATTGACTATAACATGCAAATTTTCCCAATACTTTAGACATGTTCAGGGGCCTCATTTAAAAAGCTTACTAATGCACAAAACAGGGCTTGAAAGTGGCATACGTCACTTCCCACGCAAAGGTTGTGATTAATAAAAATAAACTTGGCGGGAGAATGTGCGCACTAGTAAGTCAACTTTGATCCTGGCGCACGAACATTTTGGAGACGGGGGAAACTGGCAGCACAGCTGGTGAGGTGGTGAATTGAAGCCAGATTTATCTCAGACATTTAATCTCATCACATATCATACAGACCTGGGTAATCTTAAAACCCAAGTCTGCAGTGTTATAGATGTGTTACTTTAGTAAGCCATTATTCCTACTACTGCATGCAATGTTCATATATCATACTTCCACCTTTAAATGATACGGAGCGGTGGATAGCACTGATTGATTAGTATTAGTTGTGACATGGTGCGTAACAAACAGTCTAATAGCTGAGTAAGCATATACATAGTGCAGTGACACTCGTGCGTAATGCTTAATGGATTATTTATTGTATTTATCGTTGGTTTGTTTGTGTGATACTGCTGGCTGCAGAACAAATTGCCCCTAATATAGTTTACCTTGACCTTGCTGCACAATGGATGCGCTGGCACTACTGGAAGATCACGCAAATGGTAGGATCAGGATGGAGAGACTCTTCAGGGACCACAAAGATTTTCCTGGCCCATGATGATGATAACTCGGAGATGACGTCATTCCCACTTCCCTCTTTCCAGCTCATGGGAAATGGAACGCAGCCATAGATTCCCCAGAGCATTGCTCTTGGATCTATGCGCTGAACTGGGCCCAGTGTTAGACTAAACCACCCCCCGGAACCATGCCACCCCGGTGCGTATACAGGTGCTGACCACTCTGGGTTCTGCCAACTGCTCCTTCCCGCAGGAATTAGCCAACAGGTATGTGTTTGATATGACTAACATTATATAATGCTACATTTTCTGTCTAAAGCCCGTTTTGGGTATAATACAGTTAAATTCTGTCCTTGGGTCTGGGATGCCACTGTCATTCCTCGGCACAATAATGCCAGCTGTTTTGGATGGCATTATAAACATAGTCGATACATCAGGGTTCCTTACACTGTGGGTGAACAGGCCAACATTAAAAGCAATTTGCAGCAATGTCCAGTTTCCCGAATGTAATTGGTGCAATTGACTGCACTCTCGTTGCTATAAGAGTTCCAAGTGAAAATAAATTTGTCAATGTGAACCAAAAAAAAAAAGTGCATACAATCAAAGTGCAAATTATTGGCACCTCAAACATGGTTTTGAAAAATTTAGTGTCATGATGGCCTGGGTCAACATATGACTTGCTCATCCTGACGTACAGCAGTGTCAGGAACAGACTGCAGGCAGGCGATGCAAAAACATTCATGAGATACTTTGCATTGACCATTTATGGTAAAATGTGGGTGTGTCGAGGTCAGGATGTGAGGTGAATCCACCTGCGCAACCTTCCAGGGGGACTGGGATTTATGAAGGGAAAAGTATTTGCAGGTGTGCGCACGCACCATTTTATAAATCAGATTATTTTTGGCGCATGCCATTTTCAGCTTTTGGGCGCATGTACACTTTAAGAATCGATCCTACGCAATGTTTTATAAATGAGGCCCCAGGCCCTCTAAAGTCCAGTTATTTGTAGAATTATAACCCTAAGAATGGGTGCGCTCGCACAAGACATCAGATGGTGATTTAATTTTCATGTTTTTGACAGTATGTTTGCCTTTTTGCACCTATTTAATTGAGAAAACAGTGGGTTCATTTAGGTTTGTGATGAAGGATCTCTTTCCATATACAAGCAAATTGAAGTGTGCATTTCTCCAACTAACAGAACTGCTTGTCCACAAACTACATTCCATTTCTTTGTTCTTACGCACATCGTTTTTCACTCCCCCTTCTCTGCTGCAGTTAACCAGGGTCTCATCATCTGTTAATATTGTCTAGCTTTATATTATAATTATTTTTTATAATGTTTTTTATAATTATAGATGTAAGCACAGGTGGTGGTTTTTCCTGCCTGGCATTTCTGCCTGTCGCACCTCCGACGATGCCATTATACAGACTGCAGGGTCATCAGCCGGGGGCCACCCTTCATCAATGTTTCGCTCCATTATCCCCGGAACATCTCGAGGTGGAGGAGCCACGGTTGGGACGTCTCCCTACCGCGCCCTGCAGCCTGCCTAGGATCCTTCTTTTCCCCACGCCTTATCTCTCCTTCTGAGCCAGAGCCAGAAGCTCCCTTGCTCAGCTTCCTCAGCAAGGTCACGGAGAGCTCGCTTCCTGTTGGAGCCTGTGACTCCAAGGGTTTTCAGGAGCCGCTGTGCAGATGTCCCAGTGAAGCCTCTACACCCGACCTCCACTGGGAAGATGAATGCTCTCCACCCCGCTTGTGAGCATGTTGCTGACAGATCTGCATATTTGTCCTTCTTTCTCTCGTGTGCAGCCTCCATCTGTTCTTCCCATGGGACAGTCAGTTCGACCATGATGACTGCTCTGGCAGGTGCTGACCAGAGCACAATGTCTGGGCGTAGGGCTGTCACAGTGATCTCCTTAGGGAACCTTAGCTGGCGGTCGAGGTCGGCCGCTAGCTGCCACTCGCCACCAATTGACAGAAGGGACCGTTCTGCCTTGGTGCAGTGCTGCGCTTTACTCCCTGGCCTGGTAAACTGGATCCACTTTGGAGCTGTGGGTGGGTTGTTCCTGTTGGCTTCCTGTTTGCGGGTCTCCAGTATGCCCGCCAGCTTGCGCAGAACTCTGTCATGCCGCCATCTGAACCTGCCCTGAGACAGCGCTGTCTTGCGGCCAGAGAGAATGTGCTTCAGATTTGGGTTTGGGGAGTTGCACAGCTGGCAGGGTTCTTCTGTGCCATACCAGGTGTACAGGTTCCGGGGGCTAGGGAGTGTGTCATAGGTGGCCCTAATCTGGAAGCTGAGTCTTGCCTGGGGTGTACTCCACATGTCGGCCCAGGTGATGGTCCTGTTGGTCACAGCCTCCCAAGTGGTCCATCTGCCTTGCTGTTGCTGGCTCACTGCTGTGATCTTGTAACTTTCCTCGTCCATTCTGGCAACTTCCGAGATTACTAGATCTTTCCTCTCCTTCTTGGTGGCTTTAGACCATCTCTTTGGTGCTGCCCCCCATCCTAGGCCAGCTCTGCCTTGTTGTGTGACGCCAACGATCTCCTGGTGCTGTAGCCGAACTATGGCCTGGTCTACTGCTTCAGCTGCATTCCATTTGCGTCCTGTGCGAATCTGAGGGTTGGCAGCTTGAATAGCCAGGTCCGGTGAGTCTCTCAGCTCGAAGAGGAGTCTCACCTTCTCCTTTTTGTACCCCAGACTGATGGACTGCAGAGGGAGCTGAAGAGAGTTTCTCCCGAAGAGAGCTGTGTTGGAGAGGCATCGAGGAAGGCCGAGCCATTATCTGATGTAATTGTTGGCCTTTGCCTCCAACTTCAGGACCGCTGTCATGGTGATGTCGCTTAGTTTCAAAGGCCACATTATGCGGTGGTACAGTGTGAACTGGTAACACCAGACCTTGAATTTCCCTGGTAGGGGGCACTGGTCTAGCTTGTGGAGGCCGTCCTGAAGTTGACTTTTGACGGCTGAGGTTATGCTCTTGTCTGAGAGGTCGGCCGTGTACAGTCTCCCGAGGCTTCTCACTGGTTCCTCTGCCAGAAGAGGGATTCTTTCACCATCCACAGTGAACACCATGTTATCATTTCTGGTCCCTTTCCGGATTGAGAGGCTGCGAGACTTTGGTGGCTTGATCTTCATGCGGGCCCAAGCTAGTAGCTCCTCAAGCCGTTTGAGGAGTCTGGATGTGCAGGCTGCTGTTTGGAGGAGAGTAGTGACATCGTCCATATAGCACCGTATGGCGGGGAGTCTTTGGCCCGTCTGAGATCTGACCCCTCGCACCATCTGTCTTCCACCTATCAGAATGATCTCAAATGCGGCAGTGAATAGGATGGGAGAGATGGAACATCCCATTGCTATTCCCTTCTCAAGCCGTTGCCAGTCAGTTGAGATATTCCGGGTTGTGTAGCAAACGTGCAGGTTGTTGAAGTAGTTTGCTACTAGGATCTGGATGTGTGCTGGTACGTGGAAGAATTCAAGGGCGTACGTGATGAGCTGGTGGGGAACTGAGCCGTAGGCATTTGCCAGGTCCAGCCAAACTACATGCAGGTCTTCCTTGCTTCGTTTGGCTGTCTGGATTTGCTCCCAGATTGTCGCAGAATGTTCCACGCAGCCAGGGAACCCTGGGACTCCTGCCTTTTGGCAGCTGGTGTCGATGTACTTGTTCGCCAGGAGGTAACTTGTCATTCTTCTGGCCAGGACAGAGAAAAAGATTTTCCCCTCCACATTAAGCAGGGCAATGCCTCTGAACTGACTGAGGTTTTGAGAGTCTTTTTCCTTTGGAATGAAGATGGTAACTGCTTTGCACCATGAAGGTGGGATGGTCTGAGTTTTCCAAGCTGCCACCATGAGTCTCCACAGCGCCTTCAGGAGCCCCGGGCAGTTCTTGAACACCTTATATGGCACTCCATTTGGCCCAGGTGCTGATGCCGCTCTTGCACGCTTCGTGGCCTGTTGGACTTCTGACCACCTGGGTGGGGATGTATCGAATTCCGTGGAGGGCTCTGGTGGGCGGGGTGCGTAACCTGGTGATCCAAGGGGCTTTGCTCTTAGGTTGTCGCTCAGCTGGTCTCTGATATGCTGTTCCAGCTCCTGCTTTGTAGTCTGCAGTGTCCCGGACTTCTTCTCCTCCAGGAGGCTGCGGGCATACTTGAAGGGGTCCCGAAAGAAGCATGTCCTTGCCTTCTCCCTGTGGCTTCTTCGCTTCTTAATCCTCTAATTATTTATAATTTACAAACATATACCAAGTCCTTTTTGAGCTGTGTGTCACTCAATATTCAGTTATCACATCAGATGATCTGTGTGGATGAAAATTATTGTTGATGCAGACATTACCACTCCTACAAGTAATAATTCTTAATTTGTGGAAGATGGCGGGCTGTATTTGATTTAAAAAATGACACAAAAAGGGTAAAGTTTTATCTGTGTTTCTTTATGTTTTGTTGTCTCCAAGAGTGTGTCACACAATTTTAGTCCACAATTGTCCTTACTGATGATGTAGAAAATCCAATACCCAGTTAACATCATTAGCCCCTTTCACAAGCCCCTTTCACACTGCCGTTCCATCAGTAAAATGTGCGCATCAGTGAGAGTTTGTCTCTACTGTCTATAAAAGATGTTTACAAAAAATGTAGACAGTTCTTGACAGGGACAATATTCACATGGGTGTAAATGTTTAAGCTGAATCCAGATATTGTCTCTGTGCTCTGCGCTGTTTCCCTGAACTAACAAGAGACAAGTGTTATATGTGCAACCCTGAAAGAGGACTTGCAACAAAACCAAAGTATTTGCAATTAGGTTTAGACAATCTCCACTGTGGATTTACAAGAACTGTCAGAGAAGAGAGAAAAAACAACTCACAAGTTTGTTTGTTTTTTGCTTCAGCTGTATTTAAACTAATACCAGCTCTGTTCTTTCGTTATGTAAAAGTAAAATCAATCAATATGGCAGCATAACAATTTACACTGCATGGAGAGGTATCAAAATGCACATTTCTTAACAGCCTTGTATCCAAGATCACTAAATACAAGAACAAAAGTAAAAAGATGGCAAATGCATATTCATATTACTTACAAGCAAACTAATAGAGCAGGTGAATTTACCTCTTGTCCAGAGAGTGTGTTCTCAAGTGTGGCAGTGCAGTGAAGCTGCAAAATAGGCAGGCAGGGCAGGGCATCAGAGAGTGTGAGGGTGGACAGGCGAAGAGGGCCCAAACAGATCCGTCCAGTCTGTTTCAGGCACCTTACCAACAGACTGCAATTTTAAATCACAAAAATTACCATAAGACTGAAAAAATAATAAGAGATAAATAATATCTGGAACTGTATCAAAAAGAGAGAAAAAAATGGCAGATCATTTCCACATTTTCTGGGACTGCCCCATCATCCAGACCTACTGGCTAGAAATAGTAGAGCATTTCAGTTATATTTTGGGTTTCAAGTTTAAACATGATTTCTGTACAATATATCTTGGGAATATCCCATCCACAGTTAATACTGGTGACATGTATTTGATTAAAATAATGTTGGCAGCCAGTAAAAAAGCACTAACAAGAAGGTGGCTTATAAAACAACCCCCAACAAAGGAGGAATGGATTAGTATTGTTAATGAGATATATAACATGGAGAGATTAACTTTTTCCCTAAATTTAAATATGGACACATTCATTAAGCACTGGAGGAAATGGAACAGCTATTTTAAAAAAAGAGACCCCCTTAGCACAACAAAATTACGGGAATTACATACAAAACACTTAAGCTGGAGTTCTGGCCTGTAATTAAAGACCAACATTAATGTATATATATCTATGTTCCTGTTTAGGCATATGAATTGATTCAAATGAATTGGATGTATGTATGTGTATATATGTGTGTGCATGTGTGCATATGTGTGTGCATATCTGTGTATATGTGTATGTATGTATATGTACGTGTATGCATATGTATGTATGTATGTATGTGTGTGTGTGTATATATATATTATATATATATATATTTATATATATACATATATATATATTTATATATATACATATATATATATTTTTTTTTTTAAGTTGAGTAAAATAGTGCCCCCTAGTGAGCACTAATAATGTCAGCAAAGATATACAACATATTTAACATTGTCAGATTGCTTAAATGTAATTTCTGTTTACTTTCAGTAACTAAAGGGACCCTTTGCCTCTCTTTTAACACAAAGACTGAAGTGACCCAAGAGGACATGGCCCATAACAACAGATTTGGGTTGAAAAGGAACACTGATGAACTTAAATCTCTCTGTTGTGGTTTAAAAATCACTTGTAACCTATTGACCTGAACAACTTTTTTTTCTCTTTTCTTTTCATGATTGGTTCATTTTATTTCTGTGTCTGTGCCTTTTTTTAGTTGTGTATTTTTAAGAATTAAAGAATATAACCCAATAAAAAATAAATATAAAAAAAAAAGAGAAAAATGTTTAACTTTAAACCGTTTGAATGAATGGATTAATGAATTTGAATCCCTTTATCTGTGTGCTCAGGTTCCACTGTTTGTCCTCACACACTTTAATACTTTTGGCGGCAATAATCTATTAGTTTTGCATTTCTCCCAGTAAATATTGTACTCTTGAGTATTGCTTGTAATTTGAAACTTTGGGTGTGTCTGTTTTATTTGGGGATAGTATTCCTCCCTCAAAGCCTGAAATTTAGGGTAGGATATGAGGAAGCAGAGCTTTGTCACAGTGGGGGACAAAGTTTTTCCTTCTTTGGGAGCTGTCACATCACATCTCTATGGGTAATCTATGGTCACTGAGTCTGTATATCATCTGGACTTTGAATGGGGATCTTTTACAGTGCTTTGGGTGATCTGCTAATTTGTATTCTCCATTTAGGGCCAAAAACATTTTAATTTGCTTTGGGGTTGCTTCTTCCCAGTATTTCACATCATTTTTCTATTTGTTGGTTAATGGTGCGTTCCAGTTGTACTGGTGAGTCAGGATTTCCTAGTTCCGAGTGGGAAATTTCGACTGGAACTCCCCCCGAGGTCAGAATTTCCTACCAAGAACTCAGGGGATCCTCACCATCCCCCAAGCTGACAATCAAAGATGGCTAACCCCAGTGTAAACAATTATTAAGCTCCTGTAAATATTCCGTTTATTAGCACTTCTGACTAGTGTTTGTCTCTCTAAATCAGCCTTATACATAGGATTGCCCCCTTCAAGCAGAAAAATAAAGGACACCCCTGGTAGCAGGGATGCCACACTGCAAGGGCCCAACCGCCAATGGCCTAATAGTGGGGTGGGGCATCAGTTGTGGTAAATCATAGTAAGATATTGTTTTAATAACGTACTAGTTAAATTTTTAGGTACTTTATTTCACAGTTTTTCAGAAAATATCTGCAAACGTATAACTTAGCAGATACAACAATTAAATAACAACTTGAGTAAATACGGGCTTGTTAACTTAAAACTTAACTTAAAATAACTTATTAACTTAGCATCAATTTATTAAATTATAATTAAAGAAATGCTTTGACACTTTCAAAAAATATGTGGTACAGGAGAACACAACAACTTTCAGAAAGTAGGAATAATTATAGAAAATAATCTCATCTCAGGATGGCATTGCAACTTGTGAACATCTGACTTTTCATGTCAGTAATTTTATATCATTTCTGTTTCCTGTTTCACCACAAATGAAAGAAATCCCAAACAAATTTTTGGTGTGCAAATAACAAACATTAAAACTATAAAACTGTTCTTCTGCCCACATCTGTTATACAAAGTGATCTGTTTACCAAAAAGGTTTTCTTTTCTTTCACGTGTGGAGCAGTAGTCCATGCCAAAGAGTCAACAGCCTTCTCTCTTCCTAAATGTGCAACTTTTTTTTTTCCATGTGTATTTCTTGTCACTTCTTGAAACACTGAGTAGCTGTCTTTCAAAACACTGCAGTAAAACTCTGAACAGGACTGCTCAAAGTTGAGAGGGAAAAAGAGCTCACTTCTCATAAATTCCACCGAGCATCTGTTCCTATATTTTCATTTTCACTGACGCTGTCAAGCCAGTCATTTGTACTGTACTGTATTTCTGCAACCATTTCCGTTTCAATGGGGCATGGTGCAGAGCATAGACATTAAATACGTAGACGCCGCATTGAGTGCTGAATCATACGTCGACTATGCTGCCACATTGGATGTGGCAAGAATACTTTGGATTTTATTTGGCGATTATAACATCACTTAACAAACAGAAATTGCCGACTTTGCGACCAATACTATGAAGTCCAGCACATAATACTGTGGATTCTCGTGGTAAAACCAGCCTCCAAACAACAAAGAAGTCTTTACTTTTTAACTAAATCAACTACTCTGATTGTTGTTACTTGCTTAGCTAATTTTTCACATGCTATGTAGGTTTCACAAAGATAAAGAGCAGAGGAAGCAGTGGGAAACAGCTGTCAGATGGAAGGGGTTTTCTGCTAGTCTGTCCTCCACGCCCTGAAGTGATCACTTCAGACCGGAGGATTTTGACTGGACAGGTCAGACAGTCAGAATAAGAGGTGGAGCTGTCTCTTCAGTTTTCAGTTTCTCAGCTCATTTCAGGTGTATAGGCTGAAAATGTTTTTTCCCTTTCTGAATGTTTAGGTTTAGGTCTTTATTTCATTCTGTTAGTATATAAAACATTTACTACAAACAAAGAAAAATATCAAACATGAATGAAAAGGAGCAGAATGAAGAAAAATTTTATGGAGTCTGCCCCTTTCTCACAAGATATTAATTAACTAAACACGTAATACACATGAACAAGAGCTGCAGGCCAACATGCCTTTTACAGTTAATTGTAACATTTTCTTATCAGCTTTATACATAATCTGCAACATACTGAGATCTACTAACTCACTGAATTTCAACACCTGCAATTTAACAAATAATGGGTTCGAAGGATCTCTGTATTGACTTCTAGTAATAATTCTTATGGCTCTTTTTTGTAAAATAAAAAATTGGCTGGATGGAAGTTTTACATGCATTTCCCCACACTTCAACGCAGTAGGTCAGATATGGAACAATCAATGAATTATACAAAAGGTACAAAGCTTTATCATCTATAAACATCAATGTTTTTGCCTTTGTTACCAAATAGCATGAAGTTTGTTTTTTCAATATGAAGGGATAATTTATTTACATCAAACCAGTGTCTATATTTTTTCATTTCTTTTCCGACCACCTCTAACACACATTCTAGATTTTCTCCGGTATAAAAACAGGTGGTATCATCAGCAAAAAGAATACATTTTAACTGTTTTGAGACATTAACAATAGCATTTATATACAAAATAAACAGTTTTGGTGCCAGAACTGACCCCTGTGGCACCCCACATGTTAAGTTGCATAATTCAGATTTTACATTATTTATTTGAGCAAACTGATTTCTGTTTTCTAAATAACTTGTAACCCACTGATGTGCCACCCCTCTGATACCGTATTTGCTAAGTTTTTTAAAAAGAATAGTATGGTCTATGGTGCCAAATGCCTTTTTGAGGTCTACAAAAAAGCTTACTGAACCGTGTTTCTTATCCATTGCAGTGGATATTTCATCTGTCAATTCCATAAGTGCCATAGATGTTGAGTGATTGGTCCTGAATCCACACTTACTACTGCTCAAAATATTGTATCTGTCAAGGAATTTGTCCAGTCTGTTTACAAATAATTTTTCTAGTTCTAGTAGAAAATTGTGGAAACATTATACTGATCTGTAATTGAAGAAAACATGTTTATCACCATCTTTATATAGTGGAATTACTTTAGCTGTTTTCATATTTTCAGGAAACACTCCTGTAGAAAATGATAAGTTGCAAATATAGGTGAAAGGCTCTATTACACTTTCTATTATATTTTTTAAAGTTAACAAGTCCATATCATCACAGTCAGTTGATTTTTTGCTTGCACAATTTTTTTACAATGTTCAGTATTTCATCCTTTTCTATTTTACCAAGAAAAATACTATTTACGTTATCCATGATGTTTCCACTCGCTTTATTGTCACTCAGGTTTGGAATATTCATAGCCAGACTAGGACCTACATTAACAAAGAATGTATTGAACTCATTCACCATCTTCTTAACATCATGTATATCTACATTTTCTTTCACAAAATAATTGGGAAGAGATGACGTTACTTTGTCTTTTTTTTACTGCACTGTTTAATATTCTCCATGCAGCCTTCATATTGTTTCTTTCTATTTGTTTCTATTTAGTAGATAACTATAATACTGTTTTTTATGTATTCTTATTATGGCTACTAGTTTTTTATATTTCTAATACCTGTTTTCTGTCTCTTTAGTTCTTAATTTTAAAAAACATCTGTTTAAAATTTTTTTCTTCTTGCAGGCGTTATGAAGCCCTTTTGTCACCCATGGTTTGTCAATGGCAGTCTTCTTGGTCACTGTGAGCGAATCAGTGATGTATTTTGTTTTACACTGGGAGATAATTTCTATATTTTATCCTTCACTTTAGCCTGTGGCTACCAGGATGTCTCAGACCTCAAAGAAGGCACAGAAGACCCTGATACTGGACTGGTACTAGCTTGTCCAAGAGACTGAACCCATGCCTGTGCAACCTGTGGCTCCGGAGCCTCATGTGGCTCTTCAGCCCTCACCTGTGGTTCTCTGGACTCAGAGGACTGAAAAGAAAAAAACTGGTTCTTTGTTTAGCATTAAACTCTAATGTATTGACTTTATTTCTGCATATTTAAGCACTTTCTGCAAAAAATGTTTTTTTTCGCATTAAATTATTATTTCTTTGTTTTCTACATCTTGTCAATGCGTCATGTGTGCCCTGCAGCAGCTCATAAGGAGAGCAGGATGCTGCTGCATCTTGAGCTGTGAGCTCACGTGATGTTTTAAACATTTTATCCAGGTTATGTTCTAATTAACTCTTACTTTTAAAACATCAGCTTCTGCTGTGAAGGGATGAAGACTCAAACTTTTTAACACGGAGGCGATAAAGCTTTGTCAAAGACGAGGGGGAGATGGTAAATTCAGTGCAATTGTGACCTGGTTTTTGAAGTGGGTGGATTTTTATACAAACATATCAGGAGATTGTCTTTTTAAGGCCATCTCTGCTGTGATGAGATAGCCGTCAGTCTCTCTCCCTCTCAGAGGGACTACAAACTCAGGTGTGTGTGAGTTACATGTTCATCTGACATATTTTTGAAAAGATTCAAGACTGAGATGAAATTAAAAATTGATTATTTAGGTGAGATGGTCTTCAAAAACACTGATGAGATTTCAAAAAGCACTTAAAAGATCTCAAGATTACCTCATGATAACTATGAAATTGTGCCTAAAGAGTGATCAGAATGCAGAGAGAAATTATCTAAGTTCAAAAATTTCAGGGGAAGACCCTCTGAACCCCATCTCACCTGTGGGGATGTCAAATAAATGTTTATGATATAGACACAGCAAGTAAAACGTTGTCCTGTGGAAAAACTCTGAGACCAACAATGACAATAACAGTGAAAACACAGGCTCATATTGATTAACTGTTATTTTTGTTGATGGGGCCTATAATCGGGGTGAAAACGCCATTGTTTTCCATTTAGTTTTAAATTATGAATGCAGTTTTATGGTATAATAATAATGTCAAGTTAAAGCAACAAAAAAAAATACATGACTGATCAAAGACCAATCATATCAAATGATTAAGCAGTTTGCTTATAGATTTGTCATTGTAACAATGTAGCGTTAACAGGTGCTTCTGTCTTTTTTTATGTTATATTTATATATATATATATGTATATATATATACAAAACCCAAAACCAGTGAAGTTGGCACGTTGTGTAAATCGTAAATAAAAACAGAATACAATGATTTGCAAATCCTTTTCAACTTATATTCAATTGAATACACTGCAAAGACAAGATATTTAATGTTCGAACTGAGAAACTTTATTTTCTTTTGCAAATAATCATCAACTTAGAATTTAGTGGCAGCAACACATTGCCAAAAAGTTGGCACAGGGGCATTTTTACCACTGTGTTACATCGCCTTTCCTTTTAACAACACTCAGTAAACGTTTGGGAACTGAGGAGACCAATTTTTGAAGCTTTTCAGGTGGGATTCTTTCCCATTCTTGCTTGATGTACAGCTTAAGTTGTTCAACAGTCCGGGGTCTCCGTTGTTGTATTTTACGCTTCATAATGCGCCACACATTTTCAATGGGGGACAGGTCTGGACTACAGGCAGGCCAGTCTAGTACCCGCACTCTTTTACTACGAAGCCACGCTGTTGTAACACGTGCAGAATGTGGCTTGGCATTGTCTTGCTGAAATAAGCAGGGGCGTCCATGAAAAAGACGTTGCTTGGATGGCAACATATGTTGCTCCAAAACCTGTATGTACCTTTCAGCACTAATGGTGCCTTCACAGATATGTAAGTTACCCATGCCTTGGGCACTAATACACCCCCATACCATCACAGATGCTGGCTTTTGAACTTTGCGCCTATAAGAGTCCGGCTGGTTCTTTTCCTCTTTGGTCCGGAGGACACGACGACCACACTTTCCAAAACAATTTGAAATGTGGACTCGTCAGACCACAGAACACTTTTCCACTTTGCATCAGTCCATCTTAGATGAGCTCGGGCCCAGCGAAGCCGGCGGCGTTTCTGGGTGTTGTTGATAAATGGCTTTCGCTTTGCATAGTAGAGTTTTAACTTGCACTTACAGATGTAGCGACGAACTGTAGTTACTGACAGTGGTTTTCTGAAGTGTTCCTGAGCCCATGTGGTGATATCCTTTACACAGTGATGCCAGTTTTTGATGCAGTACCGCCTGAGGGATCGAAGGTCACGGGCATTCGATGTTGGTTTTCGGCCTTGCCGCTTACATGCAGTAATTTCTCCAGATTCTCTGAACCTTTTGATGATATTACGGACCGTAGATGATGAAACCCCTAAACTCCTTGCAATAGCTCGTTGAGAAATGTTGTTCTTAAACTGTTCGACAATTTGCTCACGCATTTGTTCACAAAGTGGTGACCCTCGCCCCATCCTTGTTTGTGAATGACTGACCATTTCAGGGAAGCTGCTTTTATACCCAATCATGGCACCCACCTGTTCTCAATTAGCCTGTTCACCTTCGGGATGTTCCAAATAAGTGTTTGATGAGCATTCCTCAACTTTCTCAGTCTTTTTTGCCACTTGTGCCAGCTTTTTTGAAACATGTTGCAGGCATCAAATTCAAAATGAGCTAATATTTGCAAAAAATAACACAGTTTACCAGTTGGAACGTTAAGTATCTTGTATTTGCTGTGTATTCAATTGAATATAGGTTGAAAGGGATTTGCAAATCATTGTATTCTGTTTTTATTTACGATTTACACAACGTGCCAACTTCACTGGTTTTGGGTTTTGTATATATATATATTTGTGTGTGTGTGTGTGTGTGTGTATATATATATATACACACATATATGTATATATATATATATATATATATATATATATATATATATATATATATATATATATATATATAACAGTGTTACATATACTGATAGCAGTAAAAACTCGTGAAAACAGAGAAATACATATGTTGGTTTGGTGCTTATCTATGTCATAAATATGTAATGTGAATGAATGCTTTGTTTTTAACATGTGCTAGTATCACACGAAGTGGACTGAAAAAACAAACAAAACTAATGAGAATAGTTGAAACAACAATAATAATATTAACCCAACATGTCCGAAAAGGAGTAGGATGAAGCATAAGTTTTTTTTAAACCTACCCCTTCTCCACTACTCAATTAACAGGCAGTCTTTGCCAAACATACATATTTACATAACACATATTTACAAGAACCAGAAATGTGCAGCCTAAACATTTATAATCATCACATTTAAAGTTACCTACATAGTTTTTAATGCCTATTTGTTCACCAAATAAATTAGTGTTTGTGGGTGAATGGGTGAATCGAACACATTAACTTAAATCACTCTGAGGAAAAGCGCTTTATGAAGTTCAGTCTATTTCCTTGCATTAGTTTACAGGGCAGATCTGCCACATCCAGTATGGCGGACGTGCTGATGTATTGCAGCTTTAGGCCAACCCGCTCAATGAGGCGTCTACGTATATGATGTCTATGGTGCGGAGTACAAGATGCAGCCGCAGACATGTTTGCCTCTGATTTCCCATGACTTTCTCTCACCCAATCAATGATGAGCACTTATTCCTCATGCCAAAAATCAACCAACCAAACCAAGGGCCACTATGAGTAGGCGGGAGCTAGCGGGTGTCGACTTTGGGCGGAATGGTGCTGCGTTCAAGGCAAATTGGAAATACGGGACAAACCGCGTCCTGTATTGATTCAAAACGGGACGCAATGTTTAAGTGTGACATATGGGAAAATTCCGTATTTTACAGGACGGGTGGCAACCCTACGTATACATAATATTGTTAGACGTGTTTATATGGAAATGCTGCTATAGTGTTACTTACATTCTCCATGTGGTATGTGCGAACTAAAATGCAGAGCGTGCTAACAACAGTTAACACAGCGACTAACAACAGCCTGGTAGATCGGCATGCTTTTTCTGACTTTGTGACTGTAACGCTGATAATTTGGAGATGACGTTATTCCCACTTCCCTCTTCCCAGTTACGATGTAAATGGAACGCAGCATAATAGCTTGATTAAGTCTAATTTGACAGGTGTGGGGGTCCTGAGTCTGTTTTGGTTTTATTGGGTTTTTGCTGTGGTCCTGGTGCTCTCCATGGCTCTCCATGTGATTTGGGAGACCTTTGGACCAGCAGCTCTCGGTAGCTCAGGACGATATGATGGTAGGACTGAGGGTTACTAGTTTCCAAATGTTGGTGAAAATTAAGAGCTCTTTTTTGAATATTGAGTAGGAGAGGATATTGACCACCAATCCAGGTCAAACCAAGATCTCATCAAAATCAGAGTCAGACTGCCATTTCTGCTTCCTTAATTTGACAAGAAGTATAATAAAACCTAAAAAATAAATTTGCAAATACAAGTATGAATACTCACTCTTGATTGGCTGTGCTTTTCAGGTGCTGCTGTTCGCTGGTTTTTGCCATGGTGCTAACAGCACTACGAAGGAGCTGTACCTCAACAGCTCTCTGCAACTCAGATGGATCTGGACTTATAAAGGGAAGAAGCCTCTTCAGATCTAACAAAGAGAGTAAAGAACATGGTCATAAACTATTTTTTTTTTTTTTAAATCATCAGTTTGATACTGACCGAACGGTACAACTAGTCCAACCTACTACATTGTTGTTGGAAAGGAACAGAGACACAGGGGCATTCCAGAGCAAGAAAGAGTCAATGCAAATAACCTTTTTTAATAATTTAATAAGCTCTGTGGATCCATAGTGATAAAAGAATTCACGAATCACTGATTTTGTTCTACGTTCATTTCTAACTTCAAAGCAAGCACAAGCAGCAAATCCTCACACCCTGCCCCTTATTCACTGTTGCATACATTTTTTTGGCTCGATCTAGATAAACACATTAATTCTTAAGAAGAACAAGTGGTAAATGTTGTCTTTTAGAATGACTGGCATGGTCCATTAATGTTGTAATTCTGTCTTGTTGGACAAAATAAGCTGATGTGAATAACTTCACAATTTATTCCAACTTTATTTTCTCAGAATTTCAGAAAATGCATGGGCCAAGTAATTTTTGATTATACTCTGACCTAGCTTGTCCTTGGTGTTGAATAATGAGCTGTAGTCCTCTCCAGGTAACAACTCCAGCTGGACCCCACATTCAACCAGATCGCCATCCTCAAAGCAGCTAAGAGCCTGGATGTAGTTGAAATCTGTCCTTAGGTTGATGCTTACTGGATGGGGGGAGTTCTGTTTGATGGACTGGATGGTGGCCTGCCATTCCTTAACAGAAGCCCAATCACAAAGTGCCACATAACAGTGACATGCTTTGTTGGCCAGAAAGTTGATCACCTCAGGAGGACACTCGCTGGATTTTAGCAGAACTGTCTTCTTGACATCTCCTTCATGGAAAAACAACCACCCAACAACCCCCCCCCCCCCCCACCCCCCACCCCCCAAACACACACACACACACACACACACACACACACAGAAAAAAAGGGGAAATTAAACCACTTTTAGCAAGAAAAATTGAACATGTTTCGTGAATAATTCAATTCCAGTGGCGCCATTCTATTACAGTCCCAACACAACACACAAGGGGCAAGATGATAAGAAAAGACACACAATGATCCTTATATTCACAGCACCATACAAGACAAATGTAAATATTTATTGCTTAAGCTATGATAAACTGCAAATTAGATATTTTTTCCAACCTAAATCAATATGTTCAGCCAGGGTGAGAAAGGGACAATAGCCTTTTTAAAAAATATACTCAACTTTTTTGGCAAATGAAATGAAGTGGAAAAATTCTTAAGACATGCGCATCCCTTAGTGGGTGCTGGATCAAAAAAGCACACACATGGAGAAAAAGATAGATGTACGCACACCAAAGCTCCTTTAGAAGGATTTTATGGGGCAACAGGTGATGTTTTAAGCGGCCAGCTCTTATTCAACCTTCAAAAAATGTTTGTGAACGACCATTTTTTATTTACACAGACAAACACCTGACCCAGCATAGCTTGTGTCATCTTTTTTAAGTGGAGGACTTATTTCACAACAACACAAGTTTTCTTTCCATCTAAAGTCTTTGTACTGAAGATCAAAAATATACATATGCAAATGTATAAACAGATAGATACCCAACATTTTTATGAAATTACTTAAAATGCCAGGTTTCTCTATGTTTTAATAAGTGTATATTTGTCTTTCAACTTCATTAGTATTTTGTTATTGATACCCAATCAGAATGTAATGGGTTTTAGCTATGCTGGGTCACATGTTTGCCTGTTTATATTTAAGATGGTGGTTAACAAACTTTTTTGCAAGTCTGTGTAAGAGCTGTACAACCTGAAACGTCACTTGTTACACATTAAAATCCTTCTAAGCAAGCTTTGGTATGCATATCTCTTACTATTAAATGAAACACTACTGAATTAAAAAGCATCCAAATGGGCTTCAACAGAAGAAAAGCCATTCCAGCCTGTTGTTGGGTTGGGGTGGGGGCTCCCATCAGTTATCCTTCAGCAAAGCCGTGTAGACTTTATCAAGTATTTATTATTATGTTAAAAGGCCATTTACTGTAGTTAATAATCCAAAGATTATTGTACTTTCTTGGCTTCTTTGTTTTCAAGTGTTAAACCTTAATTTGTCCTTGAAGCATCAAACTACATCTAGAAGATGAAGGGCTGATTTGTAAGGATTAAAAATGTTTATGACATCTGATGAGTTTAAATAGTTTGTTTCATTGCTATGTGTAACAGTTCAATACTATGAGTGATATTTTTTCATTCAAATTTTGCCATACCATTTGTATTGCTTTATATTTTCTTTGCTACTGTGCATTAAAACTACCTTGTCCTTTGACAGGTATATCTTTAATTCAAATCTGACATTGGGGTCACGCATTTTATTTGAGATTAATATGAGGAGTGCTCTTTTGCATAGAAAATGTAAATATGCAGGTTACCATTGCTGGCATGTTTGGGACTGCCTGTGTTGCTGGAGAATTTGCGTTGACAGTATTCAGAGCTTCTGATGCTGCAGTCTATCCCAGTAACTGCAGACAGTTGATCTTGATACTCCAGGGATGCCTTCTCAAACCTACACACCACAACACTTACTATTTAATGCAATATAGTTACATAAATGAAACAAAAGCACCTCAGGGTAATTAAGTGAAGTATTAAGAGGATACATGGGGAAAAAATGCTAGGCTCACCGTCCCTCAGCTTGCAAAGCAACTGACGACAGCCAGCTTAGACTTCTGCCAGCAGAAAGGAGACTCCATGCTAACAAGCCCTGGATAGCCTCAGGACAGCGCAGTTCGCACAAAGCCTCCACCAGCAATGTCAAAGGGACCTCCAGCTCTGGCCCCTAATGCACCAATAATACACATTTACCATTTACAAAAATAACGTAGTCAAAATATCAAAAGTATATGTTAAAAAGAAAATTTGAGCATTGGAGAGTGCACAGGACTTCAAGTTTCTATATTTTGCCTCTGCATATTTTGCCTCCTCAGATGAAGGAGCTAGTCACCAAAATGTCAGAACAAATCTGCTTTGAACAATAAAGACCCAATAACCATCTTAAAAAAAAATCTAATAAAAAAGGGTTTGCTCTTACCTGGGAGCTGCTATTCTTTATCTCTGAAAGCAGGTCAAAGCCATGACGAACAGTTACTGCAGGCTGACCAGAGAGTAGACCAACCCTCATTAGTGCTAGGCGAATTCTTGTCAGCCAGTCTTGGCATGTTTGTCTGTTGGTGTAAAAGAATGTCCTGATACCCTGAAGCACAAAGAAAAACTATCATTTTCACACACCACCAATCTTGATATAACATTTGACAACTACTAAAATAGCGTTCCCAGGTCTGAGTGTTTTTTCTGGATTCTCATTTTTATGCACAAAAACCCAATACCAACAGTGGGCCTAAAGCTTAACTTAACACACCTTCGGGGGTGCAGTAAGAGAGTTTGCACAGCCCTCATAGGCATTGTACATGAGTTTCTCCAGGTTCTCCAGGTACTGAAGAAGCAGAGCAAGACGAAGCTGATTGGAGTGGTGACCATCCCCATCTCCTCCAGCACCAATCCAAGCACCAACATCCTGTTCTGGGTTCAGACTGTGAGCAGCAAGGTTCCGTATCATACCTGTAGCACACACATACACAGCATACAGTGTAGGGGTGGGGCAACTCATAAACTCAAAGTTAAGCCCTGGCTATTTGCTCTTTGTGCTGCAAATACACTCTGATGACACTCTCCCACAAGGGCCAGTTGCTACAGGGCAAAGTGCTCCAGCCCAAACCTGGCCAAAGCACAATTGTCATAATTTCATACAGTGCTGGGTAAGCCACATGTGAAACGCCACACCCTGGATGAATGTATTAAACTAAGTTGTATCAACAGAACAAACATAGCTTACTACATCTAAGCTTTTTCATAGTTTTAAATACACTTTCAAAATAAAAATGATATTCATCATTATTGTTCATATTTAATCCATTTTGATCACAGCCAATGTCTTTTTGGGTATTTAGTTGGAGGGCTCTGTTTGCTTTGCCTTTCCACACTTTAAGTATATCTGTGCTTTTATGTTATTATCTTATTTTGTTGCATCTCTGATTAGTCTTCTTTAACCCTTTTGTTATTTTCCAGCACTGTGTAAGGTCTGGAGTTGTAAGGTGGGGCTCTGTATTGATATACTTCATGTACTTATTGAATTACTTTAAAACATTCTGAGGAAATCTTTTTTGTAGGCTACTAAAATCAATCTGATTCCCTTATGATAGAGATAACAAAATAAGGGTTTAACTGCCCAATGTCTATGTGGTTTAATATGCTTGTCATTCAATATACTGAAATGTTTTATTTAAATAGCCAAAATGTTTTGGGAGCAGACAATCTGATAAACAGTGCTTCTAGTAGCAAATAAACAAGGACGGTTTATTTAATATCATCAGCCTGCTCATCTCACCTCATTGGTTAACCTTGTTCCCGTCTCCCCTACCCTTACATGAACTTTTTCACCATTTCCTCACATGATGTGCTCCTCTTCCCTCCTTCATGCTCAATAGACAATAACTGAAATGTTGCTGGCTGGGTTTTTTTTGCTCTTGAATTACCTGCATGTATGTTTCCCCTTGACTGTCCTTGCATTCAGCTAAGCATGGACGTGGCCATGATGGTATCACAATTAGACAGCGTTATCACCGTTATGAGAAATACACTGCCTGCTACAAATACACATTAAGGGTATATGCAGGAATCCTGAAGTTAATTTCAATACCTTTTTCAAAATTTTTCAAAAGCCTCTCAAAAATTTTTTAAGACCTCATCGCCACTTTAAGCTGTTGTTAGCAACACATCTTTAACAGTTGTAGTTTGCAATCTAAATCATCCTCAAATCAGGGGTGTAGTCTGGTTTATTCTAGTGGGTATACTCTGACATACTCTGTTGGATGTTTGTCCTCTTAGGGCCTCCATACACTGAAGACGTGTTTACCACATGTTTACCTGATTTACGCATCGTCCACTGAAAACAGCTCTGAGACCCACTTATGGGCCTCCACCCACAAGTTGAGAACCGCTGCACGAGTAGACTGTATTTGGAGCTTGATCCTTCAAAGATTGTTCGTATATCATAGAGAATAAATTATGCAGTATACCTCAGGACGAGTTTATCATTTAGAAAAAAGTGAGTGAAAACAGCGGCTCAGAGCTGCACTAATGAAGAATGTGGAGTTTTGATTAATCAAAAGGCTGACTCCTCATTTCTTAAGTCTTTGTGTTCTCTTAAACAGAGCACATGAGCTCTCAAGACATCATCTGAATTATAAAGTCACGCAAAGTGAGTGATGATCCCTCACTGTCCCCTGCGATGCACGTCTATCTGCGCCTTTGCGTTCACTGGCACACAGACGTGTGACTGACTCATAGATGCTGCGCATTAAAGACGGTGGGGCCGGCAGAGGATGATGTTGCGCTCTGATTTGTTGAGCATCTCGGTGCTTATGAGAGCCACACAGGCTGCGCATGTGAAAATGAGCTCTAGTCTCCGGCGCTAATGACAGTTTGAATTGAATGATTTATTTATTTGACTAAGGTGGCTGAGCTCAGCTCCGACCCACTTTAACCCCTGCTTGTACCGCGGCGGCAGCAGCCGCTTTAAAAACACTCAGCATTCAGGGGACTCCGCCGGCAGGGGGGCAGTACTCAGGGCAGTTGCGCAGAGAGGGGTCCGTCTGTAGGCCGCAGGACAGAGGCGTGGTGCAGAGTAGGACAGTAGGCGTGTCACAGAGTGACGTCACTTTGAGACAAGCCTACTTTGCGAGACGCTAGTTAATGAGAAATCACGTAGAACCACGCGAGATGTGGAAAGTTTTAGAGATGAACAATGGTGGATCGTGTCCAGACTGTAAGTGTTAGCATATTTTATGTAATAAATGTAAAACAGCTGCTGCACTTAGTTGTATTATTACCTAACCCTTACCCCAACCCCTTATCCTAACCCTAACCCTAACCGTATTTGTATGCATTTGAATACATTTATTATAGAGCAAAAAATGGGTAAGCAAAAACACTGACATTTGGCTGGACCGTGCTGAAGCTGTTATTATACCAGGGCACATATCCCTTAAAGAAGCGCATGTAGTGGGCGTGTCGGAGAGGGACGTTACTCTGTGACATGCCCACTGTCATACTGTCGTACTCTGCGACACTCCTCTGTCCTGCGGCCTGCATACGGATACAATTGGTTGCGTGCGGCGGTGTGAAAAGAGCTGTCACGTGACGTCACACCCGTACACGCATGGCCCCAAGGTAATCTAGCTTCTTGTACGCCACTGACACATCATAGTTTGTATAGTCGCGAGGAGGAAAATACATATTCATGGATACTTTTTGGAGTCAAAGCTTGAATACCAATAAAATTTAATACCACATAAAATCGCGATCAGTTGACCTGGACATCAGTGTGTTCACTTACTTTTTACTCATCCTCAAAAGTGTGTCTCTGACAATAACGGAGCAATCTGCTGCTGCTTCACTGTGCACCACTGCTCTCCCTCTTTGTTGATGAAAATATAGATTGTTTAGTCACTAACGCACTTCTTGATCAATTAAAATACTAAGCAACCGAAAAGCTATTTTACTCAGAAAACGGCAACGCTACATAAGGCCATTGGACAGTGTAATTAAGCTCATAATAATTCTATTATAGTAACGCAAGTGCCCATCATTGATCTTATATTACCATCTCTGTCTGCACAATAGTGATACAGAGACACAAATGAAACAGTAGCATTTTGAACCAGTTTAGTCATTTTTTATAAAAATACAGCTCTCCTGCACCAAAAGCATCCAGCTGTTGCCTCTCCTCCAGTTAATGCCTGACAGAGAAGTATTATCTCATATGCATTTTTTTTTTTCAAGTATATACTTTTAGGCATTTCATGCATTTATTGATAGAGGAGAGAGTGGATAGGCTTGTGAAAAGGGGAGAGAGAGGGCAGGGTAGGACATTCTGCACAGGGGCCTCAAGCAGTAATCAAACACGGGCCAGCAGAAGAATTTGTGGGACATGCCTGGTTGTTTACCACTCTGCCAAACCAGCCTTGCATTTCATTTTATTGTTTTCAGCTATTAATAGTTTCTGCACCTGATGCAGGTATTGTTCTGCTTTTGCCATTTATCCTTATGTAGAAGGAGAGAACATTTTAATGATTTGCAATATTTTCTTTAAATTTTGTTGTGAGTAAAAACTATGCAAAAACCTTTACCTTCAATAGTCTGGAAGGTGTCCTGAGCTCGCCCCAGTGGTGTTCTGAGTTTGGACATAACAGTGAACTGTGCAGCCTCCCACACAGCCCACTGCCATAGTACAGTCTCTGTTTTCAACAGGGCATGTGGTACTACATCAAACCTGCTGCAATCAACATCTCCTCTGCCATTCCGTTTCTCTAGCCGTTGACAGCTGTGGTAAAGACGCTCCAGCCATGGATCCTTGCTGTGGATAAATAGGTGTGAATTTTAGAAGGTCCTACTCCAGTAACACCTAGCAAAGAAGCATGAACAATTCAAGATATAAATAAAACAACACAACAATGGTTATAACAGTCCACACAACCATAACCTATAATATATGTAAGGCACAATTTGATTAAAAAGATGTTTCAAAATTTGAATATTTTTAAATCTAGTTTCTTTTTTCATCTAAACTTGGTACTGCCCTACTTGGAAAAAAAAAGAGAAATAAGGTCTGCACACCAGAAGCTGCTCAAAAGTCATTTTCTGCAGATTATCAGCATAGATGTGACATTTCAGGTCCTTGCCCTTCATCAGACATTTAAACATATGAGGTGCTACGCCTTCAATTATGCAGTCCTTGGGTCACCTGACAAATCATGTGATTAAAAGTATAGTTTGGGAAAAACATAACCGTGAATATTAACACATATGTAACAACAAATTATACAACATTTGATATAAAAAAATAAACAAAATATACAAAATATATTAGTTATTAGTACAATAGAAGTGTTTGTAAAATCTGAAGCTTCTCGAATCACGACTGAATATATAAATATATATATATGTATACATATATATATACATACATATATGTATGTGTGTGTATATATATGTGTATATATGTGTATATATATGTGTGTGTGTGTGTGTATATATATATATATATATAGATAGATAGATAGATAGATAGATAGATAGATAGATATACATATATATAGATATATATAGATATAGATATAGATATAGATATATATAGATATATATATATACAGATATATATATATATATATGTATTCTTCCCTTTGTATTTCAGGTCATTATGATACTTCCTGATGTTTTATTCATCAGTTTTTAGGCCCATAATTTCGAGACACCGCAGTTGTCTTAAACTTTGGACATACTGTGCTGATGTATTACGGGTAATATTCAGCTGTAATTCTTCCATTGTATAGTGATACTAAGAATAACATGACTTCTCAGGTGAACCCATAAATGGAGGTGTTTCTCCTCATTTGTTTTATGTTAGATGAAGGGCTGGAAATTGAAAAGTCACAACTGTGGTGATAATCTACTGTATGTAAAATTGACTTTGAAAGGGCTTCAGGTATGTAAACCGTTTTTCTCTTTTGCAACTGACTTTGTGTCTAGCATTCAGTATTAATTTTTTTTTGGATGTGTGTCATATTTTCTGTCATATTTCCAAAAACAAATTAGATTGTTGGAAAAAGGCAAACATATATTGTATCTTATAAGCATATCTTAACCTTACTTCGAAATCTTCTTCTCACAATCAAAAGTACAAACAGGACTACAAAGGTACATTTCTTATGAGTTAAAAGATGCAAATTTATCATAGCCTTACAGCAATACAAAAACAGCCATAATTAAAATGTTCCTGCGTTGTTCAGTAAAATATGCCACAACAAAGCCAGGAAAGAGTTATAAACTGATAACTGTGATGTGTGATTGGTACCCTCCTCGATGCAGAACGCCATATAAGATAAAGCTGATGAGGTCGCTGAAGTCCTGGGGGTGGAATGTGCTGCTTGGTGAAGTACCCATATGATGGCGGATTGCCACTGAAATCTCTCTCATTTTAGGGTGGTCGTGATTACTGGTGACAAAAAAAACAGTTAAATTAATTCACTATTTTAACTACTAAACAAACATTTAAGGTAGGACAACTGGGAAATAATTATCTTTATTGGAAATTAAAATTCCCTTTTTTCAGACTTCGTTTTGACTTGTTTTTTGTTTGGTATCTCAAACAAATGTAATGACAAAACTGTTTATATTTGCATAATGCTTTATCGTTAAGAAGGACAAATGCTTTTCTTCATGATTGATGATGTAAAAAAGTATGATTTCCATTAGGATAAGATGTCCTTGGGCAATATGATTAAAGGGGTCATATTATGCTTTTTCAAGTTTAATTTGCCCCTTTGTGTTTGCTCTTGTACTCGTCTGTGTTTTTTTGTCCTGTAGGCTGCTCTGGATGACTGGTGTGGACAGCCTGCTGCTGTTGACCACATGGTTTCATATTCAGCTGCAAATATCTGGTCTCTCCTTTAACCATCTTACATTATCATTAAAGTTCCTAAGAATAGGTTCAAAATGATCAATCAATTGGATTACATGGCTCCTGCAAATACTACCAACATCAGTCTTCTCCACTTCATAGTCATTATCTCTATCCATGGTTGTGATTGATTATACCACCATAATGAAAACCATACAGAGAGGACTCTGTGGAAAAAGTCATGCCACATGTAACATCAAGAAGCCAATACAGACGTTGTGTGCGTTGAAGCTCACGCACACACATTCTTGTGTCGTCCATACCTAATTTTATTTTAGTTCATTTTGTCGCACGACGGAAATACATTGAAAGTGAAAAGTAAGACATGAAATGCACGACCGACCGTTGAAAATATCCAACTTCTGCAACAAGTTTTCCTAAAGCCATGGCACGACAGCCCATCAGCAACAGCAGGGCCGGACATCGTGGTAAAGCTCCATGTGCGGCTCTGAAGGATGTTATGGAACATCTAATGGATGTGTTTCTATTGCAAACGGGTGCCAGCACTGGCGGAGTGTCGAGAGTGGCAGAGCCCACCAAAAAACAGCAGTTGAAGGGAAGTAATCGTTGTTCAGCTAATTGAGAATTAACCAAAAAGAAAATCTTTCCAATTTTAGATTAGGTGGGAAGCTGACATTCAACAGGTTCATGTTCCCACTTGAGGTGCTTCGCTGCTTTTTTTATTCAGACCAAGCCCTCTAGCCTTGTATGTTTGGAAAAAACAATTCAATTCAATTCATCCTCCTGCTGCACACAATTCAACATGCCCCCGATACCTTTCTTCCTTCATAATTCTCTCTCGGTTTATGTCTCTCCCTCTCTTTCTCTCTCTCACTCAAATTCAAATTCAATAAAGCTTTATTGGCATGAATGGAAAAACACTGTTGACAAAGCATAACAATAAACAATCATATACAATGTTTACATAAATTGGACAAGTAGATTCAATGTTGTTATGAATGAGATGTAATGACAACGAAATATTTATAGTTGTGTTCCAAATAATAGCAGTCCCACATCACTAGCAAAATAAATCACTGTTTTTGTTAGAATTTCAACTTCTACACCGCAAGTAAGTTTCTAGAAGGTTTAGTAAAGGTATAGAAAACCAACAGACCCAACAGGCATTACGTGCATGCTGCTGATTCTGTGAAACTGAATCATTAACTAGCTGGAGCTAGAGAGGTCCTTACCAGAAGGGCAAGGACCCTATTGTTCCTGTAGCGTTTCTTCCTTAATTATTCCACCCTCCTCGAAAACCTTAATTTGACCCCCTAAACATGCTCAAAAACTCACAAAAATTGGCACACTGCTCAGAATCGTCAACAAATTTGATAAAATGAAAAAAATTAACCCCAAAAAATGCCAAAATAAGCTCTCTAGCGCCACCTAGGCACACTAAAACGGCCCTCACGGCCAGTGGGAATGTCATGGAGAGATCAAACCAATGCCTAAATGTTCGTCTCATCGAGACCCCTGACCTATCTCAAACAGGAAACCGGCGATTTGCCTTTCAAAATAAAATTTCAAGGGAAATATATGCCAGACGCAAAAAATATCTCCTCTGAGGTCGTAAATGGTATCAGCTCGAAACCCGGACAGATGACAGAGGAGGCATTGATGATCAAAATTTCTGAAGGAATTTGTTGTTTCTCAAACGGTTTCTGAATGACAAGCCCTCAAAGTTCGTGAACCTCAAAGAAGCCCTCCCAGCTCCTCCCATTCAAGTGAATGGGGAATGAAAATACAGCTCTGGACAACCTGTGGAAGATAAGCCTCTACAGAAAAAACAAAAAATCCTACAGCTTTGAAAATTACACGGATGGATTCCTGACAAAATTTCCAGTTAACATGTATAACTTGTAGAGAGATTTGGTCAAAATTGTGGCAATGGTGAGGAAATGTTTATAGAGATTCGGTTGCTGTGCTGCTTAGCTGCTCAGTTTGAATCTGGAGAGGGGCAGCAGATAATGTCATTCACTCACTGATTGACAGCAGCTGGTCATGTGACTCACTGAAGGGGGGGGAATGGAATGTGTAATACACACCCATTATGAAGACTTAGGAGGAGCAAGAAATACATCACTTCAACTGTAATATCTCTAAAACACGAACAGATACCAAACATGAAAAACTCAGATCTGTAAGTTAATGTCCTCCTGAAGGGAGGACCAACATTGAGGAGCAAGAAAAAAAACCTTTGTCAACCTCTGAGCAGGTCAAAGGGTCAAAATGGGATGAAACCCTCAAAATGGACGTCAAACGGGCATGAGGGACCTGCGACAGAGCGAGGACCTGTCCAATGCTGCTTGCAGCTTTATTTTTCTCCTGCCGCCTCTTTGAACCTTAATTAGACCCCCTAAACACGCTCAAAAACTCACCAAAATTGGCACGCACCTCAGATTCAGCAAAAAATTTAATAAAATGAGAAAATTAACCCCCAACTGTCAAAATGAGCTCTCTAGCACCCCCTAGGCACACAAAAATGGCCCTCACGGCCAGTAGGAATGTCGTAGAGAGATCAGACCAACCTCGAAACAATCATCTCATCGAGAGACACAAATCACGCGCTAACATCAGTGAACTATATCAAACAGGAAGCCGGTAATATGGATTTCAATATAAGAGTTCACCGAATCATCCTCACTTCGCACCATAATTTGACACCCTTAACAAGCTCACAGCGATGCCAAAACTGACACACATGCCACACAGGGTCCAAAATTTAAGAAAAAGAGAAAATTAACCCAAAACATGCCAAAATGTGTTCTCTAGAGCCACCTAGGTACAAAACAGTGCACAAAAATGGTCGCCATGGCAACTAGGAATGTCGTAGAGAGATCAAACCAACGTCAAAAGGTTCGTCTCATCATGACCCAAAAATCACACACTGACACCCCTGACCTATCTCAAACAGGAAACCGGCGATTTGCCTTTCAAAATAAAATTACAACTCTCTAGAAAAAAATTATCTCCCCTTAGGTCGTAAATGGTATCAGCTCGAAACCCGGACAGATGACAGAGGAGGCATTGATGATCAAAAGTTCTTTAGAAATTTGTTGTTTCTCAAACGGTTTCTGAATGACAAGCCCTCAAAGTTGGTCAACCCCAAAGAAGCCCTCTCAGCTCCTCCCATTCAAATGAATGGGGAATGAAAATACAGCTCTGGACAACCTGTGGAAGATAAGCCTCTACAGAAAAAACAAAAAGTCCTACAGCTTTGAGAATTACATGGATGGATTCTTGACAAAATTTCCAGTTTACATATATAACTTGTAGAGAGATTTGGTCAAAATTGTGGCAATGGTGAGGAAATGTTTATAGAGATTCGGTTGCTGTGCTGCTTAGCTTCTCCATTTGAATCTGGATAGGGGCAGCAGATGATGTCATTCACTCACTGATTGACAGCAGCTGGTCATGTGACTCACTGAAGGCAGAAAATGGAGTGTGAAATACACACCCATTATAAAGACAGATGACAAGCCCTCAAAGTTGGTCAACCCCAAAGAAGCCCTCCCAGCTCCTCCCATTCCAATGAATGGGGAATGAAAATACAGCTCTGGACAACCTGTGGTAGATAAGCCTCTACAGAAAAAACAAAAAGTCCTCCAGCTTTAAAAATTACACAGATGAATTTCTGACAAAATTTCCAGTGCACATATGTATTTTTTAGAGACATTTGGTCAAAATTGTGACAATCATGAGGACATGTTTCAACAAATTTTGTGGCTCTAATGCTGAGCTGCTCAATTTGAATCTGGATGAGGGCAGCAGGTGATGTCATTCACTCACTGATTGACAGCTCAGTGCAGGTGGTCATGTGACTCACTGAAGGCTGGAACATGGAGTGTGTAATACACACCCATTATAAAGACTGAGGAGGAGCAAGAAATACATCACTTCAACTGTGATATCTCTAAAACACTAACAGATACAAAACATGTAAAACTCTGATCTGTAAGTAAATGTCCTCCCAAAGGGACGACCAACCTTGAGTAAAAAAAAACAAAAACCTGAAAACTTGCAGATGATGTCATTCACTCATTGATTGACAGCTCAGTGCAGCTGGTCATGTGACTCACTGAAGGCGGGAAAATGGGGTGTGTGATAAACACCCATAATAAACCCTGAGGCTCCTGACAGCTGCAGAAACACACATCAGTCTAACGTTGAGCAGGTCAAAGGGTCAGAACGAGATGAAACCCTCAAAATGGAGGTCAAACGGGCATGAGGGACATGCGAGGGAGCGAGGACCTGCCCAATGCTGCTTGTAGCTTTAATTCTTACTGGTTTTATGTTTTTTTTAAGCTTTTATTTTGGTCCTCTTGGTAACATTTTACGTTGCAGGGTTCCTGTATTGTCTGGGTCCTGATGACATTCTTATGTCTGTTGCGTTTTTCTGTAATAGTGCCTTGTTTTAAATTGAGCTTCTTGTTTGTTTGTTTTTTTGTTTTTTTTTTCCTTGTGCAGATGTCTGTATGTTCCTGTATGTTTTTGTAAACCTGTTTTTAAAAGTGCTATACAAATAGTTATTTGTATATATATATATATATATATATATATATATATATATATATATATATATATATATATATATATTTAATATATATGTGTGTGTGTGTGTATATATATATATTACATATATACACATATACACACACACACATATATATATATTTAATATATATGTGTGTGTGTGTGTGTATATATATATATTACATATATACACATATACACACACACACACACATATATATATATATATATATATACACACACTATATTGCCAAAAGTCTTCGCTCACCCATCCAAATAATCAGAATCAGGTGTTCCAATCACTTCCATGGCCACAGGTGTATAAAATCAAGCACCTTGGCATGCAGACTGCTTTTACAAACATCTGTCAGCTGTATTATAAGAATATGGAAGTGTTTGGGAATGACAGCAACTCAGCCACGAAGTGGTAGGCCACGTAAACTGATGGAGCGGGGTCAGCGGATGCTGAGGCGCATAGGGCGAAGAGGTCGCCAACTTTCTGCAGAGTCAACCGCTGCAGACCTCCAAACTTCATGTGGCCTTCAGATTAGCTCAAGGACAGTGCGCAGAGGTCTTCATGGAATGGGTTTCCATGGCCGAGCAGCTGCATCCAAGCCATACATCACCAAGTGCAATTCAAAGCGTCGGATGCAGTGGTGTAAAGCACGCTGCCACTGGACTCTAGAGCAGTGGAGACGCATTCTCTGGAGTGACGCATCACGCTTCTCCATCTGGCAATCTGATGGACGAGTCTGGGTTTGGCAGGTGCCATGAGAACGATACTTGTCAGACTGCATTGTGCCAAGTGCAAAGTTTGGTGGAGGGGGGATTATGGTGTCGGGTGGTTTTTCAGGAGCTGGGCTTGGCCCCTTAGTTCCAGTGAAAGGAACTCTGAATGCTTCAGCATACCAAGACATTTTGGACAATTCCATGCTCCCAACTTTGTGGGAACAGTTTGGAGCTGGCCCCTTCCTCTTCCAACATGACTGTGCACCAGTGCACAAAGCAAGGTCCATAAAGACATGGATGACAGAGTCTGGTGTGGATGAACTTGACTGGCCTGCACAGAGTCCTGACCTCAACACAATCAAACATCTTTGGGATGAATTAGAGCGGAGACTGAGAGCCAGGCCTTCTTGTCCAACATGAGTGTGTGACCTCAAAAATGCGCTTCTGGAAGAATGGTTGAAAATTCCCATAAACACACGCCTAAACCTTGTGGACAGCCTTCCCAGAAGAGTTGAAGCTGTTATAGCTGCAAAGGGTGGACCGACGTCATATTGAACTCTATGGATTAGGAATGGGATGTCACTTAAGTTCACATGCGAGTCAATGCAATATATATATATATATATATATATATATATATATATATATATATATATATATATATATATATATATATATATATATATATATATATATATATATATATATATATATATATATATATATATATATACACACATACATACATGCATTATATATATATATATACATGCATTATATATATATACATACATATCTTAGGGTTGTGAAAGGTAAACTGATATGACCGGATATCCGGTTTGACAAGCGTAGCAGCCTCTTCAATCGACATCAATCAGCCATGAATCCTTGGATGAATTGATTGTGCAGACATGGACCAGGTATCCCGAGACTAGCAATCAGTAGATAATGCGTCTCTAAAACAATGTGAGAGCCGGGACTGCCTGCAAAACCATTCTCGCGTATGCTCCATACCTTACCATGACAGAAGACGAGAATGGGACGTAAATAGTAGCAACAATAGCAAGTCAGTGCGAACGTTTTTCAACACATCAGCAAAACAAAAATCTAAAGTTTGTAACGTTTTCGTATTTTACAAGAAAGACGGAAAACTCGACTCGAAGCTCTGAAGTACACTGGTAGCACAACAAATCAAAACGAGAAAACACAGAGATGAGTATGGTGAATTTCTCAAGCCCCATAACAACCAGCAGGAGCATGCTGCTAATGCAGCTATTACACAGCGGGGAACGTTATCCCCAACTTTTACGGGCAACTCGGCCACAATTCAGCACGAGCTAAGGACATCACGGCATCAATAACCCGTTTTATCGCTAAGAGCTTATGTCGGTACAATATAGTGGAGGGGGAAGGATTTCAGGTCTTGATTCATACGTTAGAGCCCAGGTATAAGATTCCGTCTTGGCAGCATATCACTAACACATGCATGCAAGCCTTGTATGCTTAAGTGAAGAGCCAAGTTGATAAAGAATTGGCACATGCAGAGCGAGTTGCCATTACAACCGATGCCTGGACGCCATGCTCCACCAGGTCTTATGTGACGATCACAGTCCACTACATCTCTCCAGATTGGAAGTTAAATGTGCATGTCTTACAAACCAGGGCATTCAAAGGATTGCATACTGGGAAAAATATTGGTGCTCTGCTGAAACAGGCATGTGTTGACTGGAGCCTTCTCGATAAAGATCCAACCCTGGTGACGGACAATGCCACAAACATGGTGTTAGCCGGAATGGAAGCAGAGATGACCCCTCACTTCATGTGCTTTGCACACACTGTAAATCTGGCCACACAGAAAGCCCTCAAACTTGACACAGTAGCAAGGTTACTGGGAAGAGTGAGGAAAGTGGTTGCCTTTTTTCACCGCAGTGTGAGGGCAGCAGAAATCCTACAAGAGAAACAGAAACAACTAGCTTTGCCTTCTCACAAACTCATCCAAGATGTGTCCACCCGGTGGAATAGCTCCCATGACATGACTTGAACACTTTTTGGAGCAACACCCTGCCATTTCTGCTGGACTCATGTCCAGGGTTCTCAGAAAAGGAGAAGAGGTGAATACTCCCAATGACGAAGACTTCTGCGACATTTAAGACATTGTCAAGCTGATGGCGCCGGTCAAACTTGTGACCACCAGCATGTCTGAAGACAAGCAGCCCACACTCTCAATGATTCTACCTTTAAAAGCAAAGCTTAAAAAGAACTTTGAACCATCCGCTGAAGATTCAGTGTTAATCAAAGAGATGAAGCAGGCGTTCAAGAATGACTTGGAGAAACGCTACACAGGCCTGAATGATCTCTTCCACAGTGCAGCAGCTCTGGACTCCCGTTTTAAGTCCTTGCCCTTCCTCAGTGACCATGATGCTTAGAGGACATTCACAAGCATATCAGCAGAAGCAATATCCCTGCATAAGGAGGTAAATCCCCCAACACACTGTCAAAATACATATTACAATGCATTCTATCAGTTACAGTCTGCTATGCTTTGTTGCTGTCACCAGATTTATTCTGACTACTGTTACTGTTTCTTTGATGGTGTGTACTGCATTTGGCCATACTGTACACTGATTGTAATTTCATATTTTATTTCTAGGCAACAGGGGATTCAGTTCAGAGAGGTCCAGTGCAGACTGATCCATGTCAGACTGAACCTGCAAATGGAGATCCGGACATCCGCATTGATACACCCCAGACCCAAGATGAGCTTACAGGTTTGTGTGTTTTATAACTTGTGATCAAGAAATAGTTCACTTTGTCTTAAACTCCCGCTGCAGTCATAAAATATTAGCATAAAATACATTCAATATGATGAGATTGTGGTGGAATTTTTGCATACATTTATTTTTACCAGACTAGTTCTGTAGCTTAAGCTGTACTGCTGTGTGAATGACCTGGTGAACTCTTCTGTTTTACACTCCACGGTAAAAACTGCCCTCTGGGAACAGAGGTCAGGGAGAGATCTGGACTAACACAGGAGATTTATACCTAGGAGTAAATTCCTGAGGAGAGTGCATCTGTTTTATTGTACCCCAATTCTGGTTCACTGTACCCCAATTAACATCTGGTAGGAAGCTCTGTGAAGTTAATTATTCCTCTTCACAGAGCTAGAGGCATCCTTGAGATGGTATATAAGGGAGTGACACATTTGTTTCAGTGGGACAATACTCTGAACTGCTTTCTGCCAAGTGCTTCTCTGTATTGTCTCCTTCTCATGAGAATAAAGACTTGGTGCATTGCTACCTTTCCAGTCTTGTTTTTGTTGACTCTCCATAGGTAGATCAAAATTTCCTCAACAAGATAATCTGCATGCAAAGAAAGAGTTAAATGATAATCATGACAATGATAATGATACAACTATTAAATATGTGCACAAGAGTGCCTTTATAAATTAATTCTCAACATCAGATGAAGATTTATACATAAAATGGTAAAGTCAGTTAAAAAAAAACACAGTCATGGCAATCATAGCCAGTAATATATGGTAATTGTTTTCTATTTCAGATGATAATCTTGTAAAAAGAAGAAAATGTCAGCACTGGACCAGCTGTTGAAAGAAGACTTTAAAGAGAGGATGGCAGCTAGATCTGTAATGGACCAGGAAAATTAGGAAGTCAAGAGGTACCTTTGCTCCTGAAAAAAAACCCTCCACAGTGGTGGAAAGAGCAGCAGGACTTGCCACTGCTGTCATCTCTCGCTAAAAGATATCTCTGTATACCCGCCACCAGTGTGGCATCTGAAAGGGTTTTCAGCACTGCAGGAGATATTGTTTCCATAAAACGCAGTCTACTCAATCATGAGCATGTGGATCAGTTGATTTTCCTTAAGAAAAATCTGCCCCCCAAAAAAGATGAGGACAGTGATTATGATGAAAACAGAGTAGGGAACCAAGCACAAGCATAAGGAAGTGAACTACTTCACTGTGCTTGAGGTAAAGCAATGATGATTGTTGACTTGTCAGTCAGATTTAACTTGCCACATGTGAATGTGGAAATGCAGGACAGTAGTTTTGTTCAGATTACCTTCCCAGGTTAAAAAGCAGCAGTTTGATTTCTTTTACACTTATATGTATTTTCTGTAATATTTTATATAAAGCACTTGTGTTCAGTCAATCTCAATTTAACATTGACTGTTTAAACCAGTGACATGAACCCTTTTTTTTCTGGGGCTGGTGCTTACTGTTTTCAGTTTGTAACTTGTTTTCTTTTAAATGTTGCACCTTTGTTACCTTCCTCCAGTATTCAAAACACTATGCTCAGGCTGAAATGTTGTACTGTTGCTATTGTAGCCTGCCTCTGGAGTTCAAAGACTTGACTGAATAAGTAATTTAGTTCTGACATTTTGAGTATGGGATTGTTTTCTTTTTCAACCTAATGCAGCATTTTCATTGCACCCATGTGGCAAATAGTGTTACTTTCTTGTCTTTGCTTGGACAAATTTTTGCGACTTTTGAAGAAATTTGTCATTATTTGAGGGGCTTTGCATTATTTATTTATTACTTATTATTGACTGGACTGAAGGCCAATACTTCTGTTCTTTTTATATATTTTTTTATTTTCTCATTTTTGTATTGATCCCATCAGAAAAAGGATGTTTATTCAGCAAGTCTTTTTGGTCCTTGTGTAAAAATAAATACATTTGACAGGTGATTCTGTTGTTGTTTTTCATTTTACTTTATTCTTGCCAGTGTCTTACAGCATATCTTTGGGGATTTGATATGTGGTCTTTTACAGATTTGAAAATACTGTAAGAATGTTACTTTTACAGAATTGGCTTCTTTATAATGTAAGATTTATGTCTACATCAACAAATGTTAACCGTAGAATCGTATGCAATCGAATCGTGTCGTTCCTGCACTGTATCGAATTGTATCAAATCGTTCTGTGTTTAAAATATATCTTTTTGAATCGTATCGTAACCCATGTATCTAGATGTGTATCGAATCGTCTTTCACAGAGAGATGTGCAACCCATATATATATATATATATATATATATATATATATATATATATATATATATATATATATATATATATATATATATATATATAATATATATATATATACATATATATATATATATATACACACACACATATATACACACACATATATACACATATATACATACATATACACATACATATACATACATATATACACATACATATATGAACACACATATATATACATATATACATACATATATACACATATATACATATATACTTATATATATACATAAATACATATATACATACATATACACACACATATACATTTATATACATATATATATATATATATATATATATATATATATATATATATATACATATATATACACACACACACACATACATATACACCCACACACACACATATATATACACACACACACACATATATATACATATGTGTGTGTCTGTGTGTATATGTATGTATGTATGTATGTTTTTATTTGTGTGTGTATACATCTGTGTGTAGGTGGGGGTGTGTGTGTGGGTGTGTATATATATATATATATATATATATAATTTATATGTTATATAGATTTACATATAGTCTTTGAGTACTTTGTTTAGGTACACATTAGGTGAGAGTTCATTAACTGTGGATGGGACAGGTTTATTCAAGTTAATTGTTTCTATCTTACTGACAGTGGTGCCCCAATTAATAATGGAAAGCTATAAACAAATTATAACCTAAATACCTGCATACATCTCAATGTGTGCAGCTCACATAAGTTCCAATAAATGCTCTAACAAATTTATATTCAAGAGAGAAATATATGGACAAAAGTATGGTCTGTGCATCCATAAAGGACCTCTTTCACAATACATGTAATTTTGCCCACAGCCCAATTTTTTGTTTATTGTGTGGTATTTGTAGTACACCCAGAGACTCCCAAGAATATACCTTTAGAAAATCCAAAAGTCATCCAGGGCCTGTACTATGACCTATTTTATGATCATTGCCATAGGTGTGAGCCAGGGTGCACACTTTACCCCAAAACTTACTCAAACACAAATAATAAATCATCAAATTGGGTCAAATCACCTTCACTGAAGTCTGGTGCATCTTTTGAAATCAAATGTAAAGCTAAGTATTACAATTGAAAGAAGTTATTGAATTTTAACTGGAAAAAAATTAGTTTTTTTTATGATTTTTTCAACAAATTCAATTCTTTGGAGATGTGTCTGACCAACTTACAGTTGCTGTACACCTAAAATACTTACAAATTATTTGGCCACATATATATTCTCAAAGTGGGAAAAAAATCATCAAATTCTGAGACAGGTAAAGTTGTTCAATTAACAGGTTGGGTTACTGTGGAAGAATCAGGATACTGTTCCATATCTTGTATATCAGGGAACCTTTAAAGATTTGTTCAGAATTCATCCTTTAAGTTTGATTTCTTTTAGAATTTGAATGCTAGATTCAAAACAAACATTTCACATGAAATGTTATTCATTTTAATATTGAACAGCCACAAAGGGCCTGTATATTATGCCTTTGTGATGAGATAATAATGAGCCATTGATACAAGTAAAAACCGATGCAGTTTTGGATTGTTGTAATCAGATTGTATATATCTACAATGACAGCAATACATAAACATTACTTCTGTCAATTTCTGTTTCTAGTACTTATATATACATGTAATCTGTTTTATGGCCTTCGTGTCTTTTTGCATAGCAACGGCTTGGACAATTTTAATTTGTAGACTGGAACTATAGTGAGGGAAAGGGGATCTGAGAAATCCACAAGATGTATGATTGGCTGGTTATTTCATAGAATGGAGTCTTTGAATTTGCTTGTGTATGGTTGGAGGGGTTTCTGATTTTGAAAATGTTTATAATATCCCAAATAATAGATTACAGATGCAACATGTGCACACATGCCAGAGGTTCTCTTTCCAGCAGGACAGAGACAATAATATGCCTTCACAGGATCATCTGATGCATTCTTGTCAAATTGAATCCAAACATTGTATTTTATTTGAGATCTGTGACGAGAATGAATCTGTCCCCTAATGAGATCAGCATCATGCTGGTAAACCCAAATCTCATAGTCACCATCATTTTTTTGATGCTCAGCAATGTAGCCAGGGGACTGTTTGATTTGGTATGTACCGCATGTTATAGTCTCAAGGTATTCCAGATCCACATGAGGGAACGAGATATCAGATGCTTCAAGCTTCTGCCATTCACTACGAGCTCTACGTGACATATTTGTTTTTTATTTTTCAAACCTTTCATGGAATCAGATGACCATGCTTACTAATCTTTCCCAAGCTACACTGTCAAAATATTTTCATACAATTGCAGATATTTTGAAAAAAAAAATGATGGTATATATATATAAAATACAATGTTTGGATTCAATTTGACAAGAATGCATCAGATGATGCAAAGAAACATGTATATAGGTTTCAACAATAGCCACCTTTTCATGTTTTTTAATTGTATTACTAAATCAAAATCATAAACCAGCCTGTTTCAGTTCAGTATACAAATAAACATTACCTCAAAGCCACATCAAGGGGGATCTTCCTGAGCAGCTTGCCATAGGCCTGCCTCACCTTTACTGCTGAGTGTACCAACTGGACCCTGCATACATCTACACATCTTTTGGACACAAACATACATTCACACGCAAGAACAGACAAAAACACACACAAAAAATATGAACAATTTAATAAGACTTAAAACATCAACATTATATATTAACCTAAGTTTAAAATTATTATTAAACACTATATTTTTGGGGATGATGGTGTGATATTCACCTCTGCAGCAGTTCGGTGGACAGTGATGAAGAGAGAACCTGTAAGCTGTGGCAAGTCTGAAGACAAACACTTTGATCTTCATTCAGCGCTTCATGGAAAAAATAAGGGAAACATGGACAATGGTCCTGATGAATAGCTGGTAAGTGTAACAAGTTTTATACAGCAAGAAAGTTTTGGATACCCTTAAAATTTTACACAATTTCAAATATTATCGTTCACAAAGTGTGCCTGCATCAGCCAGACACACACAAATGCAAATTATTTTTTTGTTTATTGCCAACAAGAAAAATAAAAGTTAAATCCTTTCATAGTTTCCGACAATTCCATAGTTTCAGCATGTCAGTTCTCAACATTGTCAGTATCAAAGTTAACAAATAACAGAGGATGTGTGCAAATCTGGGGGGAAAAAACCCCAGAAACAAGAAAGTTTGTTTATTTTGGGCAGTTGTAATCACTCATTGCATAGTCCTCCTGTCCTGAGCCATACACATCCCATGCCAGTTTGTGATGTTTCCATTCAGAATGCTTTAAATCACTCCTTTGTAGAAGTTGACAAGAACTTGGAGTGGGAAATTTGCTTTATGAAGTTTCCTTAAGAAATACAGCTGTTTCTGAGCTTTTTTAACCAGAGCAGAGACATGTGAATACCAAGACAGGTTCTCTGTTATGATTCCCAGGAACTAAAACTGCTAACTTGCTCCACCTGAGCTCCACTGATGTAGACAGGGTTGTATGTCATTGACTCCTTTTTTTTCTAAAATCAATTATCAGCTCTCTGATTTTACTGACATTGAGCTGTAAGTTGTTTTCTGTGCAACATTCCGCAAGACAGTTGATTTCTTCCCAATATGAAGTCTCATAGTTGTTGGAAATCTGGCCAAAAATGGTAGTGACATCCACAAACTTCACAGTAGAGTTCTCTTCATGTCGGTGGTTGCAGTTGTGGGTGTACAGTCTGAACAGGAGGGAGCTGAGCACACAGCCCTGTGGGGCTCCATTGTTTAGCACTAGAGTGGAGGAGGAGAGACTGCTTGAACTGACTGGGGTCTGTTTGTGAGGAAGTCCAGTATCCTGTTGCAGAGTGGTACTGATGCCCAGAGTGTTCAGTTTTCCAATCAGCTTCATGGGGGAGATTGTGTTGAATGCTGAGCTGAAATCAACAAACAGCATTCTGACGTAGGTGTTGCTTTTCTCAAGGTGAGAGAAGACTGAGAGAAGGGCAGTGGAGATGGCATCTTCTATGGATTTGTTTGCTCTGAATGCAAACTCATGGGGTCCAGACCGGCAGGGATGTTGTTCTTTATGTGCTGGAGAACCAGTTTCTCAAAGCACTTCATCAGGATGGGGGTGAGTGCCACAGGACGGCAGCCATTTAGATCAGACATTGTACACTTTTAGGCACAGGGATTGTCAGGTGGGAACACTCTCTTGTGACAGTGATATATTACAAATGTCTGTAATAACATCCATTGGCTGGTTGGCACATGTTTTAAGTACACGACCAGGGATGTTATCGGGCCCAGCAGCTTCATCAAATTAATATTTAGTATTCCTGCCATTAGCACATGGTAGAGCTGCATCTATACTTTCTGTCTATCTGGCAGCAGGTGTACCCTTCCTGGCAGAGAAGCCATTTCTTCAGGCGTGTTTCCTCAGTTAGGTTCCTTGTTTTAGCCATTTTTGTCCCTGAAGAACTTTCAAACGTGCTGGCTTTATACAGACACAAAGCACAGCAACAAAAATAGTGTCTACAATAAAAAGCATAACCTAGAGCTTCAGTAGAGCTTCAAAATGCAAAAAGAAGAAATAAGAGTGAGAGACGAAAAATTCTGAGTAAGCAATTTATTGAAAACAATAATTTAAATGAAAAAGGCTGTTCATATACTGATCAAAAGTTTAAGATGATAGCTAAAAAACAAAACTGCCCCCCCACCAAAAAAATAAATAAAAATAAAAATGTCAAAAAAGGACTCAGTCTTTTCGATCACTTCAAAATTCGTTTAGGCATGCTTGACGCCAGTGTTTCAAGGAGGCTGGTGGGAATGTTGTCTTCACCAAGTGGTGAAGATGGCTTCACAAAGGGTATCCACTGTCCGAAACTGATGTCCATTTTTGTAAACTTGCCATCTCCAAATGTGTGTCTCTCTGATTTAGATCAGAGGAACACGCAGGATGGTCCAAAAGAGTGACCCTATTCTCCTGGAAGAAGTCTTTTGTCATACAGGCATTGAGAACTGCAGCGTTGTCCTGTTGAAAAACCAGGTCAACCAGGTCACCACACAGACGAGGGCCCTCAGTCATTACCACAAAGACAAGGGCCCACTGTCATGAGGGATGCCCACAGCAGCATCTCCACATTAGCCAAGCTGCCATTTGACACCCCTGCACAACCTGAAGCTCCATTGTTCCATAGAGCAAAAAGCACCCAAGATCATGACAGGGCCCCCTCCACTGTGCCGTGTAGAAAACATCTCAAGTGGGATCTACTTGTCATGCCGGAAATGTTGGAAGCCATCAGGACTGTCAAGGTTAATTTTTTTCTCAGCAGAGAACAAAACTTTCTTCCACCTTTTAATGTCCCATGTTTGGTGCTCCACTGTAAAGTCCCAATGGGCAATTTTGTGGCACTAAAGGAGATGTAGACTTTGAAGACATTTTTGGTCTTTTAGGCCTTTCCCTTGCAGGTGCCGTCTGATGATTATTAGGCTGCAGTCAGCACCAGTAACGGCTTTAATCTGGGTTGAGGATTGTCCCGTGTCTTGACGGACAGCCAAGTCAGATCCTCTGGCTAGGCACCCGTGAAAATTTTTTATGGGTCTACAACTTGACTTTTTTATTCCATAACCCTCAGAATTCTTTAAGAAATTAAAAATCACTGTATTACTGCATCCAGCCTCAGCAGCAATGGCACACTGTGAGAGGCCTTGCTTTTCTGCATAAGAACCAACAATCCTACCACGATTGATCACATGTTCAACGACAGAAAGCTTTTTTGCCATTGCCATCAGGAGGTCATGACAGTGTGAATACCTGAAAGAAAATGACATGGAGTCCTTTTTTTTTTTTTTACAGATTTGGCTTTTAAAGGCTGTGGTCTTGAACTTTTGATCAGCTGACAAAAGCATGTTTGAGTTTAAATGCAGTTTCCAATAAATTGCTTGTCTCTCACTACCATTTCTCCTTTTTGCATTTTGAAGCTCTATTGAAAACCTTCTTGAGATCCAACAGTGCAAAATGCAAATTCTTGCAATTTTTTAAGACCAGACAAAAACCACACACACATACATATGTTTGGCTTACCATTAGCCAGCAGGCCTCTGCAGAACTTGTGGAAGGAGGGCAGAGAGAAGAGAGGGCAGTAGGTGTCTGACTTCTTCAACAGCACAGAGATTTCCTGAGCCCAAGTTAGCAGCAGCCTCCTAACACAAAAAAAAGATGTGCTGCTTTTTTTACAAGTTTTAAGATGAATGACTCTGGGCTTTGACTCAAAGTAATTTAACCCATAATTGCAGATGAAGATAATTTAACAATTTTTGTTTGGCATTTGTTTGTCACCATTTTATGTAGGGCATGGCTTTAAAATTCACCTGTTCAACCTGAAATTTGGAAAAAAAAATAGGCAACATTCTAAAGCTGTGGAAAATATTTACCAAAAAAAAATGGCAAATATGAAACTCAATTTTTATCACCAGCCAATGTGCATAAACAAGATGTGTTAAAGCAGAAAACGATTTAATGTAAGATTAAAAATTCAATATTTCTTGTTTCCGATTTTCTTGCAATTCTGTGTCCCTGGAAAAGTCTTTTTTTTTTTTTTTAAATAATGCAGCCAAAAACAAAAAACTCAAAGCAAAGCACAGAACAACTCAATCTGATAATGTAAAGTGGGGTTTCCTTTTTTTAAAATCTGCAATTCACAAGAGACCCCATTAAAATGTAAATGATTATGTTAAGGTGCAATTTTTTTAACTTTGGATACAAACTTTTTATTTTTTCAGTTCATCTGAACTGCCTCTTGTACAACTGTGCTACATGTATAAAATTTACCTAATAAAGTGGTAGATATTCTAGAACATTTTTGGGATGAACTACAGTAAAAAAAAATAAGACGAGGTTAAATTCACTACATAGTGCTTTTGGCTTTTACCAGGATCACTAATTTATAATAGATACTGAAATTCTAACCCAGGACTATTAACAGCAAACTTTTACACTAAAATCAGTAAAATGCAGCGACTTTTGAGATGTTCATTTGTTTCGAACTTAACTTAATTTTGTCTAGTTGATTAAAATGTTGAAAATATTCTGTTACACAGCTAGACAAAACTCGGCAGTTACCCTGCCCCGATGCAGGCTAGTTGTAATAAATATGTAACCATAGTAACTGAGATGTGATGATTTAGAGTTCACACTATAAGTAGCTGAACTTATTCCAGCCCCGAGACTTGAAGAAATATCCTGAAATTCTCCCGCATTTACCCAAGAGAGCTGCATATGTGAAACAAACACATTCAAACTTTAACATAAAATTGACCTGCTGCCCCCCTAATATTCGCTCCTCCCTCACTCCTCCACTGACTGTCATGCAAACTGCAGGGAACCTCCTGCAGTGAGGGCCAAGTGTGAAAAGTAGGTCAGGAGATTTACTGTGTAGGTTAACCAGGTCAGACTTAACCCTATATCCACTTTAATGGAATACCTCCCCAGAACAAACAGCAAAAACAACCTCAAAGGATACCGAGGTGTATGACAACTTCTCAAAACAACACGACCTAACAAAATATTTTTTCTGTGTTTGGACTAAAGACACAGTTTGTACATGTTTGAGAAAAACACAAGTGAAGACGGGTAAAAGAACCTGGACTCATGGTACAGGTGCTCCTTCACCAGTAGACTTCCCAGAAGGCTTAGGAGTGTGCTGAAATGTTTCTTTGTTGCTGTGGTAACGGTGCTGATAACAGCCCCATCAAACAGGGAGGGAGATGATGATGACAGACTTGATGAGATGAAGTGATCATGCCTAGAAAAATAAGAGAGAAAGATGCCATTTGTCAGAGAAACAGAAAGCAGCAAAAATTGATTCAACAGTGTTAACAAAACTTTGTAATAAAACTAACGTATTTAATGAAAAACACAAGAATATAATTTTAAGTATTGAGCTTACTTGTAATATACCAAGGTCTCCCATAAAACAGGCAGTCAAGAGATTGAAAAAACAGCCATAAGAAAGGTAACTGGGAGATGTTGAGATGCATGGTTCTTATAGACGACCTTTTAAAGTAAGACCATAATTTTATACAATATCCCTTCCTTTGATCACGACGGTGTTTGAGAAATGATATTGAAAAAGCTAATGGGTGGGGTGGGGGTTTAGAATCAATTTATATTTATCCTAAACCCCCACCCCACCCATTCACCCATCCATTTGTTGTTTATTTTCATCAAAGCTTGGTTAAATTGTGAGAAACACTTTACCCTATCGGCAGCAACTACCGTAATAGTCTCACTTCTGTGTGTTCTCTGTTTCTAAGGGCATGTCTGACCAGAGTAACTACCACCACTTTTTTGACAACTGGTATAATTCCATTAAACTCTACATCAAATATACTGTGCTTTCCCTTTGGAATGCCATATCAACTATTTTGAGCTGTTGTGCGCACAAATACATTAGGTCACCTTATATATACTGCTTGAGGAGGTCACTGTGTGAAACCTACTCAGCAGGTGTTTAGGTCAACCCTGCTACCAAGCTTCAAGTTAGCATGGCTGTAAGCTGGCAGTATTACAGAGCATTTGAGTTTGAAATTTGTGGTTTTTGATTACCTTATTTCGGTCATGGTTACCTTATGTTTTGTATTTATTTCTAATGCACTAAGCAATTTGTGATTAAATAGTCTTACAAAAGAGAATTACTTTGTAATCCCTCAATTAATGTCAAGAAAACTGACACCTTGTACTTTTGGAGGATAAACTGCCTGCATATGGATATTGGGAACTTGTTGCAAGTACATTAAAATTAATGGACAAGATTTTATTTTTTTTTTAATGTTAGGATGAACAATTAGCACACTGCAAATTGAGCCTGGGATCAAACCAAATCAGTGTCTTACCTGGTACAGTGGGAGTACAGAGTAAAGAGCACAGCATACTGGATGGCAGGATAGTAGACAGCTATCTCAGAGTGGACCAGCATCAGACTGTGACTGAGTAGGGTGAAGACTGTTGGGGACAATGCCCACATCTACATACAAATGGGGAAAAAAAAACTCAACATGAAAATGCACATGAAACAGCAGACTTCCAGTGTAAATATTCGAAAACTCTAGTGCAGTTTCAAAAGTAAGTACTTTAACCAGCCAGCTGTTGCAAAGCAGTTGTTGGTCTGTGACATAGTTACTGGGACATTTATGTATCTTTAAAAACAGCTTGTTGTTGTTCAGCAAATTACATAAGATTGATAAGACATTTGCCTTTTAGCTCCATTTCTCTTTCTGTTCTACTACCTTGGGGCAGTTGGAGAAAACCATGACACCCAGCACCGTGGTAATCATATAATTTAACAGACTATTTTACAGTTGGTCTTGCTTAATAGAGAAGAGAAAAACGCTCTGATCAATGCTGCTAATTGAGTCAGTTAATGAGTCAGCCAGCCAAAGTGCAAGTGAAAGAGTGTTATTCAGTAAGTGAATAAGTGTGAGCATCCTATGCCGCTTCAATGGTCTGTTATCTGCCCCTGGTCCTTCCTCAAGCTAAGGTAGTTTCTCACCCACTGAGTTTATGACCATCCCATCCCTCTCATATTGCTTTTCCACTAAAATTAGCGGGTGAACGTGGGTTTTTTCAACGTGGTAAAACTTCCAACAATCAGCAAGTGACTCCTTTCCCATTGCCAGCAGACCTGGGTCTAATCGCAAGCAGATGAGCTGCGTGGCTGTTCTGTTTCCTTTGGTGCGTCAAGCTGATGTCATACTGATGACATCATCTGCGTGCAGAAACACGGCCAAGTAAAACAATGGAAAGGAGCATGGAAGCCATGGACACAGTGGTCAAATGTTTTCCGTGCTTTGTACCTTTGTCCCTCTTTAAAAATATACAAACTCAGCACAGACTGAACAACATTCAAGCACTGATGATACAAAGGCGGATGGAATTTGTTGTTGAGATGGCAAAGAGTCGAAGAAGTTACAGATGGAGGAGATGGGCGAGATATTATGCCGTGGACATGTAACACCAACGTCGTCCAGTAAATTAGCGTGTTCACCCGGGTGGGATGTTCCCAGTGAGAGCTGATCAGGGGCGAGCCGATAAAAACCCACGTCACTTTAGACCCGGGTCAGTCGACCCAGGTCTAAATGCTGATTAGAGCCTTTCCCACTGCCGACAGGGGCCGATTGTTACCGGGTTTAAACAGGTTTTTTGGTCAGCGGGAAAGGGGTATCAGACTGCTCAGAGGACAGAGGACCATGATCTTGGGGTAAATGAACGAGGGTACAGCAGTGCATATTTCTTAATAGCTGGTTTCCAGACATGCCTCTGTACTGGATTATTGGTGACTGATTGGACACTGCAGTGTTGTGAACTTTAGTGTTGCAAAGGAGTGGAATATCTGGGATTAGTTTCCGGGAACTTTCCATGAGACGTTAAGCTTGGGAATTTTGGAAATATTCCAAATTGGAAACTTTCCATGGGAATTATTGAAACTATTGGAAGTTATGGGAATTGACTGGAAATTAGAGGTAATTTAAACAAACAATATAGGGGTGGGTAGAAATATCGATTTATCAATGTATTGCAATATTTCCCCTCCCAATTCAATATAGATTCAGCAAATCCTCTGAATCGATTCACTTCTTGGCCAGTGAGGGGGCACTGTGCACTTTTTCAGTGTTTATCCAGCTGCCGCTAGTGACAGAAGAAGACCGAACGTGAGTGATTTAATGGTGGTTTATTAGTATTATCTGTGTAAATAATGTAAAATATTGTAAACAATAGCATTAGTATCAATCTGGAGTTTTTTCTTTCCGTTTTTTTGCTGTATTTTCTCTGTTTTGCCATATTTCTGACATACTTTCCGTGTTTTACCGTCTTTTATGTCATTGATCATCTTTTTTGTCATTGATCATCTTTTTCATCATAATTCATTGTTTATGGATTCAATAAATAGTAATTTTAGAAATACTGGAGGAAGATATGTTGAGATCTCTGTCTTCAGCTTGACAGGAACTACTTAGGGACTACCATCAGTAAAAAAAAACGCCTGGGCATGGTGTTATATAACAAGCTGTAACATGGGCACTAAATGCTGTAGGCAAACAAAAATGTTTGAGTTTATGTAAAATGGTTTAAGTTTATTTTTGGTCATCTCAGAAAATTTCTACATGGTCACAACTGTTTATGAAGAGAATCCTGTTGAAAATTCCAATCGATTTTTATTCTTGTGTTGTAATTACACACTGTTTTAAGCATCTATAACATAATATTGACAAATACTTGTCAGAATTGTTTACTTTTATTTCTTGTGAAAAAATGTATTCAAAGGACAATTTCTGACACATTTATTGACAAAAAAAGACAAAAAAGTCCAGGTGGGCATTGATAATTAAAGTATTAACTGTTATTTTTTTTATTTTTGTACTCCATATGCACAAATAAGTTATTATTGTGCATATTTGTATTTTCAGATGTTTGATTGCTCAAAAATGTGAGGTGACATACCACATTATTCACATTGGCATCAAAAGAAAAATTCAAAAATTTTCAACAGGTACTCTAATTGTTTGCGTATTTCTACTTTTTACTTAATCGATACTGAATCAAATCGCCACCTAAAGAATCAAAATCGAATCGAATCATGAGGTTCTTAACAATAACCAGTCATAAAACTGTATCATATCAATGTATAAAAATATTTTTTTGTCACAGGCAGAGATATATGCAAAATAATCCAATTAAAAATGTTACCTCATGCCTCATGAAATGCACGAGGTGCCTACTACTCCTCACTAATTCAGGAAAATAAAAACAATCTTAGGTAACTTTTCAGCACTGTAGCCAGGCTGCCACAGAGTCAGAGCTCTATTGAGCCTGTGATTCCACTAGCCCTCAGCTGTGAGGACTTCATGATCTTCTTTAACCATAAAATTCTTAAAATTAGAGATACAATTAGCAACCCCCTGCCTTCACCTGGACCTTCTATACCATTAAATGTAGTTAAACCTGATTTAAGCCGTTTTTCTCCAATTTGCCTTCAGGAACTAAATTCTGTTGTCTTCTCCTCCACACCACCAACCTACCTTTTAGAACTGGTCCCAACTAAGCTGTTCAAGAAGGTCTTTCACTTAGTTTGTTCATCCTTGAGAAAATCAATATATTTTTATCAACAGGCTATGTGCTACAGTCCTTTAAAGTAGCTGTAATCAAACCACTTCTTAAAAATACATACCCTCGATTCAAGCACTTTAGCTAACTAAGGGCTAACTTTATCAATCCTTCAATTTACTTCAAGATCCTCGAGAAAATAGTGGCTAATCAGCTATGTGACTTCCTGCAAAACAACAGCTTGTTTGAGGACTTTCAGTAAGGTATTAAGAGCTCGCCCTAGCACAGAGACTGTTAGGATGAGCTCTAGTTTAAGTAACAAACATCTTACTCTCAGCTTCAGATGATGGACTTCTCACTGTACTTGTCTTGCTAGATCTCAGTGCAATCTTGGACACCATAGATCATAATGTTCTTAAACAGAGATTAGAGGAATTACTCAGGATTAAAGGATTAAACCACCAGTCGGTCCATAAGCCCCCCCACCAGGAGATGTACTGGCTAGGGGGCGAAACATCAGTGAATGGTGGCCCCAGCTGACGACCCTGCAGCTGACCCTGTGGGCACCGAAGGAGGTGCGACAGGCAGAGATACCAAGCAGGAGAACACCACCACCTGAAAGGGACTGCTTTACATTGGTTCAAGTCTTAGTTATCTTATAGATACCAGTTTGTACACATGAACAATAAGTCTTCTGTGTACACCAAAGTCAGTTGTGGAGCTCCTCAAGGTTCTGTGCCAGGTCCAATTCTCTTCCCTATATATGCTTCCCCTCGGTGATGTCACAAGGAAAAACTCAGTTAATTTTCATTGTTACACTGATGATACTCAACTGTACGTATCAATGAAGCCAGGTGAAACAAATTAGTTGTCTTAACTAGCAGTGTGTCTAAATGACATAAGAATCTGGATGGCCAGGAATTTTCTTCTTCTTAACTCAGACAAGACAGAGGTCATTGTGGTGGGCCCCCAACACCTCAGAAAAACCTTTTTCTAATGTTATTAACTGCCCGAGATGGCATTAGCCTGGCACCAAGAACATCTATTAAAATGTTGGGGTACTATTTGATCAGGATTTGTCCTTCAACTCCCACAAAAAAAAATAAAATTCAAGAACAGCCTTTTTCATCTTCGTAATATTGCTAAAATCAGGCCTATCTTGACTCAGTGATGCTGAAAAGTTAGTCCATGTTTATGTTAACTCTAAACTGGATTACTGTAAATCTCTTTAATCAGGCTGTCCCAGCAAGTAGCTTAAGATGCTTTAGTTGGTTCAAAATGCTTCAGCATGTGTACTGACAAGAAGCAGCATGTGTACTAAGGTTGTCAGTCTTCCCCCAAATCAAACTCAAACAGTTTTCGCACATACATGCAAATAACCAAAGATATTCGGCAGGTTCAAGCCCAGCTCCGGCTGTCACATGGCAATGTGTCCTTGGGCAAGACACTTGACCTCATATTGCTCTCATTCCTATGTCAGTGGCGTGTAAATGGTATGAAAGGGTATGAATGTGTTGGTTGATATCAATGGACAATTTACATAGAAACTCCAACCATCAGCAAGTGAACGTGAGAGTGACTGGGTGTGAATGGGTGGATGTAACCTGCTGTGTGAAGCTGCTTTGAGTAGTCATGGATGTGAAAAGGGTAATACTGGCTCAAGTCCATTTACCAAGTAGCCCAGACAAAGAACTCAAGCTGACTGATTGCTGTTTAACCTATGTGTTCTTTACTCTGCTGAAAGTAGAGTAACAACACTTATAAATATAAATAATAACTGATTATTTCAGTGTGTTGTATGGTCATTACCGCTTTTTATATTTCAGCACTGCTGTACTTTTGATGGGTATGGAAAAGAAGATTGCCATGTATTGATAAAAAAAAAGAATAAAACTCACCCCAATAAGAGAGTTCTTTGTGTTTCCAATGGTGGTTAATGTGCTGAGGTTGAAGATAACGATGAACTGGGAAATCTCAGTTGGTAGAGTGAGAGGTGTAAAAGCAGGGTGCTCTATGATGGAGGGTGGGTCACAGAGTTCCAAAGCCCTACCAGTGCGTTCCAGGGATGCCATTAGGCTGGATAAGGCACATGTCATCTCACCCAATACCATTTTATAAGCTGCCTCCAATGTTGGGATGTTTTTTAAACTAAGTAGTGCTTGGTACACACCATGAACAGTTGACATCACCTGTCAAGTACAAAACACATGCAAACACAATCATGATTTACAGAAATACCTTTCTCAAAAAAATAATGAGAAAAGAGTTAACATTTGATCCAAACTTCAGAAATTACCCAATAGCATTTTTTGATCTGACTTTTTTAGTGGGTGGCTAAAAAAACAAGTAATCGACCACCCAAACAACAGCAATATTCCTCTACATCCCATGCAGTTTGGCCTCCTTACACACTACTCAACAGAAACTGCTCTCACCATGTTTGTTTAAAAAAATTAAAGGCTTCCTGGATGGGAACAGTTGTGTTGGTGCTATATTTCTAGATTTAAAAAGGGCATTTGACAGCATTGACCACCAAACTTTAATAGCAAAATTGACTTATTACAATTTTTCTATACAAGCCACAGCCTGGATTAAATCATATTTATCAAACAGAAAACAGTGTGTTGTAGTCAACAGTGACAAATCCCCACACCTGGAGTGTCCAGGAGTCCCCCCACAAGGCTCCGTACTTGGACCTCTTTTGTCTCTTTTGTTCTCTTTACAAATCAGCAATCTTCTCAATGTTTGCTCTGATGTTTATTTTCAAATGTATGCATAGGTACCACATTATGGAACAGTTTGTCATTATCAGTCAGAGAATGCTCTTGCTTTGCAACTTTCAAGGGTCATCTGAAGGTGTGGCTTAGGACAAACAAGATCTTTGACCATTTATAAACATCTATCTTTAATGTGCATGCTTAAATACATCTCTGTATGTAACCTAAGTGTAATTTTGCATACATATTCACAACTATATATGCTAACCATTTGCAATTCTGTACATAAGCATGTCTATTTATGCAAAACCTGTGCAATATAACTTGTGTGAGCAAATAAGCAATTACAAATTCGCACTTTTACTATAATGTGCAATTTATCAGCACTTAAGCATATTAACATTGTTCATTTTGCACATTAAACAGCTTATACAGTTTGACTCTAAAGGTCTTCTTTGTCAAGGTTTGTCTTTAGTGTACCTTCTGTAATGTTGAATGTGAGTATTGTAAATAGTAGAATCCATGTTGTTTTGTGTATCGGTCATCTTGGTGCTGCCTATTACTGTGGTTTTATGTACTATATTTATTTTAAGATTGTACACACTCGCACAAATGCAATACATCAACCTGCCAGGCACTACAGATAGAAATTAGTCTGTGGCTAAAATCTGGCACATTAACATGTCAATGTTCGTTAATGTGCACTGTCCTCTACTGAAAAAAAAAATAACTTCATTTCTTATCTTGAGAAAAAAGAAACCAGCTGGGATGTACAGTCATATAATTTATCTCTTATGGCAGATCCCCTGCGATCCCCTTGACTTTGTCAGAATATTGTTAATGATTATTATTTAGTCTGTGTTATTAGATGGATTTTTTTTCAATGACAAACTTAAGTACCACCATAGGTGATTGAGTACTCACATTCTTCTGGTCATGTAGTGTATAAGCTGAACAGTAAGGAGAACCAACTCTAGTAAATGAGCTTCCTTTTTGTATACTGTCACTCGCAATCACACACATGCATGCTCACACTTTTTTCCTATCCTCTTACCCACAATCACAGAAATGCATTCACTCACTAAAACAAACACACACAAAGACACACCTCTTTCTCTCGATGGAAACGCAACTTTAGGAGCTGGGAGTCTGGTGCCAACAGTTTCTCGACAAAGGACACAGGCAGTTTAGTGTTGATTTGGTCAATAATCTGAAAGATAAAGAATATAAAAGCCTACTTTAAAAAATGGCACGCAAAAAAACAAAGTGCAACCTTTTAAGCACATCTTACCAACAGAACACTATTACATGTAAAAAAAAAAATCGACAGAAACATTTTATATGTGCTTAATCATAATCATAATAAAATCTGACTAGGGAAAATTACAAAAAAAACTTAAGTGCAAGATCTGCTATACTTAGTATACTATGCTAAGTTTGTCAATCACCTCTCGTAAATGGCACTTGACAAAGATGGTAACTATTATCAAGACCACTGGAATAAACAAGATGCATGATAAAAAATCCTTAGCTTGCAATAAAAGAGGGTACCAGAGTAAGAAGACTGAGCACTGCTAGATTGTAGTCAGAGCCACAGGCCTGGCAGCAATCCAGTTGGTCCAGGCCATAGGTCAGGATAGCCTCCATCAGCTGACCACAGGGCTCCACACTAGCCAGCAACACACCAACACACTCATTCCCTGCTGTTAGCACAGCCTCTGTGAATTGCACCTGCTTTGCAGTGGTAACACATGCTAAAACGCGGTTCAGAACCTGAAGAAACACAAATGTCAAGATATTAAAGTTATTCAGATAAATGAGGCAGAATTAAAAACATAACATATAACAAAAAATATATATTCAAAATGAGGTTCCAAGTAGCATCCTTTGTCCATAATCATGATAATGAGACATAAACACAGTGATGGCAAACCTTGAGAAGGATTGAGGACATTGGCTTAAGATTTTCAGGCTGTCCTTGCAGAGGCCATACTAGTTATACTAAAACAGAGAAACTTATGGAAACTTCAGAACACCCAGTATATGTCTTATATAATAATGCTGGTAGTCCTGGACAATAAAATAATTTCTCCAGAGTTTCCCCCCAGGTTTGTAAGTTAAGGGCGATGGCCTTGTCTTTGGCTCTACATGCTGTAACCAGCACAAGAGGGCTGACTATTCAGTAAATCTTAAGATGTGATGGTGCTTTAAGAGGGAATCATCATTTATTTTGTATGATTATTTTTTTTATAAGTGAGACAACCCGTTTGTATTTTTGACATGTAAAGGACAGATGTCTGCAATCTCACTCCTGGACTCCTGAAGATCAGGGCCCGTATTCCTAAAGATTCTGAGAATCCTCTCATAGAGCTCCTACCTTAACCTAAAAATTCCTAGCAAGATTCCAGAACATTCTCAGAGAACTCTGAGCAAGGAAAGGACAGAAACTCTTATCTTCGTGAGGAGGTGTGGTTGACCCCGTTGCTAGGTATGAGTCATCATTTCAAAAGCTGTAATTGGTTGATCCTAAAAGCTAGATAAAAAATATACTTTTGGTGATAACGGGCAAAGGATGGACCCTCAAATCAATGAACCTAATCATAGAATCTAATCTTAAGAAGACTGTGTAATTGTAAATAATATTTCACGTAAAAGAAAATATCTGTTAAATGAATAGTAAGCTATACTTTAAAATTATCCTACAAAATGTATGAAAACTTAGGCCCACTTGCACGGTATTCACTTAGTGATAGTTAGATTTATTTCATTTTTTAATTTACTTTCATTTCGGGTGGTATTGCATTGTTTTTGTCAATAAATGTGTCATGCAAAGTCCTTTGAGTAATTTTTTTCACTCTTTTTTCATGAGAAATAAAAGTAAACAATTCTTGCAAGTATTTGTCATTATTATGTTATAAATGCTTAAAACAGTGTGTAATTACAAGAAAAGAAATAAACAGATTTGAACTTTAAACAGGATTCTCTTCATAAAAAATTGTAAATGAGCATGTTCAAAGTTTTGAGATGACCAAAAATAAACTTAACCTATTTTACATACACTCACAATTTTTGTTTGCCTACAGCATTTGTGTTCATGTTACAGCTGCCTATCTTGGCCAGGACACTCTTGAAAAAGAGATTTTTAATCTCAACGAGTTTTCCTGGTTAGAAAAAAGGTTAAATAAAAAACAGTTCATTATATTAGACCATGTCTAGGCATTTGTTTACTGACGATAGTCCCTGAGGCAGTTAGCCCCCTCTATGACTCTCCTCTGGTCTCCCCTCTCCCTGGCAGATCTCCACATTTCCTCCTACAATATTTCCAAATTACTACTGATGAAATCCATAATCACAAACTATGATGGAAAAAGCCGATCAATTAATAAATACGGCACAACATGGCGCATAAACAGCAAAAGAACGACAAGAACACTCTCTAGAATGATACTGCTATTATTTACAACATTTAAACATTATTTCCACAGAAAATATTGATAAAACACCTATAACTCAATCAGGTATGGCTCACTGGATCACCTCACTCTCACTCTCTCGGGCTCAGTCAGCTCACTTACTCGAGGAGATACAGCAGTTTTAATCACGCACGTCTTTTACTTCTGCCGGCAACAGCTTCGTGTTTTAGACAGGGTGACCGTCTTCAATCAGTTTACCCTTTGGTGGAATTTTGGATTTTACAAGGATGCAGACTTTGTCTGTTTCAAGGGGAAAAATCCCTGCTATAGTGTCTGTGCCGCACCAACCGCCGTGGCCAAACTTTCACTTTCAGTGCAGTTACAGTCAACAACCATAGAGGCCCCTAGAGAACTGAAAGCCGGAATCTTACTTAGTGCTGCTTTACTTGTCTCGTTTTTTTTCTGCTTTGTGTGTGCCTGTGATTCAGTATGCTGGGATAAAGAATCCCCGCCAGCAAGTGAATACATTATTGACTAAGCATAACATAACAAAGCATTTCCAGTAAAACCAACAGGAAGTCACCTATTTCCTAATTTCACTAGCGAGTCTTCCCAAGGGACAAATAAAGTTATATCAAATCTAATCAAATCTACACTACATTGCCAAAAGTATTCGCACACCTGCCTTGACTCATATATGAACTTAAGTGACATCCCATTCCTAATCCATAGGGTTCAATATGATGTCGGTCCACCCTTTGCAGCTATAACAGCTTCAACTCTTCTAGGAAGGCTGTCCACAAGGTTTAGGAGTGTGTTTATGGGAATTTTTGACCATTCTTCCTTTCACTGGAACTAAGGAGCCAAGCCCAGCTCCTGAAAAACAACCCCACACCATAATCCCCCCTCCACCAAACTTTACACTTGGCACAATGCAGTCCAACAAGTATCGTTCTCCTGGCAACTGCCAAACCCAGACTCGTCCATCAGATTGCCAGATGGAGAAGGGCGATTCGTCACTCCAGAGACCGCATCTCCACTGCTCTAGAGTCCAGTGGCGGCGTGCTTTACACCACTGCTTCTGACGCTTTGCATTGCATTTGGTGATGTATGGCTTGGATGCAGCTGTGCGGCCATGGAAACCCATTCCATGAAGCTCTCTGCGCACTGTTCTTGAGCTAATCTGAAGGCCACATGAAGTTTAGAGGTCTGTAGCGATTGACTCTGCAGAAAGTTGGCGACCTCTTCGCACTATGTGCCTCAGCATCCGCTGACTTCGCTCCGTCAGTTTACGTGGCCTACCACTTCGTGGCTGAGTTGCTGTTTCCAAACACTTCCACATTCTTATAATACAGCTGACAGTTGACTGTGGAATATTTAGGAGCCGGGAAATTTCACGACTGGATTTGTTGCTCAGGTGGCATCCTATCACAGTTCCACACTGGAATTCACTGAGCTCCTGAGAGCGACCCATTCTTTCACAAAATCTTTGTAAAAGCAGTCTGCATGCCCAGATTCTGATTATTTGGATGGGTGAGCGAATACTTTTGGCAATATAGTGTATACAACTTTGTTATAACAATGCTTCTGGGAAATACATTTTATACCACCGGAAAGCCTGTTTATTTCCCTTTAAACTGTGCCACGTTTGTAAGGATCATGCATTTATGAGATGAGCAGCAGAGCTGAGTTTGTGGGTTCCGCCCATGAAAAATCAGCCCAATTCTCTCATCTGTCAAAGCCAAAAGGTTAATTGACCAAGTTGAGAGAGCTCCCCTTCCCTCACCCAGATGAGGATTACAAACATGAAACAGCATCTTTAAACACCTTTTGTTCCATCACCGATGTGAAGTAAGGATGTTTCTACTCTTGTTAATGGGTTTGTGGAGTTGTTCGTACAGCTGACAGGTCATACAGAAAACATCCCTCCCCTCACAGAGGTTTTGTTTACGAAAATACTGTTGCTATCTTAAAAATAGGATAGCTACAGTACTTATCCCCACTGATATAAAGGACACTTTTACTACTTTGTCAGAAAATTCAGAAAAGTCAAAATTTTCCAACTCATAACCGTTACAGGTGTTAAAGCTCCAGGATGACCGTCTTGGAAATCAGATGCTGTATATCGAACGGCTATCCTTTACTTAATTCTAATTCAACAGAGAGAAATACGATAAGGGAATATTTATATTCTGAGCAGCCATGAATTTATGACTACAATGAATTCTCATTTTTCGTCCTTATGTCACTGCCTGCCTCTCTGCTTTTATGCATCTCTCTGTACATTCACACAAAATACTGCAAAGAGTCTAGAGTTATAAAATTATATATAATAAATGTTAAAACAAATTCATTAAAAAAAAGAGAAGAGTAAGGCACTGACCTACTCTTTTGAACAGTGCCTTGAGATAACATTTGTTGTGATCTGGCAGTATACAAATAAAGATTGACTGATTGATTGGTTGGTTGATTAATTGGCTAATTCAAAAGTCTCTCAAATGCTCACATGGCTATGGAAAAGGATGCCACTGAGGATTGTAGCTTACATCATTATAATTTTCTAATTTCTAAAGTACTTCAAGTTTTAATTCTGCTTGTTTGATTATCTTTGAATGTTGTTTTGCAAAGTAATTACCTCTTTGTGTTCCTCTGAATATATATATATTTTTTTTTTTTGGCAAAACCAAGCAGAATTAAATGACCACATTTTTTAATTTACAAATCTCTGTGGTTCAAAGATCTCCTTGTACCACAAAGCTTTCCAAGTTTTATCCATTGCATGATTTTTTTTAGCACCTCGGCAAAGTGGGGCTCTTACATCAGTGACGTAGACCTCAGTAATGGGTGGTCCTCTGCAGGGGCTGAATCTCTCTCCAATGCTGCGAACCACGGTACTGAACACCCTCAGCAGAGCTGCAAGCTTTGGCAGAGATACTGAAGGAGGGGGGATGTCTTCATCCAGCACCTCACCAGACACAACATGGTTTAGATCCTGAACAAATCATAGACAAACAGTTTCTTAAAACACAATCATATAACCTCTGTGAAGCAGTGCTTATCATGCCAGAACAAGATTTCTTCTTGAATTAATTCAGTGGTTCTCCAATACTTTCTATCCTGACATCATTTAACATATAACATAACCTTTAGACCAGTTAAACCCAATTTAATTGCAGTCCAGCTAGATGCTGCTATATTGATCAACATCATTCCTCTCCAGAACACATTCATCATAGATATTAATTTTAATATTAGATTGATCTCACTATCCATGGTTGTACTGATTATACATCCATAGTAACTATTACTGCTTTCACACTAAAATTAGCGGGTCAATGCGGGTTTTTTCAACGCGGGCTAACCCGCTAATAATCAGCAAGGGACTCCTTTCCCACTTCCAGCAGACCAGAATCTAATCTGCAGTAGACGAGCTGCGTGGCTGTTTTTTTTCCTCTGGCACATCAAGCTGATGTCATCATGTTGATGACATCAGCATGGAAAGGAGCATGGATGCCGTGGACACGGTTTACTGTACGTTGTACTTTTGCCCCTCTTTCAAAATGTACAAACTCGGCGCTAATGATACAAAGGCGGATGGAATTTGTTGCTGAGATGGCTAAGAGTCACGTAAGTTACACGGGCGCGATGTAATGCCGTGGGCATGTAACGCTGACGTCATCCGTAGATTAGCGGGTTGACCCGGATGTGATGTTCCCACTGAAGCCAATCGGAAGCGAGCCGATAAAAACCCTTGTCGCTTGCAGGGTCAGTCGACCCAGGTCGTAATGCCGATTAAACCCTTTCAAACTGCTGACAGGAGCCGATTGTTACCGGGTTTAAATGGGTTTTTTTGGCCAGTCTGAAAGGGGTATATGTTGACAACCATATAGACATGAGGTCACTCTTGAAAATGAGATGCCAAATCTCAGGGGGCTAAGCTTTAATAAATTTATATTCAACAAAAATGGTGCTTTATAAAAATAAAAATTGATTGATTGAGTCTATATTCAGCAGAGACAAGTATGATTTTAGTCCCTTTTTCTCCATCTGGATGGATGCATCTCTGGATATATATATGTGTATATACAAATTAGGGCTGTCACCTTATATTCAATATTCGAAATAACCGTTCAAATATGGGGATAAATGTCCGTAACCGAATAGTAAATAAATATTCGAATGTAAATATTGAGTTTTGCGGCACATCAGGGTGCCTGGAGCAGTGGACCGTTTCATCCAACAGAGGGCGCTCTCAGCGCAGCTTGACCCTCGGCCACATCCGCTGCTCTCTTGACCTCAGTAAACAACGAGTTGCCACTCCAAGTGGACATTAACAGCACCGAATCATCTGAGGAGTGCTGTGTGGTAGGATTTTGGGTTCTACACCATTGATGGCAACTTTAAAATCAAAGACTGGGCTGTGTGTCGGTTATGTGCAAAGCAGCTTAGTCACTCGTCCTCCACATCAAATTTGCGGGCTCAACCGTCGGCTTTCATCCAAGTTATACAGCCGAGTGCAGCGGCGCTTCGTCAAGAGTTTAACCCCGTGTGACTGTTTTTTTCAGCAGGTTCTTTACCGAAGGGGCGGATGAGAGTCTCTGTACCTTACTACGGTGGGGGGGCGCGCAAAATAATCGAATATCTTCGGTTATTTGAGTGTATGTTCGAAAATCCGTTCGAGTTTGATTTTTAGGAAAAGTGACAGCCTTAATACAAATATATTTATTACATGTATTTGTATGCATATATGTGTATTTATAAAATGAAGAATTTGTCCTCAGTCTGCTGTATTGTAAACTTTCTTGAGATAACACTTGTTGTGAACTGGCGCTACACAAATAAAGATTGATTGATTGTCCTTCAAGATTAATATTTTTTTGTGCCCTGCCTCCCTACTACCACCAGCAGTGCCCATGGAGTCACTAAAAGGGCGAAGCTGAGATCTGTCAAAACACATCAGAGCAGTGTGTAAATACCAATATTTTTTCTTTAAATTTTTTTTTGTCTAAACATAGAAATCGTTAGTATCTATTTGCCACACGTGAAATAAAATTAGTCCAGAGTCACAATTTAAAGTTCTAAAAAGATAAAAACTTCTACAACACCATCAACCAAGAGGAACAACGTCAAAAGAAGTGAGAAAATGGAAAGTTACATTCAAATGACAAAATAAAGACTCATCATATGTCAAAATAACAAATGATATGGCAATCCAGATATCTCCACAGTATCAATTCCTTTGATACTTGCGGCCGCATGTCAACTGATCACCACCTGGTGGTGAGTTGGCTCCGATGGTGGGGGAGTATGCCTGTCAGACCTGGCAGGCCCAAGCGTGTTGTGCGGGTCTGCTGGGAACGTCTGGCAGAGTCTCCCATCAGAAAGAGTTTCAACTCCCTGCTGTTGACCTCAACTCAGGATGTCCTGGATCAGTGGAAAGAATACTTCGAAGACCTCCTAAATCCCACCAGCACATCTTCCAGCGCGGAAGCAGACCTGGGGGACTCTGTGGTGGGCTCTTCTATCTCTGGAGCTGAGGTTGCCAAGGTGGTCAAAAAGCTCGTTGGTGGCAGGGCTCCGGGGGTGGATGAGATCCGCCCGGAGTTCCTCAAGGCCCTGGATGTTGTTGGGCTGTCGGGGCTGACACAACTCTGCAACATCGCGTGGACATCGGGGACAGTACCATTGGATTGGCAGACTGGGGTGGTGGTCCCCCTTTTCAAGAAAGGGGACCGGAGGGTGTGCTCAAACTACAGGGGGATCACACTCCTCAGCCTCCCCGGTAAGGTCTATTCAGGGGTACTGGAGGGGAGGGTCTGCCGGATTGTCGAACCTCGGATTCAGGAGGAGCAGTGTGGTTTTCGTCCTGGTTGTGGAACTGTGGACCAGCTCTATACCCTCCATAGGGTCCCGACCATGTCCCTCGTGGGCTCCTGTGGGGGGTGCTCCGGGAGTATGGGGTAGCGGACCCCCTGGTATGGGCGGACTGTTTCCTGTGAGGGTTGGACTCCGCCAGGGCTGCCCTTTGTCACCGATTCTATTCGTAACTTTTATGGACAGAATTTCTAGGCGCAGCCAGGGCGTTGAGAGGTTCAGGTTTGGTGACCTCAGGATCGAACCACTGCTTTTTGCAGATGATGTGGTCCTGTTGGCTTCATCAGAACGTGACCTGCAACTCTCACTGGATCGGTTCGCAGCCGAGTGTGAAGATGCTGGGATGAGAATCAGCACCTCCAAATCCGAGTCCATGGTTCTTGTCCGGGGGAAGGTGGAGTGCCCTCTCCGGGTCAGGGATGAGATTCTACCCCAAGTGGAGGAGTTTAAGTACCTCGGGGTCTTGTTCACAAGTGGAGGAAGGATGGACCGGGAGATCGATAGGCGGATCAGTGCGGCGTCGGCAGCGATGCGGGCTCTGCACCAGTCCGTCATGGTAAAAAGGGAGCTGAGCCGGAAGGCGAAGCTGTCGATTTACCACTCGAGCTTCCTTCCTATCCTCACATACAGTCACAAGCTGTGGGTCGTGTCCGAAAAAAAAACAAGATCGCGAGTACAAGCGGCTGAAATGAGTTTCCTTCACAGGGTGGCCGGACTCTCCCTTAGAGACAGGGTCAGAAGCTCGGTCATCCGGGAGGGGCTCGGAGTAGAGCTGCTGCTCCTCCGTGTTGAGAGGAGCCAGATGAGGTGGCTCGGGCATCTGGTAAGGATGCCTCCTGGACGCCTCCCTGGTGAGGTGTTCCGGGCACATCCCACCAGTATGCGGCCCCGGGGAAGACCCAGGACACGCTGGACGGACTATGTCTCTCAGTTGGCCTGGGAATGCCTCAGGATCCCCCGGGAAGAGCTGGACGAAGTGGCCGGGGAGAGGGAAGTCTGGGCTTCCCTGCTTAGGCTGCTGCCCCCACAACCTGATCACCAATAAGCGGGAGAAGATGGATGGATGGATGGAGGGACATGTCTTGTCCATCTTGTGACAAATATCGTATAATGTATGACGACCTCCCTACCTACCTACATATTATGCAAAAAACACTTTTATAAGGCTTTTGAACACATTTTTGTGTATTTGGCCTTCCTCTCAGCCCACAAAATGTAACAGTAGACAACAAAACCTGCATTTAGCGGGCTGCACGAATGTAAACTCACGGTATTTGGCAAGCTGTTGAGTCTGTGGATATACTGTTACGTACTAGTATATTTTTGATTTGCATATCTAGCCTGATTGGTCTACCTGAGGAACCCCCCTCCCCGACGCTGGAGAGATTCTTCTGCGAAGCGCAGCCATATTGTTTACATTCTAGCGAGAGATCAGTGCTCAGCATGTCTAAGCTCAGAAGCTATCACTGCTCGGTTGTTGGCTGTTAACAGCCACATATATCTTCACATATAGGCTACCAGCCTCAGAGGACCAAAGGGCCCAGTGGATTCATTTAATTTTTGAAGGCAATGTGCCAGCTACAGTCGGCTAAAACCTGTATGTGTGTGCCAGTCACTTCACCTGGCAACTACACTTTTTCTGAATGTAAACTTCAATGCATTCTTACATTAGTCAAGAAAAGTTTAACAGTTGGCTGAATATAATCAGTCCCACTACGGTGACTAGGCTGATGTTAGCATGTGCGTTAGCCTGTGATGTTCGGGGGAAACAAGTTCACTGCTATCTGTTAAACAGCATGAATTTGTGGTTCGTTTGTGTTCAGGAAGAATAGTTTAACAGTTGGCTGAATATAATCAGTTCTTTACCCACCCTATGATCCCTCAGTTTGTGCTAACGTTTGCCCAGAAGGTAGGAAGGTCTAGCTCATTAGCATATGAAGGCGATCACCCTCAAAACCAGCCGTCCTGAATAGAGGGGTCATGTGAGCGTGGAAAGAATGCAGCTATGCTTTATTCATAGGCTTTTTGGACCAAAGCATGTTACTAACGTTTCATGAAGACATCAATGATCCATGTTAAACTGCAGAAAAGGAAAAAAATAATGGACCTCGAAACAAAAAATCTCTACCAGAAGCCAGTTGGAAGTAATTTCACGTACATTTTTACACAAATCCCCCCTCTAAATTTAAGTGTGTTATACTTGTTTATGCACTGCTTTTAACCTTTGTTTTACCTGCAGTGTTATGCCTCCGAGCACTGATTCTGCCAATCTGCTGTTTCGCTTCATAGGCCCAGTCAGACACAACAATGTCAAGGGAAACAAAAACTGAACCAAATATGGGTGATTTTGACTCTACTGACTATGACATTCCCTTTACTGTGGATGCAATGGGTTAGCTTTAATGTACAGAGTATACAGAGGAAGAAATTCTTCAGAGTGAGAGTCAGTGGTCGTAATCAATGTGTACAGGTGAAAGAACACACAGCAATTGCTGCATCATAAACACTGAGATATCCTTAAGGTTAAATTAAGAACTGAAATTTTTCACCAAATTGTACATTCGACCCTACATAGTTTTGTGGCTTGTTTTTTTACATAAAACTCACACAATCACACATCACTGTGCCTGCCAACAGCAGTGTACCCTACCGACAGTCTCAACTTACTCTTTTTAAAGGTGCAGTACTGCTGGAGACTCTTTCACCTACTTCACTTGACTGCTATCACATAACTCTTAGCAGCCCAACTTAAAAATACTGAGGTATCCCTTTAAGAATTTTTTAGAGTCCTGTTAAAAACATTTCCCATTTTCCCCCAAAAAGTTATTTATACTTGTTGCATTAGATGGCCAATGTTTAAATACTCTAAATTAACTTTACCTCAGCATAGGCCTCCATATCCTCCAAGAACTGGCCCAGCAGGGTAGTTGAGAAGGTTAGATCTGCCACCCAAAACTGTTCCAGGCTCTGTAACCAGCCTGTTTACCAAAAAGGAGAGCATGACACAAAACACACATGGCAGCCATAATAGTTTTTGAACTTGCCAACAAAGGAAGCATAGAATACATTATGTGGTAGCAGCAACAGGATGTGTTGATGTGGGTGTGTTTGTTGCATACCAATTGTATGTGAAACTCATGGCCAGAAAAAAAAAAAAACATGCTTTTGTCACTAGTCCAAGAGATAAGTCACATTTACATTACACACTTGTGTATGAAAACTACAGTGATGAATAAAGAGAGATTCCTGGACATCAAAAGCTTTTAGATGGATTCAGTTAATTCTTTACAAAGTTACGCTGCAGACAAGCTACCCATAACCACAGGTATGGTTAAAGTTCACTGCCATCTTAAAAAAGTTCATCAAAGTTTAGGTGTACGCAGTCAATACAAGTGTCAGTTTTGTCATTAATAGAAAGTGATAATGTTGTTGTATAACAATGCAATCTCAAAATCATCATCAATAAGGGCTAACAGGAAAAAAATGATCATGCAGCCTACCTGAAACTTGCTGAGTGACTGACTGCTTCTGTGTATGGTCAATGTGCCAACCCACCAATATGTCCACTGTGTCCTGCAGAGAAAACTGAATTAGTTGGCCAACCACTGCCTTAAAAAATATATCAAATTATAACCCCAAGTTGCCCCCACTGATGCTTTAGTGACGTGTAAATATGTATGAAAGGGTGGATATGTGTTAGCTAATACTGATGAATAACTGACATAGAAACTAAGAACTATCAGTGAGCACTAAAGCTGAATGGGCAGATTCGACCCTGCAATGTCAAAGTGCTTGGAGTAGTTGGAAAGACCACAAGTGTTTCTACCAGTTACCATTTACAGTAGGGGTGTCCTGATACCTCCACCTCCGATATGATACCGATATTGCAGTCTTGAGTATTGGCCGATACCGATATCGATCCGATACGATATCAGCGGGAATCATGCATACTTTTATTACTTATTTTGTTGTATGGACTGTAAGAAAACGCTTGATCAAGTGAGATTACTCAAACAGAGAACAGTAGTCAGCAATCGTTGGTATGAGAAAAACTGACCCATTTGTTATTAACCAATGGGTTAAATAAATTTTAACCTTTAACATAAGAATATACTACAATTAAATAAAATAAATAATAATAAATTAGAAGTTCCTGAAAAGTAACCTCAATAAATCCAATAAAAACAAAAACAGTTATTTTTAAATTGCAAAATAACCACTGTGTTTAACTTAAACATAAGCATATTCTACAACTGAACGAAACAAATAAAAAATAATTTAGAATGGACTGCTTGTATCGGAGTGCTTATATCAGAGATTTAAGATGCAGGCCGATATAATCCGATATCAGTTTTTTTGCTGATATCCGATATCAATATCGGATCGGGACACCCCTAATTTACAGGGCCTCTTTCAATTACCTTGAGGCAGTTTGACAATTGGCAGGTAAAACACTCACCCTGAAGTTTGTGCTGAAGACATGCGGGTAGCAACGAGCTACCTGAATAATACATTTCACACTCTGACAAAGCAGATCTGGGGTGTCTACATTCTCCAGAATGGATTGCAGGTTGCTCATCACCAGCTGAAATACAAAAAACACAGAAAAAAGTTCAGAAAACCATCTATTTATCAAGGCCTCAGTGCAGACCCAAAGACAATTCCCCAAACTGTGACAAGATACGTATGTCTTTCATTACATTTCAGCACCAGAGTAGAACATGGCAAAACAGCCATAAAGTCCATGGAGTACCTCACATGATGAAAGGACTTCACGGTGCCTTCTACAAGTCACATTTGGATCTGTGCAAACATAGACCTTGCAGGGGCCGCTGTTCAGCGAGCAGTGGAGTAAGTCGCGTGTCGCTGAGCACTGCGGAGCAACCTGTTAAAACTATATATTTTAGGCACAGTTTGGCAAAAGTAATTTCTGGCAATTAAGTCGTATCCTACATTTTTTTGACGACAACCCGGAAAATGGCTGGTCAATCATCCAAAGGGAGACAAACAACTCTGTTAACAACGAGGCCTACAACACCTACGCCGGCCGCGGCCTCCACCGGAAAAGCCTCGCCGGGAGACACGGACTCAGCGGGGGCTGCCTTGACGTTGGACGCGAGCTCTTCAAGACCAACTTGCTGGCTTCCCTGCGCAAGGATTTGATAGATACTCTAAAAAAGGAGGTACTAGCGGTGTTGGAGAGTGAACTGGCAGACATCAGAGCTGATATTAGTGCAACCAGGTCCAAACTCAAGGAAATATAAAGAGTCAATTTCATCTGAGCTGTCTACCCTGAATGTCACGGTGAAAGATGGTGAGAAGAGCCTGTCAACTTGCACAGATGACGTTACACACTTGCAGAAAGAAGTTCACCGTCTCACTGCACTGGCTGACACTTTGCAAAACAAATGTGACGACTTGGAGGCCAGATCAAGAAGAAACAATAACCGAATAGTTGGAGTACCAGAGGCACAGGCCTGCTCCACATTCTCTGTGTTTGCACTGCTCAAACAAGCGTTTGACCTGAAAGATGCGCCGCTGCTGGACAGGGCGCACCTCTCGCTCGAGAGAAACAACGAATCAAGATGAATGGAATGACTATTTCAGTTTTTCCGGACTACACTGCAAAAACAGCCAAGGCCCGTGCTGCATTCAATGACATTAGGCCACAGCTCCGTGGGGTGGACGGAGCACGTTTTGGCATCATTTACCCAGCCCGGCTCAGAATCACTTACCAAAATGTGGAAAAGACTTTCACGGACCCGGACAAGGCCCAGAAGTACATCCCTGAGAACATTACAGGACACTAAGCAAGTGGCAAACGTCACATTGAGCAGGTAATTTAAAAAAGGGATAAATGACTGATGTCTTTTCTTTAGTACTTGAAATATAAGTACTTCAAACATTTCTCCGTATTTAAAAAAACTCATTTATCCTAACATGTTTATTTGGCGTGATTTAAACTGTTTTCCACACTGTAGTTGAGGGTGAATGTTTATAACTACAGGAACTTAAATAGGGCCTACTATGCTACATTAAAGTAGTTCCACAATGTGTGGAGTTTTTGTTTTGTCTCTGTTTTTCAAATTGGCTGTTATTATTGCCATTTCAGAAGTGTCTAGTTTTTTACATTGCTGTTGCTCTGCTGTGTTCAGCAATCAGTGTGGTATTGTACCCTGCGCACTTTTGTGCAGTTTTGGCCTAATGTAGGAGTGTGGGTGTGATCGCTCATTGTTCCATGGGGGTCAGCACAAGTTATGGGTAAGGTAAGAGGTATTTGTTCTGTTGTTGTGATGTTTTGTTTGTATTTTTTTTCCCTTTCTTTTTTTTCTTCTCTCCTTTCAAATGTCAGGGAATTTTGGGTTATTTATTAGATGAGAAGACCTGATGCACGCTCTCTCAACGCATTTTATCAGTTGGAATGTTAGAGGATTACATCATCCGATAAAGCGTAGTCATATTTTTGAAAATTTAAATTCCTTGGGGCCTGATAGAATTTTTCCACAGGAGACTCATCTCCGAGCTAATGACCATTTAAAATCAAAGAAAGGTTGGATTGACAAAATTCATCACAATAATTATGGGGACCAATCAAGAGGTGCTACCATACTCATCAGAAAGGGAGTCCCATTTCTAACATCTCAAACAATATCTGACTCTAAAGGTAGATATGTCATAGTCATGGGGAAACTGTTTGGTACTGACGTAGCTTTGGCTAACATATATGGTCCAAATTGGGACGATCAACAGTTCTTCTCCAATTTTTTTTCAAAACTTCCAGATCCCCATGTCAATCATTTAATTTTGGGGGGTGATTTTAATTTGGTGTTAGATGCAAGTATGGATAGATCAAATCCTAAGTTCCCAATCAACTTATCTAAATCTTCAACTATGGTGTTGACGCTTATGGACTCATAAATTATTGGACCCCTGGAGGAAACTAACTCCAACCGCTAAATAATTCTCTATTTTTTCACCTGTCCATCGATCATATTCAAGGATAGATTTTTACTTAATCGATAATAGAATTTTTCCTTTCATCACTAAATGTCAATATCACAGTATCACCACTCCCTTGTCCAATTAGATACGAGCTTCCCAAACAGTGTTCCACCCCAACAGACATGGTGTCTGGATCCATTATTACTTTCTCATAAACTATTTCAAAATTTCATCTCAGATCAAGTAGCCTTTTTTCTTGATTCTAACTGTACGCCAGGTATGTCTTACACTACTTTTTGGGAGGCGCTCAAAGCCTACATCAGCAGGGAAAGAATCTCTTATGCAGCTCATGATAAAATAGAGCATAGTTGCAGTCTCATTGACCTATCCCAGCAAATTAAGGTGTTTGATAATAGATATGCCACTTTCCCTTGCCCAGACTTGTATAAAGAACAGCTGTTATTACAAGCGGAGTTCAATAATCTTTCCATTAAACCAGTGGTTCCCAAACTTTTCACAGCCTGTACCCCTTCAGACACTCGACCTCCAGCCATGTACCCCCTACTCTCACAAACTTATAGCAGCTAGAAAAAGAAATGTGTCTGTAAGCCTGCCGCCACTCCCACCTCCCACATTTAACATGCATAACATACAAAAAAAACCTCTTCAAGAGAATTATTTCTCACAAAATAGATTTATTTACCAGCAATTTCATTGGGTAACACCAGTTCACTTTCGAAAAAAGAAATTTACATTTCTGGAACATATTCATTAATGATCTTGAAACTGTGAAGTACAAACTCACCACAGCTTTAACGTGAAGGGTGTCTGACTGAACTTATGTTACTATAAGAATCTTAGACAATTCGGGACAGATTTCCTTCTCCAAGATGCCTCACCAATCCAGCCTCCAGCCTCTCTGCCAACACTTCAGGCCTTTATCAAAGCTCACCATACAAACATTTGCCAGTTTGAACTAGTGTTGTGCTCAACACCACACTATCCGAGACCAAGACTTGCCCGAGACCAGAATGCACCGAGACCAAGACAAGACCAAGACTTTTGGGAGTCGAGACCGAGTCCAGACCAAGACGGAGGCAAGACCAAGACCATCAACATCAATTTTAAAATCCATGACAAGGTTAAACAATTAAAGAGCATTCTCTCTTTAATTTTAGTTTTCTTTTAATTAATCAGGAACAGTTCAACTGGATATTACATTAAATGCCCAGTCTGAACAAAATTCAGTAAGAAAATACTTACAAATCCAAGCTTACTACCATAACTAAACAACCGTCCACTTATGGGCCTCCACCCAGCGGTTGAGAACCGCTGCACTACCAGATTGTATTTTAAGCTTGATCCTTCAAAGATTGTTCTTATATAATGGAAAATAAGTGATCCAGGATACCTCAGGATGAATTTATCATGTAGAAAACAGTGAGTGAGTGAAAACAGCAGCTCGACCTGGACTGATGAAGAATGTTGAGTTTTTATCAAAAGGCTGACTCGCCTTTTTTAAGTATTTGTGTTCACTTAAACCGTGCACATGAACTGTCAAGAAATCGTTTGAATTATAAAATCACACAAAGTGACTGATGATCCCTTACTGTCCCCTGCGATGTGCGCCCATCTGGGTCTTAACGCTCACCAGCACACGGAGGAGCGCGCGCAGACACTGCGCAATTTAGGCGGTGTTTAGATCAAATGTTCACATGTACATGGGCTGCACTGCAAAATGACATTACTGACAGACAACAACGGTAACAGCCACACTTTAAATGGAAAATATCAGGCCTGTAGTCCACAGAGCGGATCATGGCTGCATCAGATTGCGGAGAATGCGTCCCCTTGCCCAAAATGTAGCCCCCTGGATCGCGGGGCCCTACGCACAGCGCGCGTTTTGGGTTTAGGCGCTGGGAATCCATCATGGTTTTTGTCCCAAAAGAATATCAAGTCTTTGTGGTTGAGGAGGCCAAATTTAATGACTGTTGATTTCGTAGACGTCTCTTGCTCCGTGCTCTCCTCACTTGCCAGTTTCGCCCTTTTGACGTCTCCCACCTTTCACTCTTGCTTGTGTGCAGAGGGGTGCGTCCCGCAGTCACAGCACCAGGAAGGCTGCAGTCGTCACATGGGGAACACATGAATTGAAGCTTTTTGTTGTTTTACCAAGTGTTCCTCCTTATTCACATTAATGAAGTTGAAGAACAGCAGATCAGTGCTGGTCTTGATCGGCCTTGACGGAAAATCCCGAGTCCGGCCATTCCAGGACCGAGACAAGACCGAGTAAAAATGCTCTCGAGTCTGAGACAAGACCAAGACCTTCAAAATGTGGTCTCGGGACAGGTTTCGAGTAACATAACACTAGTTTGAACTTTAACAACTGAAACAACTGATTGAAACCTGACAGGTATTCGCGTACCCCCTACGTCACTTCGCGTACCCCTGGGGGTACGAGTACCCCAGTTTGAGAATCACTGCATTAAACAAACAGAAAGACTTTAATTAAAGACAAAGCAAAATTATTATGAACATAGCGTCAAAGTTGGCAGGTTGTTATCTCATCAGCTTAGACAAGTTTCAGGTAATCGTACAATAACTGAAATTCGCACATCACAGGGCCCAACTTCTAGCAATCCCATAACCATACATGAACAATTTAAAGAGTTCTATATAAATCTTTATATATCACAAGCTCCTGCCAACCCAACCGAGACCCAGCCTTTTTTGATCGGCTGGAAATTCCAATGATTGGTCCAGAAGATCAGTCTGCCTTAGACTCCAAAATTTGGGCTGAGGAAATAACATTGGCCATAAATTCAATGCAAAACAGTAAACCCCCCGGTCCAGATGGACTACCGATTGAATTTTACAAGACTTTTTCACCTAGGCTGTCCCTTGTTCTAAGTAAACTTTTTGAAGAAATCATCTCTGTGCAAAAATTACCTCACACTATGTCTCAAGCAACAATAATTGTTTTGCCCAAGAAAGGAAAGGATCCCTGTGACTGTGGCTCCTACCGCCCAATAAGTCTATTATGCTGTGATTATAAAATTCTTACAAAAGTTTAATCTCATTGCCTGGAAACTGTGATTCCTAAAATTATAGACCTGGACCAATCAGGTTTTATACCAGGGAGACAGTCATTCTACAACATGCGCTGCTTATTTAATGTACTTTATTCTTCCGACTCCACCCCGCAGCCAGAAGTGGCAATTTCCTTAGATGCTAAAAAGGCATTTGACCAGGTGGAGTGAGAATATTTAATTACTACTCTGGAGAGGTTTGGATTTGGCTCTACATTTATATCCTGGATTAAAACAATGTACTCATCCCCTTTGGCTTCAATACGTACAAATTCGGTACCATCGAGCTACTTCCCACTGCATCGTGGCACAAGACAAGGTTGCTGTCTGTCACGTTCTTTTTTGATCTGGCCATAGAACCGTTAGCTATTGTCTTGAGAATGGATGATAAGTGGAGTGTCTGGAAATGGCAAAACACACAAGGTATCGCTTTATGCAGACGACCTTTTAGTATACTTATCGAACCCTTTGCAATCTCTACCAGCCCTCATTGATACACTACAGGCATACAGCAGAATATCAGGTTACAAATTGAATTTTTCAAAAAGTATTCTTTTCCCGTTAAACCAGTCTGCGACAAAAATAAACTTTAGTCCTTTCCCTTTTACTCCAGCTGAAGAGTTTACTTATCTGGGAGTTACACATACAGTAAACATAAGTAAAGTTATTTACTGGATTTCCACTTGGGGTAAAGACCAGGGTCCGATCTGGGCTCCTATGGAGTTGGAAAGCAGTCCAGCTGTCAATCTCATTTCATTATTGAGTTCATCAATACCTACGGGCCCGCACCCTCAGATCCTTAATCCTGTTGTTAAACATTCCTTAAAAAATCTGGTTCCAGTTTCGGAAGCATTTTTGTTGTAATAAACCATCTCTGTTTTCTCCCCGAGTAAATAACCACCTTTTCCCGCCATCTCAAACTGACTGAGCTTTTAAAATACGGCACAAGAATGGCCTGGTCTTTTTCAAAGACCTTTTTGTTAAAGGAACTCTTATGTCATTTGAAACAATACGAAAAAGATACAACATTACCAAAAGTCATTTCTTCAGATTTCTACAAACCAGAAGTTTAGCTAATCAACATTTTAGATCCCCACATTCACTGGCTGAAAATATTATCAACGGCATACTAGCCATAAACCCCTACACAAAAGGCAACATATCTAAAATTTACACAATGATTCAGAGTATTAGCCCACCCTCATGGAACAAAACAAAACTGAAATGGGAACAGGACCTAAATTTCGAACTTTCTGGGAACTTTCTGGGAACTTTTGGCAGCTTTGCCTAGGATATATTCATACTTCTTCTGTTTGTATTCGGCAATGCCTAATTCAATTTAAAATACTGCATCGCCTTCATCATTCAAACGACAGATTTGCCAAGATCTATCCTAATGTCAGTCCAGCATGTTTAAGATGTCATCAAAGCCCAGCCACTACCGGTCATATGTTTTGGCATTGTTGCACTTTGAAGAGTTTCTGGAAAAACATTTTTGAGGTCCTTTCATATATGTGTGTTGTAACAATACCACCTTCCTCTCATATTTCCATATTTGGTGTCCCTCCCCCAGAGTTATCAATCCCAAAGGTACAAGCAAAGGCCATAGATTTGCCTCATTAATAGCACCAAGACTCATTCTTCTGCAGTGGAAGTCTGATAAACCTCCCTCATTCAACAGCTGGATAAAAGAAATGCTTTCCTTGCTACAACTAGAAAAACTGAGATATAATCAAGCCAACTGTCCTGAGAAATATAATGCCATTTGGTCACCTTTCTTTGAACATGTTAAAAACCTGAGTCAATCATGAAGCTCTCTTTTTGGTTTAGGTAATGCAATTACTCATGTTTCTTTGTAATGTTTATGAATGTAAAGGAGGAATTGTTATTTTCCTTTTTTATCTATTTATTTATTTATTTATTGTCTGTTTTTTTTGTTTGTTTGTTTTACGTAGGTATTTCCTTGTTAATTTTAAAATCTTTTTTTTTTAAATTAGCTATTACTGTTGATGCATTTACTTTCAAAACTATTAAGTTTTTATTTTTGTGTTTATTCATTTTTCATTCTTGTCGTTATTGTTTTTAGGTTTAGGGTGGGTGGGTATCATGTTTGGATATAGGGCATAAATGTTTGTGTTTGTAAAATGAAAAACTCTAAAAAAAAAAGTATTTAAAAAAAAAACAAAAAAACATAGACCATGCATGTGACAAGCAACTAAGAAATAATACCAGCTGAGACTAAGTAAAAAATATATTTTATCAACTCTGTTTTTGTACTTAAGGATGAGTTTTATGAAATGATTATCTAGATATCCTCTTAAACTTTATCTGCTGCTCCCTTTAAACTGTGCATGCTTTGGTTGGATGGACTGCTGAGAAATGATGTCGGAATCAGGCACATTCGGATGGTTTGCACACCAGCTCCATCCAATCCTCATCACACATCTTCAAGCATGCCATGACAAGGTGAATAATGATGAGAAGACTTATCCAGTGCTTTCCCCCCCAAGACAAAAACTTGGACACACACAAAACTATATTTGCCAACCATTTAAGGATCTGTATTCTATTTTTTTATTCATAACTGATGCAAAAATTCTGTCTCCATACTCTTTACGGTGTCAAACACATGTATTGCATTCTGCAATGTTTTCGATTCTTTATTTATATGCCATTTCTCAGAATCATCCTGATGAGAATAATAGTCCCAAAAGAAAAACTTAGCGACTTGTGCTATCAAGGTAAATACCATTAGCAGCACTGCAATAAAATTACACACATGGACTTCTAGTTAGAGGCACATGGACTGATGGAGGCAACATCCCAAGACAATGATGTTTATGAACCAGTAGGATAATCAAATTTGTCTTTATTCTGTGCTCTTTCAAGACATATTAAGCATTTTGACTCTGTTTATTGAGGATCTGTAATATCAGGGGTCTATGCATAATTTTTCCAAAGTTAAAACATTAAACTTATCTAGAATGGCTTATGTGGTCAGTTCTAAATCGGGGCGCTCTTCATTTTAAAAAGGTTTACCCCCCAGCAGTACCAAATCAACGGACAGCAAGAAAAACCCTCTTGTAGCTTCTTGATTTGCTTTTCCTGTTCTGCACCAATGTTCTGGTAATGTTAATGGTTTAAACAAACCCACTAAAAGAGGAAAGATGTTGACCAAATTACAAAAGAAGTACAAGAAATACATAAAATGACAAGAGCACAAAAAAACTGAAAAAATTGGACATAAAAAAATACCTTTTTTCACTTCATACAAGAGCCCAAAAAGAGGACTGGCAAACATATTAAAAGCTTACATGATAAACTTTGAATTTATTAAAGAAATAAATTACAAGGATGGAATATACAGTATGTCATTCTAAAGATGAAAATTCATGAACACGTGGTTACTTTGGTTAATTCCAATGGACCACCCAGCAGCAACAAAAAATACATGAAGTTATTTTAAAATATATCTTCAAAGAGCAAGGGAATTCTTGTTTGTGCATGAGATTTCGACTTAATCCCTAATGCTAAATTTGATACAGCAAATAGTAAGAGAAATAATTAATTTTTAGAGATTACACAAACATTTCTGCAGCTCATTTGTTTACTGTGTAATAGATCTTTTTTATGAGCATTGTAGAATAGAGGACTGTACCCTTAGAGCAGGGGTATGCAAACTACAGCCTGGGGGCCAAATGCAACCCGCTGTCCATTTTAAATTGGCCCCTGAACCAGTTAACTGAATAAAGACATTCTGATTACAGCAGCACCATCAATCATGCACATTTTCTGCCATATTTACGTTGTCACAAGGTCTCATTTACAAAGTATATTGCAATGTTCCTCTTCAAGCACCAACATTCTTGCAGTTTACTCTTGTTTTGTGTCTGACAATGAAGATAAGCTGTCAGTGTCTCCCATCTCTGCTGCTCAGAAGGTAATTCTCACCCAAACTAGGTGTGAATCTACTAATAGCCCAGGGTTACAAAGGCCCCTTGACAGGCACCCACCCTTAAACCCTAAAACTTTAACTTAAATACACTAAAAGTGAGGTGCAGCAAGTGGCTCAGTTGTCCATGTATTCCTCTTTATGCAGCCCTCAATGTAAGAAGTTTGGACACCCTTGCCTTAGAGTAACAGATCTGTCTGACCATAGTGTAATGAATCTTGATATCAACCTTGACACAAGGGAAATAATTCACCATGGAGACTAAATGTTGGCATGCTAAATAACAAAAAAAACATAAAATCAGAATCATAAAATTAAAGTCCAAAGGGGCAGTGAAGGGCCCTGGCACCCCTGTGCATGTTTGGATGTGTTGCAACTGCAGGGAGTGTAGGGCCCTATAAAATCCGTGATCACGGAATCGCGGACAGAATCACGGAATTAGACATTAAACGTGGAATTCAATATAAACGCGGAATATCACGGAAAAGGTCAACATTTTACGTAAAAGCGTTTTTTCTGACTAAAAAGAATTTATCTCTGGGGAAAATGCCCAACTTAAGGCTGCGGACAATGCACGCTTCACTTCCTCTCCCCCTCATCTTCCCCTCATTAACGATGTCAACATGTCACAGCGGCCGTCTGAGACACACCGGCTACCCCTGCGTTCACACCGAAAACAATCTGAGCATCCTCAGGGTCCAGCTGCCATTCGTTTTCAGTGATCACTGGCGTCGAGGGCAACGAGCGGCGCCATGCGTGCAACGCCTAAGTTGGCAAAGAAGCTATGAAACTCCTGGCTAACTCCAAAGTACAGGGCAGAGCAGTATGCCAACAATTATTATGTGTCAGGAGATCAAATGTTCTGCAAATTTTGTCAACATACTGTTGACTGGACCCGTAAAAGATACGTGTGAGGACCACCTGAAGAATGAGTGATTATATTTCATTACTTTATACAGTGTCTCAGTGTTAAATTAGCGTAAAATACTAAAAAGAAGAATTAAAAAAAAAATTAAAATGAAAAAAACAGAATATGGGAACAACTAAAACAGAATTTGGGAAAATAATAGCACGGATTTTATAGGGCCCGAAGAGTGCAGCCACAACCTGGTGAAGCAATGCTGTGATGTGCGATTCACCCTGGATACAAAAGTCAAAAAGTAGTCAATTAACGTTTGAATAAAACGAACACACTATGTTTAATGTGGTGCTAGCAGTCACAACGAGGGGGTAGAGCTGTGGTTCCCAAACTTTTTTGTCTTGTGTACCCCCTGAGTCTTTTTGTCATACCATGAGATCCCCCTCACTCATACGTGTTGATGATTCTTCAAAAGTAGAATGTAATGGGGGGGTGCTAGTGAGCCACGCATGGAATAAGATGCAATTTTCAGAGCTCCTGTGGAATCCGTTTAAAAAGCATTTTAGAACATTTCAAAACTTTTACCATCACAAAACGGGTCATCTGGAGCACAAGACTTCATTTCAAATCAGTAGGTTTGCCATGGATGGCATTTAACTTGAGAAGATTGGAGTACGTTCCTCCGGGACCAAGGCCTAACACCACCACGAGGAAGAGTCTGGCAGCCACCCCCAAATAACCCTCACCTGTGCTGGTAGGAAGACAGACCATGGATGCAGCGCTGAAAGCAGATATTATCGCGCCCTTGAGAAAAGATATAGCGACAGTACTAAAAGAGGATTTGAAGAATGCTTTGGCAGATGTCTTTTGAAGCGTTAAAAAGTGAAATACAAGCTGTCAGTCGAAATAACAAACAGCACCAGCACAGTTCACTCTGAAATCAACTCAGTGAAGGCAACTGTAAAAGAAGTTGAGGGGGGACTGTCTACTTGTTGAGTTGGCTAATCAAGATTTTGACTGTGTCTTATTTTCTGTTCATTTTTTTTTAATGCAATTTGTAACTTGTGCTTTGTTGCAGTTTTACAACAAACATAACCTTCAATAAATGACAAGAAAAGTTATGCCTTGCAATTCTTGAAGGATTTCAAGTTGTTAGCTGACTATCTAGCTTTGAACATCGGCTACTCATATACCGCTTTCACACTAAAATCTGTGGGTCAACACTGGTTTTTTCAACGCTGGTTAACCCGCGAGTGACTCCTTTACCACTGCCAGCAGACCCGGGTCTACTCAGCAGCAGATGAGCTGCATGGCTGTTTTTTTTTCCTCTGGCGCATCAAGCTGATGTCATCACGTTGATGACGTCATCAGCGCGATAAAACTCGACCACGTCAACAATGGAAAAGAGCATGGATGCCGTGGACACAGTTTTCTGTACTTGGTACTTCTGTCCCTCTTTAAAAATGTACAAACTCGGCGCTGAAGATACAAGGCGGATGGAATTTGTTGCTGAGATGGCAAAGAGTCACGTAAGTTACAGACAGAGGGGACGAGCGCGATGTTATGCCGTGAGCACGTAATGCCGATGTCATCCGTAACTTAGCAGCTTGACCCAGGTGTGATGTTCTCACTGAAGCCGGTCGGGGACGAGCCAATAAAGACCCATGTCGCTTGCAGGGTAAGTCGACCCGGGTCGAAATGCTGATTGGCCCCCTTCAAACTGCGGACAGGAGCCGATTGTTGGCAGATTTACACAGGTTTTTTGGCCAGTCTGAAAGGGGTAATAGTCAGGACAGTACACCCTTGTATCAAATGTTTTCCTCCATTTTTTTTTTTATTAGTTAGAATACATTTCATGCCTCCCCTCTTTAAACCCAGTATGACTTACAAATCGTCACCTTCTTAAAATAATTGCCGAAGTCATTTTTTGCCAAAAATGTTTTTTTTTTGCCTAAATCAGTCCTTCATGATGCTGGCCACCTCTGGTAAAATGTCCTACATCATCAGTTAAACAGATCATGCAGTCCTACCGTTGTAATATAATTGCTTATGTCAAGAGTGTGACTTAGGCCATTTTACTTTGCCTAAGTCATAAGACTGAGTGACTTAGGCAATTGTATCAGCTTTTCAAAACGGCAGCCGCTGCAAAAAGAAAGAAATTCTACTTAGCTAGTGAAGTTATTGCCATGGTCCAGGGCTCATTCCTTGCTGGCAAGTCATAAGCTGTACAATACTACAGGCTAAATTACAAATCTTTCATAGTTAGTTCCACCAAGAAGGTTTTTCTTTTTGCCAGCGAATATTTGTCTGTTTGTTCGTTTTTTAGCAAGATGACGCAAAAACTACTGGATGGTTTTTGCTGAAATTTTCAGGAGATGATGGTAATTGTCCAACTTAGAAATTATTAGATTTTGGCGGTGATCCAGATCACCAGCGTTAGCAAACGATAATAATGATGATATAATAATGTCAGCATGGTTCTGAGTGCAAGGTGTGGGTTTTCAGGGTCATGAATCATGATGGTAACTTTATCATGAAAGTATTGCTTATAGATGTAACAGCAATAAGTGAGCTAATTTTGCAAGGGGGTTGCGCTCTCCGAGTGCTTTCTAGTTATTTAGTCTTTTTAGACAACATTTTAGTCAGAGAACTCTGGTTGGGAAGCACTGCTTTTGAAATTTCCCACTGAAATTTTCATACAATTACATCCCTACTCTGTGTCTTTGTGAGTCTGTGTGTGCTCCACAAGCAATTTTTAATGTTTGTGGCTTCCCCCTTCCAATGGTCTGTCACGGTAGTGGGAAAAAAGACCTGCACTTTGTTGCCTAGTCAGTTTTTTACATAGGTAATTTGGCTTAAGTCAGGTTCAAAATTGCAAAAGTCACAAATCCATGTTCATTAATTTGCCTAAGCCATTTAATTCCCCTTTGAGACATAATTGAGTGACAGCATTATTTGTATGTTTATAGTCATCCATTGCCATAACATTTTTGTGTGAAATGATGAGTGGATATCATTCACTCTTTATTTGGTTAGTTTTTTCTGTTTCCTGAAAAACTTGAAAATATGACTTAGGCAGTTATTTTAAGAGGGTGATGAAATGCTGTTGAATAGTTTCATTCTAAGCCAGTGTTATATAGCTGGTGGCAAGAGGGGTTGGGAGCGTGCATCCACGCCTGGAGATGACTTATTTTGTATGTCTCTCTTGTGTTCCACTGAAAAGTCTGTGTGCAGGTTTTTTTTGTTCGTTGCCTTCGGTTTGGCAACGCATGATGGGACCCCACTGCCCCCTAAGGGTCTCTTTTCTGAGTGTAGGAGTTGTTTCGTTCAGTGTTTTATTATCATAATTGTTCTAATTGCTTTGGTTTACACATATCTTTCTAAAGATTTGAGAGCAACAGTGAAGTCCTACACTCTGCATAACTTCGTATTTTAGGAACTATTTTTTTAATGGTTGATTTCAACTATGATAACCCAGCTATACAGAGCTCACACTCACATTTATTCTTTGTTTTTTATGTTTGTTTTTTTTCCTCTCCTCTCTTCCACCCTATTTTCTTCTTCCTCGACCCCTTCTGTCTACCATTTTTATGGATATTGTCCTACTAAAGATACTACCCCACATATACAGTTACACACACATTTTTTCACCCACAGGGTGTTCTACCCATCACAGGGCAACCTATTTCATTTATGTCCAGATGTCACTCTTCCAAATCATAAACTCGCACTATGGGAGTACTTAAGACTATAGCTTATAATGTTAACGGCTTGCAGAGTCCTAAGAAGAGGAAAAAGATCCTTGGTAAATTAAAGAAGAACCCGGCTGCCCTGACGATACGTTTGTAGGTGTATACACGTTGGACTCCTGGGAGAAGTGGAGGGTCGTGTGCCCATCTATCCTTTCTGTTGAGGATGTTGAAGTCGTCTACATAATTGGAATTCAGATAACTGGTATTCTGCTGTTTGGAGTTAGCAGTTTCCTGATGTACCACAAAGCTCCTGAGGGAATGTGTAGGGCTGTCAACACTCAGACTCAAGCGATGTGAGCTTAATCGCAAGCAGATGCATTTCTTGAACTCCTTCACAAGATGGATGCCACCTTGGAGAAGCTGACAGCTCGGCTCGGCTGAATTGGCCACCAATTTCAGATTATTGGAACAACACCATCAGAGAACCAAAGAGACTAAAGGTAGACAGAAAATTACAGTCGGCCTGACCCAAAAACAATTGTTATCTTCATTGCCTCCCCCACATTGGCCTTGGTAGGCTGATATCTCTCTACTCCTGGATGTTATGTCGACAGAAGCTCAATCCCCACCCCTTTCTCCCCCAACCTCCATCAGTGAACTTTGCTCTGGATCAGAACTCTCCGAGGCTGCCTCCCTCATCATCAGTTATCAGACAGCAGAGACAATGGATGGGACTGAAGTAGAGACGAGGTCACGGGCTTCCATATACACACACACACGAAGGCAGA